>NW_024121561.1:0-31962 GCF_016745375.1 Pimephales promelas
TTTTATCTTTCAGGGTACAGCGGCCAGTCGAGTTCACTATAAAGTGGATTTGGAGCAGTTTCCCTACAGCACTAGTATATTTGCCGTGGAGGAGAACTCAGGCAATGTTTTCACCAGGGTCAATCTGAATGAGGAGCCCAACACTAAATTCAGTGTAAGTGCATACAGTAACAATCTTTTTTTTTTTTTTTTTGTGATACAGGGCTTGTCAACTAGCTACCTGCAGGCCATAACTGGCCCATCAATCATTTATATGCGTCTCAGAGATTGATTTAGATGCAATTACTGCGCTGCCTGATGCTGTCGAAATAAAACTAACTGACTTGTGAGTTTAGAAACACTCATCATAATGGTTCAAATTCGGACAGGATTGAAGCTTTTCTAGACATAGATTCCCCATGCAATGCATGGTCCCTAGGGTTGGGTATCGTCAGAATGTATCGGTTCCGAATCCAATAAGGAAAAACAACAACAACAACAACAACAAAAAAAAAACTTCGATATCATTCACATTTAATCTTATTGCAAAACATTTAATTGTAGCTGAATATCATGAACAAAAACCAACAGGCTTGAACACTTACACAAGGCCTGTGAATGTCTCATTGTATTTTGTTGTTCGATTAGTGTTATTTATTATCGAGACGGCAGTTGCTGTCATTTTAAGAGTTTCCCAATAGTTACAAATGCAGCACTGAAAACAGGGCATGAATGGTTTAAAATCACATTAAATCACTTTTTTTTTCTGTTTTGATGTGTGTGAGTCGTCTCGCGCTTACAGAAGAGGATTAGGGCCAACCAATAATAAAAAAAATAAAACCATCTCGCGATTAAAGTCATTATAATGCGAGATTAAAATCGTTAAATTTTGAGAAAAAAGTCGAAATACAATCTCGAGAATAAACTCATTAAATAATGAGATTAAAGTCATTATATTATAATGCAAGATTAAACTCGTTAAATTTCGAGAAAAAAGTCGAAATAAAATCTTGAGAATAAACTCATTAAATATCGAGATTAAAGTCATTATAATGCGAGATTAAACTCGTTAAATTTAGAAAATAAAGTAGTGGTTTGGGAAAAAAAAGTCGAAATGAAATCAGTGTTCACATATAGCCATAGAGGACATGGCAGAGTTGGATCACTTGGTCAAGCTATATTTTAGACTTTCTTTCAATAACAAAGAAATACTATCGACTTTAGCTAACTATGACAGAATTATAATTAGCATACGATCTTTAAAGAGAATTTGCATGCGGCTAGGTCTTTTTAGAAGGAAAAATCAGTCTAATTTGCGCGATGTACTCGCTATAGTCAATAGTATTTCTTTGTTATTGAAAGAAAGTCTAAAATATAGCTTGACCAAGCGATCCAACTCTGCCATGTCCTCTATGGCTATATGTGAACACTGATTTAATTTCGACTTTTTTTTCTCGAAATTTAACGAGTTTAATCTCGCATTATAATGACTTTAATTTCAATATTTAATGAGTTTATTCTCAAGATTGTATTTCGACATTTTTCTCGAAATTTAACGAGTTTAATCTCGCATTATAATGACTTTAATCTTGTTATTTAATGAGTTTATTCTCAAGATTGTATTTCGACTTTTTTCTCGAAATTTAACGAGTTTAATCTCGAATTATAATGACTTCAATCTCGACATGGTTTTATTTTTTTATTATTGATTGTCCCTAATCCTCTTCCGTACACGCTTGAATGGTTTAAAATCACATTTTTTTGTCATCGAAATTTGAATTACTGTATATGAAAAGTATCTTGATTCCTGATCTCAAGTAGTTGATTACCAACACAATGTTTCTGTTTTATCAGATGCATTTTGATGAGCCACATTTTTCTTATATAGGATGATATTGTCATACAAAAAAGTGAACAGATCTTTTATATTCTTTTCCACCAGTTCACAAGTCTCGTCTTTTGCACGCTCAAGATTTTAAATGCAGACACACAGTGACAACATTGAAAGCTCAGACAAAATGGATGAACAGCTGATTATAGCTGTACAGGGCAGTTTTTTACTCATCTCCATAAATATATCTTGTAGCTTATTCAAGGGCTGGAAATCAATGTATCCATTGTTGAAACTTCCTCGTCTTCATGGAGAATGCGGCTCATGATTGCTTAGCTACGATCGCTTTTGAAAGGTGGAGAAAGTGGCGATGCAGGCGTGAACAGTCGCTTAATCAGTATTTTTGACTTCTTTTTCTGACAAACTTTGTTCATCCTCAAAAGTGGATTGAGTTATGTGAGAAAAAGGAGTGTAAAATATTAAAATGTTTTCATTACAAGGTTATTAATAGACAGTAGTGAGAAAACTAAAAATGAAGTCAATTAGAGTGAATGGGAGGGGGGCTGCAGTGATACGGTTAACCAGGTTGGGACCATGAGCCTGATAGCTCAATATATTTACATTACATTTACATTTATTCATTTAGCTGACGCTTTTATCCAAAGCGACTTACAATTGCTATATATGTCAGAGTTTGCACGCCTCTGGAGCAACTAGGGGTTAAGTGTCTTGCTCAAGGGCACAATTGTGTCTCACAGTGGATTCGAACCCGGGTCTCTCACACCAAAGGCATGTGTCTTTTCCACTGCGCCATCGCCACCCCATAACCAATATATTGGTGCATTTGTCCTGTCCACAAGACCACCACACAGACTAAGGCTTGTGCAGAGGTGCAAAGAGTACAAGCATAGAGTGATACCTTACAGTAAAAAATGACTCCAATACAGTAACATTGCAACTTGCCTACCAGTCAGTAGAATATTAGTACAGCCTTTCTCAAAGTGGGTGCCGCGGCACACTGGGGTGCCCCCTGACTGTGTCAGGGGTGCCGCCAAAAAATTACGTAGGCTAAAAAATATATATATATATATATATATATATATATATATATAATAAACATATTTGAATTTACATATTTACATTCTTCTTTTTAAACATATGAACGTACATAAATTGTAAATTCATTTTAGATAAATATATAAAATGAAGCATAAACATCCGTCTCACAAGACCGAAGCAAGACACAAACACAACTTGACGCAAGTGACGGAATCCATAGCAACGCGTTATAGCAACAACACCTCAGACTGACAGAAACGTAAAAATAAACGTGAATTTAGGCCACTTCAGTTACAGCATCATGGATCGTTTTTTGAAAAGAAAATCCCCACAAGAACCGGACAATTTTTCTGTGAAATGGAGCCTCAGCCTACTACTTCCTCCTCCAGCTCTGAATCGGCACCAAAGGTCGCAAAGGTAACGTTAGACAAGGCTAAAATGAGAACATACAACGACAGTTAGGCTACCTAAAATTTGGCTTCATCAGTGGTACTGGGGATGCAACATGCCCTCTCCGTTTGTGTCTAACTTAAGACACCTGACCGTCTCTCATCCATCCCTGCCTAGATAGGGCGGCTGTGTGCATCGCACCAGGCTCACGTCTGGTCACCCCCACCGCCGGCTTGTGTGAGCGCGTATGCGCGCTGCATGCACGCATGTAGATCTTTCTCCCTCTCTCGTTGTGGATTATTGTTTGTGTGTGTGGGTGTATGTGTATGTGTATGTGGGTGTGTGTGCATGCGCATGGCACGGATGAAAACAAGCACTATATGGAAAAACATTCTTGCTTATCTCTGGTGCATTTTTTAACATGCATATTTTTCTTATCGCATTGTATATATATATATATTTTTTTTTTTTTATATATATATATATATATATATATATTTATTAATGTCTGCCACTTTTTATTTTATTTTAACTGCATCCTGCACTTCATTTGAGTTCTCCTGGTCTGGATTTGTTATTGGGTTCTTGTATTGGGTGGCCCACCTCTTACGGTTTTATGGCATTTGTGTCTCTGATTAGGCTAGTTATTTTGTGAATTACTTTGCAAACCTGTGTTTTTAAAGTTTTTATTATTATTGTTATTTACAGTTCATATTATGCTCTGTTCATTGCTGTTCTGTCTAACTAAACAAGACATTTGCATTTACATTTGGGTTATGCAGTGTTTTTAAATGATATTTTACACTGGGGTGCCTTGAGATTTTATGCACTTTTGAAAGGTGCCCTGACTGAAAAAAGTTTGAGAAAGGCTGTATTAGTAGACTGTCTGCCTCATACCTGCTAACACTGAATTTTGATGGTCCCTCAACAGACATTCATTCTGCTAACCCTAACTTAACAGTCTACTACAGTGTATTAATTTTCTATTAAATAAATAGAGTTAGTTGACATGCAAAGTTACTTATAGTTAGTAGATGGTCTAAAGTGGACCAATGAAATAACGTGTAACCGTTGCAAGACACCAATCCCAATACCGCTTGAGTAAAAGTCTTAGAGTATCTGATTTTAACAGTACTTACGTTTTTTACTCATACCACATTACCCCATTTTCAAATATTTTTTTAAGCATTAACAAGACACATGATCTGCAAAGAGAAAAATAGCAATCAAATTGTCTTAATTTAATGCAATTTTCTAAGTAAATTAAATTTGTTTTTATTTAAAGTTTTTTTTAATAACTTTTACTTCAACAAAAATGACAAAAAATATATATTATATTATATTATATTGAATTATATTATATTATATTATATTATTTACTCTGAAAGATTGAAATTGATTTTTCTCTTTTTTTTCCCAAAAAGTTGGCAGTTATTGCTTATGATGATGGGGAGCCGATGAAGTTCAATAAGACTCTGGTGGAGATCACTGTCCTGCAGCCATCCATAATTCCTGTGTTCACGCAGGAGGAGTACAGGTGAGCAAACACTTCATGTGAAAAAGAAAGTACACCCTCTTGAATTCTATAGTTTTACGTATCAGATTAGATTAATATTAATAATAGGTAAATACAACCTCAGATGAACAACAACATGTGACATTATTTATTTAGCAAATATAAAGCTAAAATAGAGAAGCCATGTGTGACATATACACCCTGATTTAATTGCTTGTACAACCACCTTTAGTAGCAATAGCTATGTAATTATATTCTATATGAATTTATAAGGTCCTGCCACAACATTTCAATTGGGTCAGGATTTGAACTTTTACGTGGTTATTGCAATATCTTGATTCTTTATTTTTCAGGCATTCTGTTGTAAATTTGCCTTTGTACTTGGGATAATATTCCTGTTGCATAGCTCAATTTCAGCCAAGCTTTAGCTGTCGAAGAGATGACCGCTCATTTCACTCTCTAATACTTGGAGTCCATGGTGGACTCAATGACTGCAAGGTGTCCGGGTCCTGTTGCTGCAAAACAAGACCAAAAATTATCTCCCCTCCACCACTGTGCTTGACAGCTGGAATTAGGTGTTTGTGTTGAAATGCTGTTTGGTTTTCTTCTAAAGTGGTTCTGTGCATTATGGCCAAACATCTCCAATTTGGTCTCGTCTGTCCAAAGGACTTTGTTCCAGAAGTCACGTGGTTTGTTCAGATACAACCTTGCAAACCAAAGCCGTGTTGCCATGTTCTTGTTAGAGAGAAAAGGCTTTCTCCTAGGACCCCTTCCATAACAAGCCATACTTATTCATCTTTTTCTAATTGAACGGTTATGAACTTTAACATGCCAACTGAGGCCTGTAGTACGGAAGCCCTGAACTGCAAGGTGAGAAAAAGGGAAAACTTATCTCGTTATTTCGACTTAATAAGTCATTATAACGACATAATATCTCGTTATAATGACTTAAAGAGCCCCTATCATGGATTTTTGAAAATGACTGTTCATATGGTGTGGAATATAGCTCTAAGAGAATGAAAACATCCTGCAAAGATTTATATCTGAAAGTGCACCGTATATAAAGTTATTGTCTTTCAAAAGTGAGAGTCGACTCTGAGTCTATGAATTGAATTATTTTTGAAACGAGTCATTAGCTGTTACATTGTGACGTAGATACATTTTGGCCGCGCCCAGTTACTGCGCGCGCAGACGGAAATGTAAACTTGAAGTCTACACATTCAAATACATCATCATAGCATCATGTCGAGAAGACGCTGTGTTCTACAATGCAAAGATAGTTCAGCCACTTTGTTTTCATTTACCAGGGACGAGCATGTGAAGAATCGGTGGTTAGAGTTAATATTTGCAACGATACCACAACAGTATAGCCCGATTGTGTTGTCATCATTTTAATTACGAATCGTTCAAAAACATAAATGAATTCAAATGTGGATTCACAAGCTGGTTGTTCCTGAAGGAGGGCTCAGTAACTTACTTACCCAGCGTATATGGATCAGCTCCCTCCTATGAATCACAACCTGTAAGTATTATTAATAATTGTTGCTTTTATGGGTTTTGAACGGTTTTGTAGCGTCAGGGCGCGAGGCAGTATGTGTGTGTGCGTGTATGTGTGTGTGTGTGTGTGTAAGTTACGCTCAGCGCAGCTTCTAGGTCTCCAATGTGAAATGTTTGTCGCTGTTATTGGAGTTGTCATAAAGAACAGAGCGTCTTGTAGTACTGCAGTGCTTTATCAATATGTTTATACGTTATGCTAACAAACAATAACTGATTGGGTCTGTCATCTGACCAATCACCGCCGATTAGCGTCACACAAAGGAGTGGTTTGGAAAAATGAGTCGTTGTACAAATCATTTGGGAGTCGGTAAGCAAATCAGTTAAAAATAAATGCATATTATAAGACAAATAAAGTGTTTTTTATCCTTGCATGCATGTTAAACTGTTTTTGGGAACTCCTAAAACAAAAATAGGAACATTTCAAATGCTATGATAGGGACTCTTTAAGTCGTTATTTTGACATAATATAGGGGCACATTCTAATATGCATTAAGTTACATTTAGTGTTCTTATAATGGGTTTCTATGTGAGGAAAATGCTTAACGTCAAATGAAATGCTTTGCGCTCATATTCTGTACACATTCTGTTCATATTTGTACTGCAGAGTTTGAGGTGTAGATCTTGGATTTTTTTGTGATCTTTTCTGATCTTGTGGTGAATTTGCTGGGATGTCCACTCCTGGGAAGATTGGCAACTGTCTTGAATGTTTTTCATTTCTGAATAACCTCCCTCACTGCAGAATGATAGATTTCATTTTTTTTTTTTTTTTTTTTTTTTTTTTTTTGGAAATGGCCTTGTAAGCCTTCCCAGATTGCAATAATTTATTCTCTAAGATAATTGCACACCTGAATGTTCTAGGCCAGCAAACTGCCCAAACCTCTGCTTTTATGCAGTTGGTCAAGCTTGCTGATGATCAATTAATCAAAGGCGTTTGATTAGCAGTGTCTAACTCCTACTTACCCTCTTAATTCCTTGTTTCCAATAGTTTTTCACCCATGGCTTCTCCATTTTAGCTTAAACATTGTTCAAGAAATAATGTCACTGTGTTATATGTCATATTTTGTTGTTCATCAGAGGTTGTGCACCTAATTTTAAGACCTGCTAAAGACCAGATTTTGTTTGAAATTATGCCCTGATATGTAAAACCATAATTGAAAAGGTAGTGCTTAATTTTCCCCATAAATGTATGCATTGTTCTGAACTGTATGCTTCCAAAACATATTCAGTACTTCAACATCTTCTAGTACTGTCAAATAGAAAATTTGACATTTTCAATCAGAAGTACTAAATATAGCAGTTTTTTTTTTTTTTTTTTTTTTGGATAAGGATTCTATGCGTTGTTTAAATATATTAATTTGCTGTTTGCTGAAGGCCATGTGTGTTTGAAAGATGATTTCACAAATATATGTTTAGATTGCATCTTTTGATATAGCCTAGATATGTGTGTTTTAGATTAAATATGATTATTTTTATAGGCACTGCATTTCCTTTGACTTGACTTCAAACAAATGTAATGTTATGGCCTCAAGCAAAAAACCAGAGGTGGAGCTATAGTACAAATTTGATCCTGTTTTGATTATGAAGATGCAATCATTCACAATAAGACCCAACACATGTGTATTTTAAAAAGTAAATATGGTCTTTAGAATAAAACCACTATAAAAATAACGAGCTTTAGGTAGGTTTTAGGTTTTATTCAGTATACAATTGTCAGTGTAGATTTAATCTTAGACTGATTATGTATAATAGCTGCAAGGTAAAGTGTGCTGCAAAGGTTCAATGTAATGTGCTATACACACTGTTGTTTCCTCAAAGGACATTTGCACTCTATTTAAATGCATTATGGCTGCTTTATTAAATTACTTATTTAATATGTTCGACACAAGGGGTAATCAGTTCAATTCACATGGTTCTGAGGCAAATAAGACCTAAATTGATTTAAAACTAAAAACATCGGAGCTTATTTTGCTTAAGTTATCACGCAGCCTAAGTCATCACTGTCTGTGCAGATAGATATGGGATCAACAATGATTTTCTTAACAGCTTTATAGTGAAGTGGTAGTTGTACTCAGGCTTTGATGACCAATGGGGTTAAAAGAGCCTTGATAACATTTCTATTTGTTGATTAATCATGGCTACAGAGACAGAAACACAGAGATGAAAAGACTTGGCCGAAGGTCTGAATTAAAGTGTCCTACAGAGCTGGAGAAAGGTCATAGTTGATAGTAGCTCTGCTGCACAGTGAGAATAACAATAGCTTTTCAGACGCAGCCCTCTGCCAGCTCTTGATTGCTGCCAGTAGACACATTAGCCAGGTGTCTGTTGCCCCGATGTGGTGAGCACAGGGCTGGATAGAGTTTGTTTGATCTCCCCGGCTTTGCTGGCTATGGAAACTGCTCTGTGGGATCATCTAGATGTGGACTAGACATAACCCTGCCTCCATAATTACCTACTCACAGTACAGTATTCAAGTAGTTTACACTCAATTGTTTGAGGAATAGCTTTCTAAGGCAAGCACGACTATTTTTATTGCTAATACAATACAAACGCTATCTCATATCATGGTACTTGTTATGGAGATGCATTATGTTTATTGTCTCTAAGATTAGTTTTGGAGCTACTTCTTTGTTTTTACTTTAAAATAGGGAAAAATGCAATAGTCATTTCTGCTGAAAACTATATAAGTGGTTTATGTGTCTCAACTGGCCACCAACCTGTTTTGCAACACTAGTCTAGTTTGATGGTTTTACATTAACATCTATGCATTTGCATTTTCAACCTAGGCTCATGGAAACATGCCTACCTACATAACAAACTCCATATATTTGTATTTTCTAATGTATTGAGCCTGCTTGGTAGCTCACCTGGTACAGCTTTGCATTTGTAATGTAGAGCGCATAGGTATGAGTCATGTGAAATGATAAAAGAGATCAAAGACTTGTAAAAGCAGCTGAAATGGCATGGTTGCAAATTTGTTTTTATCAAACACTCTAAAAAATGACCCAATTTGGGTCAAATATGGACAAACCCAGCCATTGGGTTAAATTTTTAAATTACATAATAACCTAATGTTTGAGTTTGTCCATATGTTTGTCCATATTAAAACAACCCAGCATTTTTTAGAGTGAACATTTTGACCTTTTAGCACATTAACCTTTTGGCACCACACACCGCCACTTACTCAAACTACCACAATATAAACAAGTCGTCAACCAACATAATTAAAATGTTGCTAGATTCTCATTAATCTGCTTTGAATAACACCCAACATACTTTTAGCGCCACTCTTTGGACATTTAACTCTAAAAGTGCCAGCAGCCATACCCGGTAGCCCAAGACTGGTTGCCCACTGAAGCTAAGCAGGGCTGAGCCTGGTCAGTACCTGGATGGGAGACCTCCTGAGAAAACCAGGTTGCTGATGGAATAGGTGTTAGTGTGGCCAGTAGGGGGCGCTCACCCTGTGGTCTGTGTGGGTCCTAACACAACAGTGTAGTGATGGGGAGGGAGACTATACTGTCAAAGAGCACCGTCATTCGGTCGAGACATTAAACAGAGTACCTGACTCTCTGTGGTCATTAAAAATCCCAGGATATCATTCGGAAAAAGAGTAGGGGTGTAATCCTGGCATCCTGGCCAAATTTGCCCACTGGCGTCTGTCCATCATGGCCTCCTAATCATCCCCATATACTGATTGGCTTCATCACTCTGTCCCCTCTCCACTAATAAGCTGGTGTGTGGTGGGCGTTCTGGCACAATATGGCTGGTTTTGCATCATCCTGGTGGATGCTGCACATTGGTGGTGGTTGAGGAGATTTCCCCCTTCAATATGTAAAGCGCTTTGAATTCCCAGAAAAGTACTATATAAAAAACGAATCAATATTATTATTATCATTGTTTTTATTATTAAGAAGCAACAAAATATGCTATTCCATTTATCCATTCATTTGCATTGCTTTCAAGCACAGGTATGCATTGGTTTTAATCAATTGTATGTCCTGTGAATTGAACCCACAACCTTGGCATTGTTAGTGCCATGCTCTTCCGTTTGAGCTACAAAGCAACAGTTTAAGAGGGGTTTGGGTCATGCAGAGAGAGTGTCTGGCCAACAATCTGCACATAATCAGTGACAAAAGAAAACAGTTTAGCCTGGAAAAATCATTTTAAATCAGCCACGACCAACAAAGCGATCAATACGACCAATAGCTGGTCATTTCTGCAGGGGTATTGGGGTCTTTTGACCTGTGCTAATATGCAACCACACAAAGCACCCCAGCACTCTAAGAACAGCTTTAAAACACTTTGCCAGATGCAGAACGACACTCTGGAAACTATCCCTGTTTAATTTTTCTCAGGCAAACAGCACAATTTGTTTAGAAAATGCTAAATAAACATCTTAAAATTGTTCTTCTGCATTTTCTTTTTGCAATGAATTCAGAGGCATGACACTCAACAAAAATTAAGCATTTTTTGATAATGGCTAAATAAAAGTGAAATGCTAAAAGGCTAAGTGAAAAAAACAACAACAAAAAAACATTGCATTTTTTTAGCAGCCATAGAGTTTTTGTGATGTTTGCCAACTAAAATGTGCAGCCTGTGCATTTTCGCACGGCATATTTCATAAAAATCTTTAATGAATCTCTATGACTGCTAAATCCCCCACAGAGCATCCTGCCACTTCTGTTTTTCATTTTGATGGTCACACCCATACATCAGTCTCATTTTTATGCTTTCCTTTTTGTGAATCTTTTTATCAATTCATTTTTTCTTCAGTCATACAGTTGGAGAAAAGCTCAGAACAAACTATATCTGCATTGACATGCTAAGCTTATGCCAAAACAAACATTGAATTCCAAAATATCTAAAGCCTGGGCTGGAACACACAAAGCCGACAGTTTTTTGTTCATTGGCCGACTAAGTCTTCTCAGTGTGTTCCGCACGGTTCCGCACCGTTGGCTGAAATTGGTCCTCGGCTTTGTTTCGGCCGATTCGACATGTTAAATCGGTGTGGGGCCTTCGGTGAAAGAGCGAACTCTGATTGGCTGTTCAGCTTAGTGAATAACTAGGGTGTTATCCATCAGCCGGAAGTTGAAGCCGCCATTCGGGAGCTGCCATTGTAGCAGAACTCCATTGACTCCTGTGCAGTACGCCTGGCTATCAGCTTTTAACGGGCTTCAATTTTCTCAGTTGAAATCAATGGGGTCGCTGTGTCCATTTCTTTTACTGTGTATGGAGAATAATAGCAGAACAGCAAGCAAATAAGTCAAAATGGTACAGATAGAAGGCTGTTCATATGTTACGTCATCTTACCTGAGTGTTCCTTGGCGAATATTTCAATATTAACGTGAGCAGAGTCGAACTTGTTTAGCATGATTGATATTCAGAACGGTAAGCATGCACTGATTTGTTTACGGTGTGTATCTGCAGCCTCCAGCGTCGGTTTCCCTTTTTGAATGACGAATATAGATGAATGTATCTGCAGAAATAGACAGTCTCATTTACACGCAGGCGCAGAACGCACAATCTAGCTAATAGTCGGCTGTAGTTCTCTCGTTTGTTCAAATGCAGCTTTTTACTCCGACACGAGGCGACAACACAGTCGACTTTCATCAGCGCTAATGTGTCGACTTGGTGTTCCAGGTTTTAGCTATTTTACTTGTTTATTTACTTGGAAAAAAAAATAAATAGAGAACAGCTGTGTTTTATATATATATATATATATATATATATATATATATATATATATATATATATATATCAGAATATTATTGTTTTGACTTTTGACCAATTAAATGCAGCCTTGCTAAGTATAAAAGACAAATATTGTCCATCCCCCAATCGTTTAATCAGTAAAGTAACTGCTCCATATTTCTTTCCTTTTCATTAAGGGGCTGTTTAACACCTTTTTCAACTAACTTATGCAATTTGGCCGTTCATTTACACGACAATGGCGTTTTGGGGACCTGAAAATGCAAACTTAAAGTGCAAGTTTTTAAAAACAGTCTCCGTGTAAACAACAAAAACTAGAATCTCTGAAAACGATGACGCTGCGCACATGCGTATTGCGTGTTCAGTCTATAGTGTTTCATCGCCATCTATTGTCCTAGCAGCAGAATACAGCGTTTGTAGTCGTTTAAAACTTCTCCGTTGTAAGCATATTGTTGTCATGTAAATGTAAATGTACCCTCAGAGTCATTTATCTCAATTCTGGAATAATGCTGAATAATGACCCTATCATTTCTGATGGATAATATTCAGATAAAAGTAAATTAGGTTTTTTTTTTTTTCTCATTAATTGTCCTGTTTTGCTTTAAAATAGATCAGATCATAAAAGTAAAATTGGTTGTGGTAGGTGTTTCACATTATCTTTAAGATGGGCTCAACAAATTCATGTTTAAGTTAGGCAATGCATTAACCTATATTGATTAAATCTTACAATCATTTCACACCAGAACTAATCAAAATTAACCTGAAACTGATAGTAGGCTACCAGTGTTGTAGTACTCGAGACTCTGACTCGTCTCGGACTCGGTCTCGAGACCATATTTTAATGGTCTTGGTCTTGTCATGGACTCGTGTGCATTTGGACTCGGAATTGACTCGGACTCGAACATTTTTTTTTTAGGACTCGGACTTATTCCCGAGTCCACTCGAGTTCAATTCAAAATATTTTTCATGATTATTAATGTATGTTAATTAGGGCTGTCGCGGTAACCGCAATATTGTAGTAGCTACCGCGCTTCTGACAAGACAACCGCAGAGGATTGCACGTAACCGCAGCAACCGCGATATTCACGTTTTTTTTTTTTTTTATAAGGCTATACCCTTCTTGTTTTGAACGTAATGCATGTGTATTGAATGTTAAACCAGTTCATAATGATAACAAGACTGTTTATCATGGTGATGTGTAGCCTACAGGCTTCACACAGATAGAATGAGAGAGATCGGCAGAGCGCGTGCGATTACCTGCCTCTGTCTTTGAAGTCGTGAAAAGCTTGTCGTGTCAAAGGGAAGCGAAATATTTGTTGCATCATCATTTTAACGTTCTCTTCACGTGTATTTTCCCATAAATGCGCGTCAGCAGCAGCGCTGTTCAACATCCCACAGCACAAGGAAGCCGAAATAAAATCAGTGAGTCACGCATTGAATCAATGGGTCTCTAAGTGAAGCATCAGCTTCAGCGTTGCCCATGCGACGCATTGCTGCTCAGCTGAGCCTTGAAAAGTTGAACATCAATGTTAGAAATAATTAACATATTGTTTCTTTACATCTCTTTTAATGAATCAGCTTTTTTAAACGTGTTCGTTGAATGAACGGTTCAATGACTCGCTCAAAGTCCGTTGTCATGCGCGCTGAGTGAAAGTTTTTCAATGCGCATATACTGTAGACGCTGTTTAGTTTCGGTTACAATGCTTACTGAAAATGTCCTCGTTTTTGTCCACATCGTAAACTTTATTTATATAGCAACAAAAACATATAAATTAAATAAATAAATGGCGGTAATACCGCATATCGCGCTATCCACTCAATATTACCGCAAGGGAAATTCCATAACCGCGACAGCCCTAATGTTAATAAAATATTTCTTTAAATTGATTGACACATCCAGTGATTGGTGATTTTCTAGTGCGCAACTGCGCATGACAAATTGTAATAAAATTACTTTTAACACCACCTACTATGTGGCCTTTTTACCCTAAACTGATCATATTTTTTAAACTCTAAGTAAATTCAGTAAAAAAAATAAAATAAAAAAAAAAGGATTTCTCTAAGTAAATAAAAGTAAATTAGGTAATCAACCCTCAGTGGTCTCGGTCTCGACTCGGACTCGACCGTCTCTGGTCTCGGACTCGACTCGGACTCGACTCTCTATGGACTCGGTCTTGACTCGGACTCGACTCTCTCTGGTCTCGGTCTGGACTCGGACTCGAGTGAGGTGGTCTCGACTACAACACTGTAGGCTACAGTCAGCAATACTAGAGCTTCTATGTAAACAGGTCACGTGCTGCGTTCATCCAATCAATGACACTGACACAGCAAATATGCTAATAATAATGTTAACCCAGGGTTTAGGAGTGTATGTGAAACATCATCTTATAACCCCGGATTCTGTTAACCCAGGGTTAAGAATTTCAGGTGTGAAAAGACCGTAAGTGATATTGGAGGACCAACAAAACAATTGTACAGATGTACCACGAATATGAACGCAACATGTTAAACGTTAACTGTTTTCCCACAGAAAAGCATTGTAAAGAAATTGCTTATCATTTGCATTCATGTAATTGGCTCATCTGCTCGCCATCATCATCCATAAGATCTATACTAAATTTGAATATTGTCTTAGTACATTAAGCCATGCCAATCGGTTTTGTGTCCCTGTCTTCAATGATAGAAATACTTATCTTCATTTTACTTTTTAGAGGTGATCTAAACATTCATTGCTTGAAACAGATGGAAAATTGACAGTCATTTCCTGCAGTTCTATGGATGTTTTGCCCTCTAGGTCTCCGCACCACTAATGTGGCTGAAAACTGTTGAAGGGGTAGTTCGACCAAAAAAAAAAAATAAAGAAAAATGTGTGAATAAGAGCTTAAATTAAATCTGTTCATCATATAATGTGATCATGTCGCTTCGAAGGACTAAACCACTTGATTCATATGTATTTATATTACTCTTTATGAACGTTTTTAATCATCAGAGTTTTGGGTGAATAGAATTTCAATGGACGGCCAAGAAAGATTGCAATAAAAACATTGGCATTAGTGTTTCGAAGATAAAAGAAAGAACGTCAGAGTGATTAAATGGTGACAGAATGGAACTTTCTGAACAGCTTCATTTGACAGTGAACAAGCAGCACTTGAGCCACCACTGAACAGAAGTGTGATTAGTTTCTGTGGGTAAAGTCATGCGGACAGTAGAGTTCCACTCTTGACAGAAACACATGGCTTTGATTCTCTTCTTCAAGTACCTTTTTTCGTAAGATTTACCCAAAAGCGTTTGCCTCGCAGGTGGAGAGCACGTCATCACGGCAAATTTTGAGAGTAGTTTAGTTTGGAGTGCCTGCTGACGATTGCATCCCTTGATCTGAAGTGCTGTAATGCTGTCAGGTCATTGTACAGCGTGTCGCTCAAACGTTGCATTGCCAAATGTAATCTGCTATGAATTGCTGTGATGGAACTCCAGTTAGCCACATGTGGAGCTCTTTTCTGATACCCTGTGGTCTCCGCCTCCAGTCATGCGGTGGTAATGTAACCAGTTGGCCTGCGCGGGAGTCCCCATCTCCGCTGCACCTGCAGGATTAGTATGCAGACACTGGTGGTCCCTTTGTGCCGTCCCACCAGCTCAGGGTCAGACAAACAACCACACCATTAGCACAGCGCTCCTTATTAACATGTAAAGCCCCGCCACTGCTGTCGTTTTTTTTTTTTTCAGACCGCCACACTGGCACACTGGCATTGGACTTGATAATGAATGTAACTGAGATGTTTTTTTAGATTCTGTGGTTGTGTGATGATGTGTTTCATCATGGATTTGTTAGCATACACATCTACAAACAGGTAATTTGGGACTGTGCAAAATTGCATTTCATTTGGTAAGATAATATGGTTGTTCTTTTGTTGGATTATAATCAACAAAAGAGTTTGGGAGTTTTGAGTTGCTTTAGTGGATACAATATTTACATTGGTGAATCCTGGCTGATTATCCTGGCTCATCGCACTGAATAAGTTATTTCACATATAAAGATAAAATGATCTTGTTTAAAAGTTAATCTTTGATTCCTAATACTGCGGTTTGTTTGGATGATGTGTTGTTTTCTTTTCAAATCTATTAAAGGCACAATATGTTGGTCCATATTTTGTAATAAAATATCCGAAAATCACTTGCACAGTGTGATATATTTCCTGCTGTTGTGTACTTACTAGGGGTGTAACGGACGGTACACAAAAATCACGGTTCGGTACGTACCTCGGTTTTAAAGTCACGGTTCGGTACGTTTTCGATACAGCAAAAAGAAAGAAATGCCAGAGAAATTTCCTATTTGTTTAAAGAAAAAATATTTTTAAATAAGTGTGAGTTTTCCTAGATCTTGAAACTTTCAGGTTTATAAATGGGGGTCATCTTTGAAGGATGAACAAATAATGTTTTGGTCATCACATTAAAAAATAACATTTAAATGTATATTTATTTATATAATATTTGAATTTTGAAGTGCTGGAAAAAGATGTGTGAAGTACTTGAAAGCATTTCACCATTCCAGCCAAACTGGTTCCAGTTAGTGTTTCTATATTAAATCCATGGTGAATGTTGTGGTCTGTGGACGTAAAGTACTAGTTCATTCACGGCATAATGTTTCTCCTGATTTCCACGTCAGCGCTGTTTGATCTAATAGAGATCTACGGTTAATAACGGAGAAATGTGAATGCCTCTCACTAGATCTCGCAGCGACGTTATTACCTCAGTGGTGAATTCAAATGTTTTCTTTACCGCATCTCTTAGCGCGGTGTGGTAACATTGTTGCTTGATCGAGATCGGCTCGCGCTGCACAGATGTTGCTGGTCCGAACTGATAAATGATCCGTGAAGCACATAACGAGTAGCGCAGTTTTGTTCTGCTTTCATTGCCCTTGCCGTTTGGATGTTGCGCAACGTTGTGTTGGCCGCGCCAGCACGAATTTTGCCGGCAGGAAAAATGGTCCAAGCAATCGTTCGGTTTGTATGCGTACCGAACCGGAAGCCTCGAACCGAAACGGTTCAATACGAATACATGTACCGTTACACCCCTAGTACTTACAACATCCCAAAAGTCTCCAAAGACTTTTTATTTATTTATTTATGTTTATTTCATAGAAATTCACATTTTAAATAAGTGGCCGTGCCGGAAATAAAAAAAAGTCGCCTGTCAATGACGCAATATCCACACTTTCCTCGGTTTCTAGCCATGACGTAACTATGGCGACAGACGTGGACAACTTCGTAGTGCGTAACGTTTAGCTGCACGCTGTTGTTGTTTCATTCAAACATTATGGACCATGGCAAGCAGACTTTGAGATATAAGAGAACTAAAATGTGGATCAATATCGGAATGGCATTTTCGAGCTAACTTGGAGCAACACCGCTGTTGCATATACTTTATTAGACAGGTGAGCAAATGTACATAAAACAAAATGATGTGTTTCCTTGCAACACACGCAACTGTCGATAGTATCACTTATAAACAATGTGAGGCTTATAAGATGTGACAAATCAATCATTATGCGTGTTGATTCACCTCAAAAACTATCAAGTGACCGTTATGCTAATGAAAATTCAGTTATATTGCTCTTTGTACTTTGGTAATGCTTTTTATCACTTGTGTTTTGACCGAGATTATGGCAGTGCAATTAAATCCAATCGGATATGTGTTGTTAAACAATATTTAGCAGTCCCTCCAGGATTTCGCGGGCCTTTTTTGTGATTGTTGTGGCCTAAAATGCCTGATGTTGCGGCCGCTTTTTTAAAAAGTTGCGATAAAAGTTGCGATGTTCTTCTGCATGTTTTTATAGGTTAAAACGGCAAAGATAGATAGATTTTTACTTAAAATGCCCATATTATGCTTTTTGGCTTTTCCCCTTTCCTTTATTGTGTTGTTATATTTTTGTGTGCATGTTATAGGTTTACTAAGAGAGAAAAGTCCAAAGTCCACCCCAAAGGGACTTATTATGTCCCACAGAAAACACTGTTTATCTGCTCTATTGTAGTCCAGAATTGTCTTAAGAGACAAAGTCACACACTTTGTAACACACGAACAAACTAACTAACCATTAGTAACCATAAAAGGCAAAACAAACGATTTGAAGACACAGCAAAACCTAACAAACTAAGCTTCTTTTTTTTTTTAAACAAGATCTGCACCTGCAAAAAAGTCAATGTGCAGAACCTCACAAACATTAAGCAGCATTTATGTTGAAAGATGCCAATACTAATAAAGTGCAAAATACAGTTTTAGGAATAGCCACTAAAGTTAAATGGTGGAAAAACCAAATGTTTGATAATGTATTTTAATATAGCTAATATAATATAATATAGCCGCATATCCAATAAAGCTTAATTTTTTTTTTTGTCAGACAATAGAACGAGTCGGCTAGCTATTTTTTATGTGTAAAATTTTCTGAATTGAGAGAGTTCGGGAACTGGGTGAACTAATGCACTGTGATAGTGAGTAGCCTATTACAAGTGATAAACACAAGAAAAGAAAGGAAAATAAAATGGTCAAACTCAATTCTTTAAATATAAAACAAAAGAGAAGCAGATAAGTGATAAGTCCGTGGAAACAACACTGCTCATCCTCTACTGCAGCCGTTCACTGAACAGGGACGCAGAGAGAGGTGTGACGGCAGGGAGAAAGCAAACCTCGCGCTCGCAGGATTGTGCTGGCAACATTTGGTTACTGAGGTTTGTCCAAAAAGCCGCTAGATTTGTCTCTAGTCGCTTTTTATATCACTAAATATAGCGACAAAGACTAAGTTGGCAACATTGGCCTTTTCTGTTATTTTTGTAGGTAGCTTAAATGTGAGACGTTGGCAGTCCACATCTGCTGCGTCTTCTGAACAAAACAAGTGAGTTTGCTGACGTATGACGACGCTTTGCAGGAGACCGCGGCGCGACGATTCGTCAAAGTTGCAGAAAAGTTGCGGTGATTTTTCAAAATTGCAAGGCGCACTGAATTCACGTGGATTTGTTGAAGTTGCGTTAATAGTTGCGATCGCGACATCGCGAAATCCTGGAGGGACTGATTTAGCCATTACTTGCTAATGTTCGTTCAAATTTACTTTGAGTACGATTGGTTTGAACACGAAAAAAACAACACAGCATTAACCATAAACACGTAAAACTGCGCAGCATTAACTCAACAAATAATTCAACAAATATCTTAATTCATTACAATTAAATCATTGTGGTGACATAAAAATTGTGCGATCAGATGTGCGGAGAATGATTCATTAATTCCATAACATCTTGGATAGTGAAAATGATACTCCCATCGCTCAACGCTCAACAATTTGTTATTGTTGGTAAGTGCGCCCTCTTGTGGTGAAAAATTCCTACATATTGTAATTTTAAAGGCAGGTTAGGCAGTTTGTTTCTAAAACACTTATTCCCAAATTTGTTTAAACTGTCTTTATATACCAATACATATCTAAAATGTAAGTACTTTGAAAAATCGAGTGTCTGTAATCCTCTCAGAGCTGCAATAAACACAGATACTCTTTCCATTTGGAACACATTGCAATGATTGGCTGGGCGACTGTCACTCTTCTTTGCTACCATGGCTACAGTACCACCCCTGCTGCTACAGGAGCTGCCCACATGTGCGCACCCTGTTGACTCGCTCATTTCGAAAGAGGAGAGGCACGCACCGGCCGGAAGCTAGGAAGTCTTGCAATTATGGCAGAGAAAGAGCAGTACCACCTGTACATACAGTCAGCACAGGCAAACAAGGCAAAAAAAGGTGACGTCACTCCATGGACTGCGCTCCTCTCTGCTCGGTGCTGGTAAACACTTGCTCTAAATAATTTCTAAATCCAGCAGTTTTCTGCTAATTTCTCAAACTTACCTTCCTTGCCTTTAAAAATAATCCTTATCTGAGTAGCCAGAAGTCATTAAGTTACAGTTGTACTACTTACATAAGATATTTTTTTCATAACAAGTCTATATTTTAATAACTTGATGAAATGATATCTGTAGAAATTTAGCCATCAGGTTTTCAGACTTCCATGCTCAAATGTGAGAAGAAATCTAAACATAAATAAAAATAAAAATACACATAACATTAGCATGCACTGTTAGAAATTTCTTGTAATTTTACAGGAAATTCCTGGCTAATAGTTGCCGTAAATTTACTGTAAACAGTATACAGGACTGCTATTGTAAAATAACTACAACAAGATACTGGATAGAATACTGTAAATTTTACAGCAAAATTTTATATTTACGGCAACTCTGTAGCCAGGAATTTCCTGTAATTTTAGGTATTTTCTGTAATTTCATAGGACAGCATATTGTAAATATTACAATTAAATATTGTAACTTGGATAAATGTCCTCTTTCAGACTTCTGCAAAGAAAAACAAAACACTTTTTTTTAAATATATATTTTTATTTTCTCTTAAAACTAATGAGAAAACGAGTCCACAATGCACATTTTGGGCGTTTTTTTCTCTGCCTGCCCATCTGGGGATGCTGCAAAAGGCTCTGAAAACAGGGAGGGAAACACACTTATCAGATAACATTTAAGACTGATATGACATGGTCATTACCATGACATGAAACATTACAGGGATAGTTCACTTTGATATACATTTTTGGTATGTTTTAGCTTACCTCAAGGGTATCCAAGATGTAGGTGTCTTTGTTTCCACAGTATTTTCAATTTTGATATCTGTCTGTCAGTCATGTAATGGAGGTCTATTGTCACCACCTCAAAGAGCATGCACAGAGAAGTCCAAATTAAACATGATTTAATGACTCGTAAATGCAAGTACACATTGATGGCCTAAGACACGAAACGAGCGGTTTGTGAGAGAAAATGAACAGTATTTATATCGTTTTTACCTCATGTAGCCACAGCCACAAAGCGCCCGTGCCCTTAGATCACTTGAACGTGGCTGTGATTACAAGAGGTAAAAACAACATAAATACTGTTCGTTTTCGTCATTACTAATGGAGGTATATTTGATTCAAATCAACTGAACGCCTGTGACAGTGTGATTTGTAGTTATAGACAAAAGCCATGCATGTGTATCAGTAAATTTGAAGCCAAAGAGAGAAATATTTTAAGAGTTGCAAGCTTGTAAACATTTTTTCTCTCCCAAATTACACCATCTCAAATTCCTTTTGATGTTTTAGCTTACCTCAAGGGCATCCAAGATGTAGGTGTCTTTGTTTCCACAGTATTTTCAATTTTGATATTTTTAGGACAAACCGTCGTTGTCTATGCATCATATAATGGAGATTTATGGGGCCCACCTCAAAGAGCATGCACAGAGAAGTCCAAATTAAACATGATTGAATGACTTGTAAATGTAAGTACACATTGATGGCCTAAGACACGAAACGAGCGGTTTGTGAGAGAAAACAAACGGTATTAATATCGTTTTTACCTTGTGTAATCGCAGTGACGTCCAAGTACTCTGAGGGCGAGGGCGAGGCCGCTTCTATCTGCGCAAGCGCGCCAGAAAGCCCCGGAAGTGATCTCTCGTGCATGTGCGTCACTCATTGTTTACACAGATTTCGGAAGTTTTACCTTTCACTGTGAAGATCTAAATATCGAAATCGTCTTCCATTGCGATTTCCTGTACATCTAAAAATGTTTAGATCTTCACAGTGAAAAGTTAAACTTCTAAAATCTGTGTAAACAATGTGTGTACATGCACAAGAGATCACTTCCGGGGCTTGTGCAGACCAAAGCGCCCGTGCCGTCAGATCAGTTGGATACGGCTGTGGTTACAAGAGGTAAAAACGATATATAAATACTGTTCGTTTTCTCACACAAACCACTCGTTTCATGTCTTAGGCCATCAATGTGTACTTACATTTATGAGTCATTGAATCTAGTTTAATTTAGACTTCTCTGTGCATGCTCTTTGAAGTGGTGACCATACACCTCCATTATATGACTGACAGACAGGAACGGTTTGACCTAAAAATATATCAAAATGGAAAATACTGTGGAAACAAAGACACCTACATCTTGGATGCCCTTGAGGTAAGCTAAAACATATCAAAAATTAATTTCAAAGTGAACTATCCCTTTAATGAACTTGTACGCTCACATTTTTGATACAGTTGCTGCAGTGATTTGGTGTGAAACGCATTTATACACCAGCGTCAAGAAATGTGAAGTCGTGGAGAAATTTATGAACAACTGTAAATCAATATGTGAATTCATCCAATGAGAGTTGCAACCTTGAAGAATATTTCTTGTATATGTCTTGTATATGTATACTGCTCATTTTAGTTCACACAATAGACCTTTCTCACAACTTCCGTATTTGTGACCGGAAATACGCAATTGTCGTGGTAAACTTCTTCCGCTCCATTCATAACAGATAGCGCCGAAGGCAACTAGTGAGAGTTGTTGCGTACCGATCTTTTTTGTTATTCCCAAAAGCAGCCATACCTATCGTTTTCATTCCTTCCCTCGTCAGTTCCCTGTCGATGAAGTTCGACGGAAATGGATTCAGGCGATCTGGCGGGATGTTATTGATCCTGTGATCTTCTGTACTTCTCATGTCACCATTCACTAATAAGCCGTCATTGTTTGTTTATTTTTTATGTTTTGTGATTTGCGTATTTTTGAAGTAACGTTAGTTCATGTTCAACTGTATTAAGATATTTGTATCCAGCGGAATAAGCACATAAAATATACACCACAATATAAAACAAGATAAATAAGAACACACAACAGTGGGCTACATATAAATTTAAAATATTAATATATACCATTCTGAGTATTTAACAATCTGAGTGTACAAGGAATAAATTAATATTTGTATAATTTTTCTTCATCTTTGATCGTTCTAGCAACAGCAGTGCAAAAAATTCGGGATAACTGTTGAATAAAACTGACAGACTTCTTTCTGGTATTCACATCAAAATGTAGTTTATTGTAAATAATACTCCCTAAATATGAATAACTTTCCACACACTCCACCTTCTTACCTTTAATTATTGGGAAGAATGAGCTTCAGTTCTAAAATCAATATCATATCTTTGGTCTTAGATAAATCAGCTGCAGACAAGCATCACCACAGCATTTTACAAAGTCATCAACAACTGGACCATGACAAGTTTACATTTTTTCGAAGTTTTGAAGACTCTCTGATCAATTTTCTCCTCCCAGAGTAGGTTTTTCTGATGTGTTAACAGTTGACGGGAACTCCGTTTCCACAACGATTACGTATTTCCGGTTTTTGTGAAAAAGGTCTATACATTTCTCAGCAAGTTTAATGGATTATTTAAAAAAGAAAAAGAAAAATGTAGTTTCAGCGTGAACTTAAAATACAATTGTGCATTTCATTTCATAAACGTATATGAACTTTATGAAATGATGCACAATTGTATTTTAAGTTCGCTTAAAATGATTTGGGTAAATTCACATACTGATTTGAGCATGTGCAAAATTCCTCCACAACTTCACGTTTCTTGATGTGTGTGTGTGTGTGTGTGTGTGTGTAATGTGTGGATTTTCTCTACAACTACAAATCGCACTGTCACAGGCATTAAGTTGATTTAAATCAAATATACCTCCATAATTGCTATAATCATTTTCATGACAGTGTCATGTTTAAACACACCTCTGAAGGAATTCAAGTGTGCTTGCGACTTCTGCTGGATATTGCAAGTTAAAGACAAAGTAGGCAGCGAAGACTGCTGCCAGTCCATGCAGGAGGTTTTTAGTACATATGCACGTCGGGTGTTCGCGCTTAGAACACTGCGGTCAAGTGGGCTGCGCGTGGAAAATACACGGTCAAGCTAGCCGCACATTTTTTTTTTTTTTTTTTTGCATGCGCGTCAAATCCTGCAGTTACGGTATGGGTGCTGAAGGACGCCAAAATTGATTTTGACTCTTTTGCCTGATATTTTCCATCGTATTAGGACACAAATAATACAATTTCATGATCTTTTCTTAACACATGACTTTTAATATTGTTTGTTTGTTGTTATTGTAATGTTTCTAGGCTTAAATATTAATTATTCCAATTATAATGTATTCATGTTCATATTATTAAACATTATCATACATTTTTATTGTTAATATTTACGTTTTTTAGACACTACTTTCTGCTATTTTCCATCTTATTCGGAGACAAAAAATATATATATTTTTAAAAAACATGACTTTTTCATTTTTTATTATTAATTTAATGTTTGTCGGCCTATATGATTTACATTAATTTAAATTTTATTTTTAAAGATTTAATTTATTCATGCTCATGATAATGTTAATTATCATACATCATTTTTTTTACATTTATTTGTTAATTATGAATGTTTATGAATGTATATATATATATATATATATATATATATATATATATATATATATTTTTTATTATACATTATTATTGCCTACTTTATTAATGTAAATTAAATTGAATATTAATATTAATTATCGATAAATTTATTTAGCATTTTTTTTTTTTTTTGAATTTAATGTTTGTATACGTATACACTCATTATTAATATATGTAATGATTAGGGATGGTATTAAACGGGCCCCGGTACTGAATTTTGAAAGACCGCTGTATCGATAAGCTCGGACGTTATCGGTTCTGCTGTCGGTACTGGAGAAATTATTTATTATTCCTATAAAGGCGTTATCTTGAACATGTTTATATCGCCAGCCATTTCTATATACAGTATGAACTATATTTTAATTAAACCATTTGTCTGTGATGCAAATTTGACATTCGCAGTTCAGAAGAGAGAGAGAGAGAGAGAGAGAGAGAGAGAGAAGAGAGAGAGCGATCAAAAGTCATTTTACTGTATAGTTTGGGAGAAAAGTTCAGGCAAACCCAGCCCAATCATCAAAGCGTGTTATAGCACTTAAACCAAAAAGTCGTTAGGTCCAATAGGTCGTTGGTGTCAAAATGTCAAAAACCAATAGGTCGTTATGGTAAGTTTAAGTTTCAGTTTAAGTGTAAGTTTCTAGTTTGAGGGAGTGAAACCGTAACATCTACACGTTTTCCAAAGTGGACCAAAGTGATTATTTCACGTCTTGTCGGCTGGAGAAATGTTGTTTTGGCCACTTTGTTTGATAAAATCACAACAATTTAATGTAAGCAAGACTGGGATTTGAACTCAGGTCTTCTTGATTGAAGCCCAACGCTTTATCAACTGAGCCACTGAATGTGTTGAGTTCAAAGTTGTATTGGATGGATTTTTATTGCGGGTTATTTGTTGTAAAAATAAATATAGAAAGAATTTGACACAAGAGGGCAGTATAGCCCTATTTATGGTTTTGAGTTTAAACTATCACTGCAGTTAAACCGTGACATCTACACGTTTTCCAAAGTGGACCATGTCGTGATGGGTTGGGCACTGAAGTTACAGGAGTTTCTTCTCGTTGCTAAACAACGGAACTAGGTCGAGTATTTAAAAGGTTATGGTTAACACGGTTAACGTGGTTTAACGTCGATGTAATACGTTGTTTTAAAGTACCTTTTGCTTAAACGAGGAGCTGGGGGACACCGGAAAAACAGAGCCGGACAGTATCGGAGTACATTTACTTGAAGAGAACCATGAGACATAGACCTGAGTGCAACAATGGAGGCTCTAGACCCTTCCAGTGCTGAGATATCGAAACTCAAAATTTCGACCCGAAAAAAACGACAGTGTTACCCCTTACGTTTTTTTTTTTTGGGCGAAAATTTAAGTATCCCCAATCTTCTCAAAACTCTGGATTCTGATAGAGGGCCTTGAGACTTAGACTTGAGTGCAACAATGGAGGCTCTAGACCCTTCCAGAGCTGAGATATCGAAAATCAAAATTTCGACCCGAAAAAAAAAAACGACAGTGTTACCCCTTACGTTTTTTTTTTTGGGCGAAAAATTAAGTATCCCCAATCTTCTCAAAACTCTGGATTCTGATAGAGGGCCATGAGACTTAGACCTGAGTGCAACAATGGAGGCTCTAGACCCTTCCAGAGCTGAGATATCGAAATTCAAAATTTCGACCAGAAAAAAAAACGACGGTGTTACCCCTTACGTTTTTTTTTTGGGCGAAAAATTAAGTATCCCCAATCTTCTCAAAACTCTGGATTCTGATAGAGGGCCATGAGACATAGACCTGAGTGCAACAATGGAGGCTCTAGACCCTTCCAGAGCTGAGATATCGAAACTCAAAATTTCGACCCGAAAAAAAAAACGACAGTGTTACCCCTTACGTTTTTTTTTTGGGCGAAAAATTAAGTATCCCCAATCTTCTCAAAACTCTGGATTCTGATAGAGGGCCATGAGACTTAGACCTGAGTGCAACAATGGAGGCTCTAGACCCTTCCAGAGCTGAGATATCGAAACTCAAAATTTCGACCAGAAAAAAAACGACAGTGTTACCCCTTACGTTTTTTTTTTGGGCGAAAAATTAAGTATCCCCAATCTTCTCAAAACTCTGGATTCTGATAGAGGGCCATGAGACTTAGACCTGAGTGCAACAATGGAGGCTCTAGACCCTTCCAGAGCTGAGATATCGAAACTCAAAATTTCGACCCGAAAAAAAAAACGACAGTGTTACCCCTTACGTTTTTTTTTTTTGGGCGAAAAATTAAGTATCCCCATCTTCTCAAAACTCTGGATTCTGATAGAGGGCCATGAGACTTAGACCTGAGTGCAACAATGGAGGCTCTAGACCCTTCCAGAGCTGAGATATCGAAACTCAAAATTTCGACCCGAAAAAAAAACGACAGTGTTACCCCTTACGTTTTTTTTTTTGGGCGAAAAATTAAGTATCCCCAATCTTCTCAAAACTCTGGATTCTGATAGAGGGCCATGAGACTT
Organism: Pimephales promelas; assembly: GCF_016745375.1. The sequence goes on from NW_024121561.1 coordinate 26,865, forward strand.
AGACCTGAGTGCAACAATGGAGGCTCTAGACCCTTCCAGAGCTGAGATATCGAAATCAAAATTTCGACCCGAAAAAAAAAACGACAGTGTTACCCCCGTTTTTTTTTTGGGGCGAAAAATTAAGTATCCCCAATCTTCTCAAAACTCTGGATTCTGATAGAGGGCCATGAGACTTAGACCTGAGTGCAAAATGGAGGCTCTAGACCCTTCCAGAGCTGAGATATCGAAACTCAAAATTTCGACCCGAAAAAAAACGACAGTGTTACCCCTTACGTTTTTTTTTTTTTGGGCGAAAAATTAAGTATCCCCAATCTTCTCAAAACTCTGGATTCTGATAGAGGGCCATGAGACTTAGACCTGAGTGCAACAATGGAGGCTCTAGACCCTTCCAGAGCTGAGATATCGAAACTCAAAAATTTCGACCCGAAAAAAAAAACGACAGTGTTACCCCTTACGTTTTTTTTTGGGGGAAAAATTAAGTATCCCCAATCTTCTCAAAACTCTGGATTCTGATAGAGGGCCATGAGACTTAGACCTGAGTGCAACAATGGAGGCTCTAGACCCTTCCAGAGCTGAGATATCGAAAATCAAAATTTCGACCCGAAAAAAAAAAACGACAGTGTTACCCCTTACGTTTTTTTTTTTGGGCGAAAAATTAAGTATCCCCAATCTTCTCAAAACTCTGGATTCTGATAGAGGGCCATGAGACTTAGACCTGAGTGCAACAATGGAGGCTCTAGACCCTTCCAGAGCTGAGATATCGAAACTCAAAATTTCGACCCGAAAAAAAAACGACAGTGTTACCCCTTACGTTTTTTTTTTGGGGCGAAAAATTAAGTATCCCCAATCTTCTCAAAACTCTGGATTCTGATAGAGGGCCATGAGACTTAGACCTGAGTGCAACAATGGAGGCTCTAGACCCTTCCAGAGCTGAGATATCGAAACTCAAAATTTCGACCCGAAAAAAAAACGACAGTGTTACCCCTTACGTTTTTTTTTTTGGGCGAAAAATTAAGTATCCCCAATCTTCTCAAAACTCTGGATTCTGATAGAGGGCCATGAGACTTAGACCTGAGTGCAACAATGGAGGCTCTAGACCCTTCCAGAGCTGAGATATCGAAACTCAAAATTTCGACCCGAAAAAAAAACGACAGTGTTACCCCTTACGTTTTTTTTTTTGGGCGAAAAATTAAGTATCCCCAATCTTCTCAAAACTCTGGATTCTGATAGAGGGCCATGAGACTTAGACCTGAGTGCAAAAATGGAGGCTCTAGACCCTTCCAGAGCTGAGATATCGAAACTCAAAATTTCGACCAAAAAAAAAACGACAGTGTTACCCCTTACGTTTTTTTTTTTGGGCGAAAAATTAAGTATCCCCAATCTTCTCAAAACTCTGGATTCTGATAGAGGGCCATGAGACTTAGACCTGAGTGCAACAATGGAGGCTCTAGACCCTTCCAGAGCTGAGATATCGAAACTCAAAATTTCGACCCAAAAAAAAAACGACAGTGTTACCCCTTACGTTTTTTTTTTGGGGCGAAAAATTAAGTATCCCCAATCTTCTCAAAACTCTGGATTCTGATAGAGGGCCATGAGACTTAGACCTGAGTGCAACAATGGAGGCTCTAGACCCTTCCAGAGCTGAGATATCGAAAATCAAAATTTCGACCCGAAAAAAAAAACGACAGTGTTACCCCTTACGTTTTTTTTTTGGGGAAAAAATTAAGTATCCCCAATCTTCTCAAAACTCTGGATTCTGATAGAGGGCCATGAGACTTAGACCTGAGTGCAACAATGGAGGCTCTAGACCCTTCCAGAGCTGAGATATCGAAACTCAAAATTTCGACCCGAAAAAAAAACGACAGTGTTACCCCTTACGTTTTTTTTTTTGGGCGAAAAATTAAGTATCCCCAATCTTCTCAAAACTCTGGATTCTGATAGAGGGCCATGAGACTTAGACCTGAGTGCAAAAATGGAGGCTCTAGACCCTTCCAGAGCTGAGATATCGAAAATCAAAATTTCGACCCGAAAAAAAAACGACAGTGTTACCCCTTACGTTTTTTTTTTTTGGGCGAAAAATTAAGTATCCCCAATCTTCTCAAAACTCTGGATTCTGATAGAGGGCCATGAGACTTAGACCTGAGTGCAAAAATGGAGGCTCTAGACCCTTCCAGAGCTGAGATATCGAAACTCAAAATTTCGACCCGAAAAAAAAACGACAGTGTTACCCCTTACGTTTTTTTTTTTTGGGCGAAAAATTAAGTATCCCCAATCTTCTCAAAACTCTGGATTCTGATAGAGGGCCATGAGACTTAGACCTGAGTGCAAAAATGGAGGCTCTAGACCCTTCCAGAGCTGAGATATCGAAACTCAAAATTTCGACCCGAAAAAAAAACGACAGTGTTACCCCTTACGTTTTTTTTTTTTGGGCGAAAAATTAAGTATCCCCAATCTTCTCAAAACTCTGGATTCTGATAGAGGGCCATGAGACTTAGACCTGAGTGCAAAAATGGAGGCTCTAGACCCTTCCAGAGCTGAGATATCGAAACTCAAAATTTCGACCCGAAAAAAAAACGACAGTGTTACCCCTTACGTTTTTTTTTTTGGGCGAAAAATTAAGTATCCCCAATCTTCTCAAAACTCTGGATTCTGATAGAGGGCCATGAGACTTAGACCTGAGTGCAAAAATGGAGGCTCTAGACCCTTCCAGAGCTGAGATATCGAAACTCAAAATTTCGACCCGAAAAAAAAACGACAGTGTTACCCCTTACGTTTTTTTTTTTGGGCGAAAAATTAAGTATCCCCAATCTTCTCAAAACTCTGGATTCTGATAGAGGGCCATGAGACTTAGACCTGAGTGCAAAAATGGAGGCTCTAGACCCTTCCAGAGCTGAGATATCGAAACTCAAAATTTCGACCCGAAAAAAAAACGACAGTGTTACCCCTTACGTTTTTTTTTTTTTGGGCGAAAAATTAAGTATCCCCAATCTTCTCAAAACTCTGGATTCTGATAGAGGGCCATGAGACTTAGACCTGAGTGCAACAATGGAGGCTCTAGACCCTTCCAGAGCTGAGATATCGAAACTCAAAATTTCGACCCGAAAAAAAAACGACAGTGTTACCCCTTACGTTTTTTTTTTTGGGCGAAAAATTAAGTATCCCCAATCTTCTCAAAACTCTGGATTCTGATAGAGGGCCATGAGACTTAGACCTGAGTGCAAAAATGGAGGCTCTAGACCCTTCCAGAGCTGAGATATCGAAACTCAAAATTTCGACCCGAAAAAAAAAACAGTGTTACCCCTTACGTTTTTTTTTTTGGGGCGAAAAATTAAGTTTCCCCAATCTTCTCAAAACTCTGGATTCTGATAGAGGGCCATGAGACTTAGACCTGAGTGCAAAATGGAGGCTCTAGACCCTTCCAGAGCTGAGATATCGAAACTCAAAATTTCGACCCGAAAAAAAAAACGACAGTGTTACCCCTTACGTTTTTTTTTTTGGGGCGAAAAATTAAGTATCCCAATCTTCTCAAAACTCTGGATTCTGATAGAGGGCCATGAGACTTAGACCTGAGTGCAACAATGGAGGCTCTAGACCCTTCCAGAGCTGAGATATCGAAACTCAAAATTTCGACCCAAAAAAAAACGACAGTGTTACCCCTTACGTTTTTTTTTTTGGCGAAAAATTAAGTATCCCCAATCTTCTCAAAACTCTGGATTCTGATAGAGGGCCATGAGACTTAGACCTGAGTGCAACAATGGAGGCTCTAGACCCTTCCAGAGCTGAGATATCGAAACTCAAAATTTCGACCAGAAAAAAAAAAACGACAGTGTTACCCCTTACGTTTTTTTTTTTGGGGCGAAAAATTAAGTATCCCCAATCTTCTCAAAACTCTGGATTCTGATAGAGGGCCATGAGACTTAGACCTGAGTGCAACAATGGAGGCTCTAGACCCTTCCAGAGCTGAGATATCGAAACTCAAAATTTCGACCCGAAAAAAAAAACGACAGTGTTACCCCTTAGTTTTTTTTTTTTGGGCGAAAAATTAAGTATCCCCAATCTTCTCAAAACTCTGGATTCTGATAGAGGGCCATGAGACTTAGACCTGAGTGCAAAAATGGAGGCTCTAGACCCTTCCAGAGCTGAGATATCGAAACTCAAAATTTCGACCCGAAAAAAAAAACGACAGTGTTACCCCTTACGTTTTTTTTTTTGGGCGAAAAATTAAGTATCCCAATCTTCTCAAAACTCTGGATTCTGATAGAGGGCCATGAGACTTAGACCTGAGTGCAAAAATGGAGGCTCTAGACCCTTCCAGAGCTGAGATATCGAAACTCAAAATTTCGACCCGAAAAAAAAACAGTGTTACCCCTTACGTTTTTTTTTTTTGGCGAAAAATTAAGTATCCCCAATCTTCTCAAAACTCTGGATTCTGATAGAGGGCCATGAGACTTAGACCTGAGTGCAAAAATGGAGGCTCTAGACCCTTCCAGAGCTGAGATATCGAAACTCAAAATTTCGACCCGAAAAAAAAACGACAGTGTTACCCCTTACGTTTTTTTTTTTTGGGCGAAAAATTAAGTATCCCAATCTTCTCAAAACTCTGGATTCTGATAGAGGGCCATGAGACTTAGACCTGAGTGCAACAATGGAGGCTCTAGACCCTTCCAGAGCTGAGATATCGAAACTCAAAATTTCGACCGAAAAAAAAACGACAGTGTTACCCCTTACGTTTTTTTTTTTGGGGCGAAAAATTAAGTATTCCCAATCTTCTCAAAACTCTGGATTCTGATAGAGGGCCATGAGACTTAGACCTGAGTGCAAAAATGGAGGCTCTAGACCCTTCCAGAGCTGAGATATCGAAACTCAAAAATTTCGCCAAAAAAAAAACGACAGTTTACCCCTTACGTTTTTTTTTTTTGGGGCGAAAAATTAAGTTTCCCAATCTTCTCAAAACTCTGGATTCTGATAGAGGGCCATGAGACTTAGACCTGAGTGCAACAATGGAGGCTCTAGCCCTTCCAGAGCTGAGATATCGAAAATCAAAATTTCGACCCGAAAAAAAAACGACAGTGTTACCCCTTACGTTTTTTTTTTGGGC
>NW_024121562.1:0-16747 GCF_016745375.1 Pimephales promelas
TTTTCATTTTTGGGTGAACTAACCCTTTAAATTCTTGCCTGAACTAACTTTTTCAAGTAAATTACACTGGGTTTTTTCACTAGTATTTACTTAACCAAAAAATCATTTTTTTTACAGTGCATAGTGATTTATTTTTACTTAGTAAATGCCCCATTACCGTTTTTAGAGATAAAACTCTTCACATTCGATTATCATGAAAAGAAGTCTCAGAGAACGATTGACTAGGTACCGATGTTTTATTAGACCAATTCATTTTGCCCTGGAGTTCTCCTTTAAGGCATGAAGAAAAGGGAAACAATGCTTAAATGTTTAATTTTGGTGATCAAATATACATTTTAAGGGATAGAATTATGGACTACAGGAGGACTTTAATTAATCTTAATGGCTTGGATCTTATAGTTTTCCCCCATACAAGAAATTTCTATTTTGAGCGAAGAGCTTAAACCTGCAAATTTAAATGAAAAATTAAATGGAATTATATTTTCTTATCTTTACATCATGGGCGACTTATAAGCAAATGTACATACTGAACAAACAAACACAATCAGGTTTGGCTCTGACCGTTGTCTTCTCAATAGCTGATTTGTTCCAGATGAAGAGAGTGGAAAGCAGCAGATGGTGAGGTTTGAGAGGGGTTGGGCAAGACTAAGACTCTCCCTCAGACAGCCATAATCCCCAGCAAAAAGCCCTGGAAGCTGCCCACTGACATCCAAACTCTCAGACAGTCTGAGCTGAGCCGCTGTGCTGTCATACAGTGGTGTGTGACCACATATTTTACCATAGTAGGACAGAAAGCAAAGGGCAATTGTGCAAGATCTTTATATTATTTATAAATGAACATCGTGACCTCCATCGGTTAATTTTGACTGACTAATTGCATCCCAAAGGGTGTATTAAAATCACTCACAACTGACTTAACAATTTTGACTGGAACTCAAGTTTAATCCTGTTTCAAATGCAAGGCACAACCTTAGCTTTTTGTAATTGCCTACTTACTCAGGGCTGTGAGATTTGTCTTTGAATTCAGCAGACGTGCAGTGCTCAAGTGGAAGCCTCTGTGGTATTGATGAGCATGTGTCTGTCTGTAAACATAATCATTCTGAAATGTTATGCAACTGACGCAGAACATTACTCATGACCTTCAGAATTTGAGGTGAAGTTGTTACTTAGTCATTTAGAAGGAATTTACTCCATTAATTCTAATAAACAAAATAGGATAGCTGAAGGGCAATTGTTGATTTGCATCTGTCTACTGTGAACAGATGCTATGTAGTGTTCAGAACTCCATGCGACATGCTGCTAATTGCTATTTGAAAAGTTATGTGCACACGTTAGGGTCCATTTTTAATGTGGATTGGTTAAGTTTTAGGTCAGATGCTCTGGAATGCTTTGAGAACCAAAAAAAAGCTGAAAAGGGTTTGAAATATCAATTGATTTTATGCATTCAAGAATTAGTTCTACTAAAAAAAAAAAAAAAAAAAAAAAAAAAAAAAGGTCATTTATTCAATTTCATATCACTCCAAACCTCTCCATACTTTTATTCTGTAGAAAAAAAAGAAGAAGATAAATTTCCTCTCAAGTGAGATTTTAACTCAAGAATCGTTTGATGTCGATAACCAAATCTATGGAAGGATGGGACATGGTGATGAAAATGTCCCCTAAAGAGACATGGTGATGAGAAAAATATGAGATGGGAGGAAAATTATATGTTAAAGTCCCTTTGTAGTCAATAATATACTTTAAAACTCACATTTGATACAAAATGTACATATTTAAATCATTTTTTTCCTAGAAAATAAATTCTTCATGCCTTGTAAGCTTGAATGTAACTCCACCCTCGCCTAATTTAGTACAGTATACGCGGTTCTATGAATTTGCAAATTAGCCCCACCTCCACTCACTCACAGCAGCTCAGAGATCCACTCGTTGACATAATTGGTTACAGTTTGTGACGTCAGAAACACCAGCGTTTTCAAACGGTGTTTACCTAATGCCGTGGCGAAAACAAGTTTCCATATACGAATCAATCCGAATCATGAACAAATCATTTTGCAACAGATAATTGAACAATTTATAATAAAGCAATTCATTATTGATCTTAAACAATTTCTTTAATTGTTTTTCCAATGTTGCCAAAGCATAGTCCAAAAGTGCATACAGTGTATCATGATCATTTAGAATGGATTTAACCTTCCTGTCTTTTCCAACAGGCAGAAGGTCTTTCTGCTATACTGGTATACTTGCAACAGCTTTATGAATATGTAAACATCTCACTTATTCAGCACATTTATTATGCATACTGCCAATCTCTGGCAGAGGTGGAAGTGTGTATCAGCAAAAAATAAAATAAAAAATTAAACAGCCTGTTTTTACACTAGAAAGGCTGTAAAAAAAGGCTTTAGACCATTCACTGTAAAAACATAAAAATAAAAATAAAAATTTGTCCGGTGAAAACACATTTTAATGACTAATTGATAATTGAGTAATTGAATATTTGATAATTGAGTAATTGAATCAAATTGCAATACTGCTTTTATACTCACTAGTAAAATACTTTTCTTCAATTTTGAGATCAGCTTTTACTTGTGGGCAATCAGCCGATTAAGAAAAGTGTGATTTTGATTAGTCGAGTTTGTGTTTTTGCTGGTATAGTATGAGTGAATAACATTTGCTCGATTTGTTGTACTTATAAGCAATAAGAATTAAGAATACATATTGATCATATCATTATTCGAGATTGGCGTTTATAAAATGTGCTTTCCATAGGCCTGTTTCCCCCCCCAAAAAGGTGAATAAAATAGTGGTGAACTCCTATTAAGCATACGTGTGTGAGCGTTCCGTCCTCCAGCTGAGCATCACTAACAAGGATGCGCAGCACCATCTTCGCCCCGCCTATCCCAGGCTGCGCTCTTTCTCGCCGCGTTCACAGCGCAGGCGCATTGGAGAGCCTCCGCGCGGCTCACTATTTAGCAAGGAGGGAGCGCGCATACTCAGCACCTGTCGTGTCTGTGGCTGGGGATTCAGTGGGAGGGGTCATTATTTGGCAGGGAGCGGCAGAGAGACGAGCATTTCCTAGATACCCACAGCAACGCGTGGATTCATTCTGCTTCCATCACTTCAGAGGCGAGCCGGCGGATTTTTTTAGGTGTTGTTTCAACTTACTGGCCAGGTTTGCAAAGACGTCCATCTGGAAATAAACCACACCATCGTATTTTTCTCGGAAGTGTTTTGTTCCTGCACCGGGGCTGTCACCACTGAAGGTAAGATCAATGGAAGCCACTTTGGAACAAGAACCCGTTATTTGATGTGTCAGAAAGGCGAGGCTTGTGCGTTTTAGGCTTATCGCGCTGATTATCAAAAGTCAAAAGGGAAAGCAAAAAAAAAATCAGGTGTCAGATGAAAGATACATAGGTAAATTCCCCAAGCGATTGTCTAATGCATCCCTCCGCTGTATAAATACAGTTATTCCAGCACCGAGGTGATGGCCAGTTCCTCCCATCTGCAGCCTGCTAGCATACCGGCTAACCAGCTCGTTTTATGTTAATTAATGGTTTGCTTTTAACAGAATAATAGCATAATATTGTCCGCGTGATGACGGGCATGGTGTATTGTAATAATATAAAACCAGTGGCTCGTCTAACTGGTCTGTTGACACCTCTCCTCATTGCCGGAGCGCCTCCCGTCTTAATGTCCCGTTATTCTTTGTCCGCTATTACTATTGTGCTCTATTTTACATTTGAATGATTGGTTGAAGAGGCTTTTAGGATCCGGACGTTTATAAGAAGTAAATAGTACAGTTTTGTAAAAACATACAACTTTAGGCTTCATGACATTGAGATATTTTGCCGGTTCCAGCTGGATGAAGCCCATGTGTTGGAAAATTAACTTTCTATTTATTTACAGAATGATAGCTACTTGCGCCCTGGAATCGATTTTCGGGGGGATTTTTTTTTTTTTTTACCTTTTATGAGGCCCCTTCCCACCACCATAAACTAGTCATCAATTTATGTTTAGTCAAATAGGCTGCTCCTATTGCAGGGTCGAGTTGTCTGGGTGTTTGATGGAGTTGTGTCAGACTCTGCTTATTTAGCATCACCAATAGGTTGTCAAAAAAAAAAAAGAAAAATGATGATATTCATTTTCAAAAGTAATGAGAAAAATATTTACATGTCAAACAGCATATTTTCATGTTTTGCCATCTGGACAGCTTAACCAACAACAGTATTAGATGGTAGTCGCATGACAACTATCATATGGATCACTTTATTTTTCTTTTATAGTTATTTTTTTAAAGTAGGCTTATTTGGTTTTTAGTTTTTTTTTTTTATATAAGTAGCCTATTTCAGGTCATTGTTGTTTAGTTAACTTACAGTAAATGTGCTGGTGGTGTAAATAATTAATATAAAGGACAGGAAGTTACATTTACATTTAAAAGAAACCATACAGACATTGAAATGCAATATTAAAAGTTGGCATTTCTTTAAAATGGTAGACTCACTCAGTCGTTGAATAATTCACACGCTGTTATCACAATTTGCTGACCTGAATCAGTTAGGCCAACTTAAAAATCTAAACCTATGAGTACATTTTATAAAAATATAACACCAAAAGAGGAATTTGCATTGAACATTTGATCACATATTAGGGGCATTATTTATTTAAGCCCTGTTCAATTTCTTTTTAGCATAATTGTTGCTATCATACAATAATTCCTGTCTTATCTAAGCTATGTGGTGAAACTGATGTGAAGTATAGATTTGTAAATCTATCTATCTATCTATCTATCTATCTATCTATCTATCTATCTATCTATCTATCTATCTATCTATCTATCTATCTATCTATCTAGCTAGCTAGCTAGCTAGCTAGCTAGCTAGCTAGCTAGCTAGCTACTATAACCTACAGTGAAACAGATATACCTGATTATGTTTGTAAGAGTACTTGTAAACATAAATTTCCCTCAGTCAAAGTAACAAGAAAACAAATTTTCCTCACAGTCAGTGCCGCATTGTAACACACTATATTGTTGTCGACGCCACAAACTTGAATGTTCCTATTCTAATCAATAAAGCTGACTACTTATGGCTTCCTTGATCATGAGGGCAGTCTTTATTTGCTCACTTGCAGTGTAGATGTAAGTTTCCATGCCGTAACAGTAGCTGTAAGCAGAAACCAAATGGGTGTGAAAGGGCAACAGTGAGGCTGCATTTAGAAGTCGAGCATTTGATTGACAGGGAGGTGTGCAACACTATTACAGTTTTCACAATCGTGTCGGGGTTTTTTTCTCAGCTCTGCAAGTCAACCTGTTAGCCAAAGAGTGCTTGTAAAGGGTCACATGCTCTCTGTTTTCATGAAATATGACACTATGTGAAATAATTGTATAGCACAGTATTTATGATGTTTCACTTGCAGTGGCCCATTTAAAATCCTGAATCCTGAAAAAAAACAAAAAACAAATGCATTATAATTATTTAGCTGTATTATTCTCAAATGCTTTGGACTGCATTGCACAGAAATAATGCACTTTATAGTGAGTACCGAGAGAGCCGATTTGCACCCTGTCAGCTCTTTGGGACGCCCTGTGTGCGTGAGCTGTGAATCTGGTCTCTATGGTGTCTCCCGGCTGAGATGAGGGGCTCTGTTTGCAAGACAAACAAGCAGAAATAAAGCACCCAGCTAGACGGTGAGACTTTCCTGTGTGAAGGCATGCCTGCTGCACTGACTGACAGGAAGAATCATAGTATAAATATTATAAGACTATTGATTTTAATGTTTGTGAACATCTGTACCGATCTTGTCTTCTTGTGAAACCACACGAGACGATTTCATGCATGCCTGTACATCCATCCATTTATCTACAGTATTTAAATCAGTGGTGCTAAAAAGTATAATTGTGCATTAGATTATTTTGAACAAAAACCAAGCCAAGAGTTTTATTGGCTTTTCAATCATTTTACACAAACAAGGGTATTTGAAATTAATCAATAGGTTTGTTGTTTAAAATTATTTTTTAAGCATCCCAACTGATCCGTGAACACATTCGGCATATTAGAATGGTTTCTGAAGGATCATGAGACACTGAGGACTGGAGTAATGATGCTGCAAATTCAGTTTTGCCTTCACTTCAGTATATTACAGTATATTATATATTTTTAAAATATATTAAAATCAAAACTGATCTTAGTGAGCATAAGATAAATTGTTCATATGATTAAAATTCTTACCAACGGCAAACTTTCGAACAGTAGTGCCCAAATACAGATGTTTCTCTCTCATTTATTTTAAACAGATTTAAAAGAATAAACATATGTTTAGATGTAATCATCAGCATTTCTTTACCGTTTCAGAATAATTCATTAAGTTAAGTTAAATTAACTTTTCTGTTTGTGAATCTGCTTATAAATGTGCCAATAAAGTGCTTTTCAGACTGAGATAAGCCTTTAAAAAGAGGTATAATTAGCTTGCAAACTTTCATTGCCACCAGTAAAAGTGATTTTCCAATTATTCATAAATAAAGACTGAAGGAACAAGTAGCTGTGAAGTTAAAGATGTATAAAGTATGATGAAAATAGAAACAAGACTTGTCTTTTTTTTGTCATATAATGCTATGTTTTTATTTAATTAAGAGGAACTTATATTGTATTGGTTCGCCACAGAGCTAATGCAAGTTTCATGAATACTCCCACTTATTCTTTGCTGACATGCTGAACTCATGAGCTTAGGCATTGTAATCTGGCTACTGTGAGTAATTTGGTAAGGCTTGAAACACCCATTTACATCAATGTTAATGTGCCTAAGTATATTTTGATATGCCTACTGGGATAAAATTAAGTTCACCGTCATTCATTTCTCATTGATTTATAAAAGAGGAAGTATTAAACTGGCGTCAGGTGACTCGCATCCTGATTTTGCAGTTAGACACCTTCCTAGGTCAACATAAACCTAAACCTAAATCTAAGGCCCCGTCCACACTACTGCGTTTTCGTTTAAAAACGGAGAATTAAAACGAATACGATCTCCGTCCACACCAGCGTTTTATCTGCGTATTAGAAACGATCTCCGTCCACATTAAAACGACTGAAAACGCAGATTACGTGACCATTCACCAACACTGGGCATGCGCGTGCCGGTGTAAACAGTGAATGACGAATCAGGGAAGGATGCGTCATGACTGATAACACCCAATCATAGAGCCGAGCGTCAGCCTCTGCGTTTCTAAAGTTCTCCGTTTTGTATGGTTTTGTCTCGTCCACACTAAAACGCACTCCGGAGATTCAAAACGCAAAACGCAGCTGCAGCGTTTCTAAACTTCTCCGTTTTAGGTCTTCGTTTTTCCCGTTTTAGTGTGGACGGGAGGTGCAAATGTAGTAAAAGGTCTCCGTTTTTAAACGAAAACGCAGTAGTGTGGACGGGGCCTAACTCTACCCATAATTATCCTTAAAATCAGAATAGGTGAATAACTGATAGAAGCACCTAACCCTTGTTGTTACTGTAGCTTTAACTTGATTTTAACTGTAAACTTGTCCTTCAAATCTGATTGGTTGATTGAAATGTTGTTCCTGTATCAACAATGATGTTGATACTTGGTTGCACTAAACAAGTCATTTTGAGCATTGTCATCTAGCATTGCATTTTGCATAATTTGACATCCTTAAAGGAGTAGTTCACTTAAAAAAAAAAAAAAAAAAAAAAAAAAAAGTTTTGCTGATAATTTACTGACCCCCATGTCATCCAAGATGTCCATGTCATTCTTTCTTCAGTCGAAAAGAAATTAAGAAAACATTCCAGGATTTTTCTCCATTTAAATGCACTTCAGTGGGAACCAAATGGTTCAAGGTCCAAAAGACAGTTTCAGGGCTTAAAACGATTCCAGATGATGAATAAGGGTCTTATCAAGCGAAAAGATCGCTCATTTAAAAACAAAAATAACAAAGTTTAAGTTTTATAACCTCGTCGCCTGGCTCTGTTCTGTGATGAGCGTTCGTGACTCTCCTGTTCGAACTCGTTTATCAAAATGAACGAATCTTTTTTCGTGTCATTTGGTTCATTCAACGAACGAAATGAATGAGTTGACTTGGGAAAAGATTTAAGTGCATTATATGGAGGAAATCCTGGAATGTTTTCATCAAAAACCTTAATTTCTTTTCGACTGAAGAAAGAAAGACCTGGACATCTTGGATGACATGGGGGTGAGTAAATTATCAGCCAAAGCTTTTGCAAAAGTGAACCAAATATATCAGCATGTAAAGACTCTGGGTCGGTTCTGATCAGGGGGGAATTTGCATATCATAATTAATAATTAATAATTAATAATTATTCATACAGATTTGGATCAGACCGGTCTTACATGTTAATTTATTAATTTTACCCATATGCATACATGTGCATCCCCGCAATCCACCACAAATTAATTGTTATTGATTGCAAGGACCACGTTTTACAAGACAGGTAAAATCAATTAGCTCAATTAAGTTATATAGCTTGTGAAAACAAATTCTGTGGCCACTAGAATCTGCCTTCCCTGCTATATAACCAAATACCCTCTTAGGTATTTATAGTTCTGTAAAGCGTGTAGCTTTAAATCGACATTTCATTGACCCGTATCATGAGCAAGACAATCAGTCAAGGTAAGCATATTTTGTATTTAATAAAGTTCCTACTTAAGCATTCACTACGTTACAATGATACATGTATTTACAAACATTAAAACACAAACTAAGACGACGCAGAGCGTTTAGACAATGGATACGCGCAAGTTAAGTGAGTTTGAGAGAGAGAGAGTGAGAGAGAGAGTGAGTTGTAAGAGAGAGAGAGAGTTACGTTCATCAAAACAGTCAGTTAACCTTTCTTGACACCCCAAAAACATCTTCTTAATGCTTCTTAGAAGCTCTAAAAGAAGGTATACTTGCAAGGCACATGTGGTCTGTGTGAGTCGTGGGCTCGTTGCTCGACCCGTTCGGGCCACGTGTCGGCTAGAGGTGCGCCGGTCCGGCGCGCGTGCGTCACGTGAAGCGCGGCCGCGGCATGTTGGCGCGGCCCGTCCCGGCTCGTTCATGGCTGCTTTGTTCCGTGGGGAGTCACGTGGCGTTCGTCGGCATTTAGCGCCAGTGTTTGAAAGGCTGAGAGTCTTTGAGGTGACGTTACCCGAGGAGATAGTTCGGCAAAGTCCACTTCCTTTCCTGGAAGACGAACTTGGTAGTCCACTTGAGGAAAAGATGAAACTTTTAGACGAACAAAAGGAAAGACCCATGGTTGGATCAGAGTCCCGTGAGGTTTACATGTTGAGCGCTGGAAAGTTCAGAAGAAGAGTTAGGGCGGACCTGCGTTCTCACATTTATCACCTTGGAGAAATCCATCCCCTTCCTGTTGGCTTGAGCCAATCGGAGAGTGGATGTTGCACGCGGGAAGCTTTCTTTTGTTCCTCAGCGCGGGCTTCTCGTGGAAGGGGGTGTGTTAAATGAGGGTTTTGCAATAGCAATTTGATCTTCATTGGCAGTACAACGAATTAAAAATACACTTTACTTTACATCTCTATGCATATTCGAGTGTTTCATTCAATAAGCATTCTAGAGATATCAAGGAACATTATGTTATATCAAAGGAATATACACTTATGTTTCGAATGCATGACGAAGGTATTTTTAATTCCTATTTAAACCGTGACCAAACAAAGTTATTTCACTGTGACATGGGGAAGACACATATACATAAAAACCATTGAAAACATTTTGTTGAATGTTTTTAAACACCAAAAGTCCTTCTCTTTGTTCAAAAACATTCCACACATTCCGATGTGTGGGGGAAGTGAAAGGTTTGTGTGTGCGTTTATGTGTTTCAGAACGTCGCCTGGCCAAGATTCCTTACATCTCCCCCTTTTCGTTAGGTGAAGTCCTTGTGTGACTTCATCGAACGACACCATCGCAATGGACGGATGGCAGGTGAATCATGAGGGTCAGGGGGCAGGCGGCGGCTAGGCTGAGGTAGGGGCTCAGCTTGCTGAGGTTTGACGCAGTCTCCAGCGTGGTACCCTCTTCCTGAGGGTCCCGTGGTGGCTGTGGAGGTTTGCATTTCCTTGCCTCTTGTGCAGCGTGGATGTCAAGTGTCAGGGTGTGGTTGATTACCGTAGAGGTACCCAGTGCAGAATCAGCTGCAGTCCAGGATTGGACTACCGGTGAGGCAGTTGTGCAGTGCAACAGGTGTGCAGTTGAGACACAGCGGTCACTGGGAACAAGTCCAGTTTGGCTGGACCCCTCCTATCATCGTTCATAATTCCAGTTCTGGAATCAGGGTGAAATCGTGGGTTTCGTCCTGGCTGGGACTTGACTCAGGCTCGGTTGCAGCAGGGTAGCTCGGGTCTTGGAGCCAAGGCTGCTTGGTGAATTTTAGCAAAGTCATTCTGGCAGACAGTGAACAGTTGTCTCGCTGGAGCTCACTTGTCTGGTTCAGTAGAATGCTGTGTGCGTTGCGGATTTATCACAGTTCCTTTCAATTTCTTGATGGTCTGTGAGGAGGCACTCTGTGTTGTGAGTTACCTTTTGGCTGTGGAATTTCAGTTCGTTTGGTTGCTGGACAGGCCGGTGTTTGACTGCGTACTGACAGCAGCGGCGTGGGAGTCCATTTAGCTCTGCTTGCGTGGCAGTCGACCATATGCTGTCTGATGTCGGCCCCGGCGGTGAGGCGGTCGACAGTAGCTGTCCTCTGGTTGGCTGGAGGCACAGGAAGACGACCACAGCAGCATCCTGTAACAGAGACAGGGGAGAGAGAGAGAAAGGGAGGAAAGAATTCAGCGGCTGTCGGCTGGGACAGTCTGATGCCTTTGAGGATGCCGAGATGTCCTGGTGCTGCGGTGTGCAGCCCACATGGTGCGTGACTGGGCATACACTGGCATATCCCCCTTTCTGCACCGTGGCAGCACAAGCCGTGGCGAAGTGATGTCACGAGGTGCATGAAACTGAGTTGTAGGGCCGTTGAGCAGCATGTTCTTGGTGTGCTGCCTGATGTGTCCGACGGCAGGCTTGGGAGGTTGGAGGGGTAAAGAGGTGGTAGTTTCAGAGTTCATTTGGTTAGTCAAAGTCTTTAGTGAGCTGAAAGGTGCAGAGTAGCAAGTTCACCTCTCCATTTGGTGCTGAGGCTGTGCCTTCATGGCTGGCTGCGGGAGTTCTTGTGACCTCTGTGACCTGCCAGTTAGGTTCTCTTGACCTGTATGACTGGAGGGGGAGGGGTTCTTGAACTTGAGCTCAGGCATTCAGTTGTTTAAAGTCTATTAAAGGCTCAAAGCGATCTAACAGATCTTGGGCAATCAGAAGTGGGTACGTGATCGTTCGTGATCGGTACCCTGGGTGAATCAGGCTCATAGGACCAAATGGATGAATGGGAGCAACCTGTTTTGAGCCAGAAGTTGTTTTGGCTGTAGGGTTTTCATTCAGCTCACATGTTTGGGCTTTGAGAGTGCGTTCTTGACTCTTAGCTTTAGCGGTGAGTCTTTCGAAGAGTTGGGCTGACATTAGCGTGATGTTTGAGCTAGTGTCTGAGAGGCCTTCGAGGCTCAAATGATTGTCTCTCGTGGTGGCTATGTAGAGTCTTTTGTGCCACCCCCTTTTGTTTAGGGTTCCCAGAAGTTTAGGCATCTGGGCTGGTGTTGTGATCGATGAGCGGTTAGGACCGGTCTTGTGTGGGACACCGGACTGTCATGCTCAGGTTGTGCAGCTGTCAGTTGTGGTGGCTGCTTGGTGTTGTCGCTTTGTGATGCGACCGTGAGCTCTGTGGTCTGATGCTGACGAGCAGTGTTCTGGGTGTCTGGCTTGGGTCTTGCGCTGAGACATAGGATGTCTGACTTGTCTCCTTGTGATGTCTCGTGCAGAAACGCTTTCAGCACCTTCAGGATTTCTGCCGTCTGTGACGTGGCTGCACTGTTGTTATCTGATGTGTGCTCAGACTTGTGCTTACCAGTGGCGTGTTGAGAGGGTACCGCTCTGGGCTGGTTGGGCTTGAGTCTCTTGGTGCTGGGCGGTCCATTCTGGGTCGCCGGCTGGCTTCCAGAAATGTTTCAGAGCTCTTGCTCTGGGGCGTTAGATGAGCACCATGACTGTTGTGTTGCCCTCTGCTGGCCTGGAACGGTTTAACTCTCAGTGAAGGTGTTAGTGATGTATGGGGTGCCTTCTAGGGGCAGCTCTGAGTCGTGCTCAGAGACAGGTTAGTCTGAGGGTTTTTACACAGTCTTTTCGGACAAAGCCTTTGCTTAATGTGAGCTTTGCGGGCCCAGTCTCGTAGCTGAGGTAGACAGGCTACAAGCACAGGCCAGGGTGCTTATCGACTAACTCACTGTGGGATGCAGGTTTTAAGGGAACAAAGTTCTGAAACTGGTATCCTTTTCATACCTGATGGTTTGCTTCTCGAAGTAGGCTTGCCGAAGTCGGTGGAGTTTCAAGTCGGTCTTACTTGATGTCCACGGTGGTGATAACCCTTGGTCTGATTCTGGATCAGGGAGTTAAGCGATCAAAGCTGATTGCAACAGCTGGTAGTCCATTTTGACAGTCTCTGTTTGACGATCTAGGAAGCTGTGCACCTCGCGACTGGACGTAATCCATATCACGCAGAATCTGTTTCATGCAGTCATGTTGGTTAGACAGTTTGCAAGTGAAAGTCTTGTCTGCATGTCGGGGGTAGATGCAGGGTCCTGAGTGAATCTTGGGACCTTTCTGGTTTGCTTGTTGCATCCTTTTTGGAGCCATGCCGTGGTTTGGGGCAGTGGTTCCTTGGCAGGTTGAGGTCTGTTTAAGCAGGGGCTCTGTGGCATTCTGGCACACTTGTTGTGAGTGACTAATGCATGGCCCTAAAAGTTCAGAACTACTGCTTAATAAGTTAGTTAAGTGTTTAGCATGAAGCTATGTGTCTCTTGTGTCCTTATCTTAGCTGTCAATGTTAGGGCTAAGTTTTGTGTGGTTCCGAGCGTATTTCCTGGAAAGGACATATCCGAGATGAAATAAATAACGTAAGGTGGTCCTTATGACTAAATTATTTCTCTGGACTTAGCTGGTGGTCCACTATGGCTCGACGAAGTGAACAATAATAGGAAAAGGACCGCTTTCTTATTTAAATTCTGCTTATTATCGACCCTCAGGACTCTAGTAGTGCCCTAGTAAATTGTTGAAATTACTTGCGTTGCAGGGTCACAAACGAGTGCATTGGTTGAAACTAAGCCAAAATAACAAATAAGGGGGTCTCTGTTTCCTTTCTGGGCCCTATTGGGAATAGAACCACACTTGGACAAGAGAGGAAATGAAATTAAATCATATAGATGACCTAAGGGAATAGCTGCTTGCTATTATCATCAAGGTCGAAGGAAAGAAATAATCAATGAGGCAAAATAAAATTAAAATTAAAGCAAAAGGAAATAAAGTGATCAAAACACGGGAATGATCTGAGGTCAAGAGTGTTCAGTGGCATTAGTGACTAAACTTTGGATTTGCTTTGATCAACACTATAGTGGGTTGTAGCGGTTGGGTGTTCAAAACCACATTGTGTGTCCCTCCAAAGCTTTAGTCAACATGCCGATGAAAATTCCTACGGTTACACGCGTTATTCTGTAGTTAGTTACGCAGTTTTCATGTAGTTAAACTTAAGTTTAATTAACAAGGCATCTGCGAAGTTCGCCCTTAACGGTTAGCAAGGAGTATTCCTAACCCTGTGAAGGTAAACTTTAGCTAATAAGAATGGTAAACATGGAAAGTGAGTAATTTAAAACCCTAACTGGTGTTGAGAAAGTATTCTAGAATACTTTGCACTGTGGAACACGAGCGGTGAGTAAGGGTTCACGTAAATGATGCTAACTCTTAACTGTGGAGGTTATTCAGCTTAGCTTATGTTGGATGGGAGCTAGGTAAGGTTAGCTTAGCCTAGGTTAGCTTGATGCTAAGCTAGGTTAGCTTAGCCGGAGTTAGCTTAGTGCTGGGTTAGTTTAGCTTAGCCTAAGTTAGCTTGATGCTAGGCTAGCCACCCAGGCTGGTTTGCTTACAAAAGTGACATTACAAGGTAACACTTCCTGTGACAAGTTGTTGTCATGGGAACCAGAGCGTGTCAGAGCAATTCAACAGTATCTGAAGAATGTCTGTATATTTTACATGAATCATGCACGTTTTAATGGGTTAAAAGGAGGCGCCTATACTTTATGATTTTCAAGAACTTTGGTTGCATTCAGTAAAACGCAAATGTGTTTTTGGCATTTGCTGATTTTCTCATGGAACTCTGTTCTTTACTTTACACGTCTTCTATTTGTTTACAAAGTAAGGAAATAGATTTGCTGCAAGTCAAAGCTTGTCTTGTTCTATTTGTTTACAGAGTAAGGAAATAGGTTTGCTGCTGAGTCAAAGCTCGTCTAAGCATATATAGGTACGTCTCTCTCATGCATGAGTGTTAGCTCTTCCGCGAGTAACTTGTTTTGATCGTTTAGTGGCTTTCTGCTTGTCGATGCAGCTAAAATTTAGGTGAATTACATCAATCTAACAATAACATTAAGGCCTTTACTTTGTAGAAAGGGGGAGCGTCTCCCAGGTCTACCTACATATAACTCTGTCCTGGGCTTCCTTCGTCAGGAACAGGTTTAGTCATACCGCGATTTGGATTTCTTTTAACCAAAGCAGAATAGATATCGGTACAGATTACAAGCTGCTGAGGTGATACCTTTGTTACACAGACTTACGCTTTAATGCTGACGTTCTTGATATCAGTTGGGACTCTAAGCTGTTTTTTTTTTTTAAAGTAGAGATGTCAATTCAGCTATTTGTTTTATCTGCATTTAGATAAGCCAGCGATCAAGATGCGTGTTGCACGTTGCGTCTTAGTGGGTCGCGATGATCGAGTGCACGCCTGTAGGTTAACAATAGTTAAAACTCGGGTGATTTACTACACTCTGTCGTCAGGGTAACGTACTGTATGCCCTGTTCGGAGTTGGTGTTTTCTGTAACTCTTCACTGTCACAAAACCTAATGTTTAACGGTGCTTGATTTAAACAACATCTAGAAACTGTCTGTTTCAAAAGAGTCGTGCATAGTCCGTCGGCCGTTGAGGCTTACATGCCTATCTCAGATTCCTTAACTTAGTAAAATTCTAATTCTACAAACGCAGAGTCTTGCACGGTGTTCGTGCTGTGTGTCTTCTGGTTCTGCAGTTCAGAATAATTTGGGTTTTGAGGAATTTTTACTGGGGCCTTCACGCCTCGTTGAGTGGGCATGGTGTGGGCCGAGAGAACTATGGTGACTGACGGGTTTTTTGGAGGGAAAGTTTCTTGAAACTGGCGTCCTCCTCAGTTACATGTTCGTTATAAGTTCCACAGAAAACTCGTTCGGAGCCGGTGGTGATGGTACAGGCCCTCCGGGTCTGTCTTGCTGGGTGTCGGTGTCGTGTTCACGCGTTGGAGACAGCAGGTGAAAGGTCACCGTCTTGTAGATTGTCAGAGATGTTGTGGAAGGCGGGCTTTTCCACCCCCTTTTTCAGCTCTTGTGCATTGGCTGAAATGTGCAGACTGGTCAGGGGAAGCTTGTGGTGTGTGTCCTTCCCTTTCCAGTCATGCTGCAGTCTATCAGAGTGTTGCAACTCTGTGGGTCAAGTTCGTGTTCGAGATCTTGTCTCTGCTGAACGAGCTTGTGGGTGTCGCACGGGCCTCTTGCGCAGGCCGTGGCTTTTGAGTCTCTTTCAGTTCAGTCTCTGCTCTTTGCAAGAGACTTCACTTTGTCGGAGTTTCTCGTTGAATTCTTTTTAGTTCTTTTCTCTGACTATTTTTCTTCAGTCTATGTAGAAAATTAGACAGGGCAGTTTTGAAGTCTTTCCACTTCCTTCGGTAGCTCGGGGTAGTTGTCATCCTCGGCGTTACAACCTTGTGCTCCAGGGCGATGCGCTCCTTTCGCGGAGGCGTGCGTGTGCGTTGAGCTGTGAGCGAGGTTGTGACGTGTCTGGCCCAGTCTTTGTCAGCTGCTCTTGGCTTCGGGGCTCTGAGTCGCTGGTGGCTTTGGGCAGGGATGGAGATGTCATGAATCTCAGCCATGTCTCCAGGTTTGTCCCAGCGGGTTGTGGGACTGTAGGACTGGAACATACTGCCTTCACTGTGGACGAGAGGAACACAACACACACAGACAGACCAATGCCAGTTCGACTACTTTTAACGAGCTATAATACAGGCTAAGCCGTGATATGAGAATTTTGCGTTAACTGATGCAGACAGTTAAACCGTTTGGTGGGACAATTTGGGTAGGTCATCATGGGTCTGAATGAAGGTTTTTGACAGGGCGCTAGCTTAGGGGTCACCTGTTGGTGCTAACGACTTGGTTGTCAAACTTTCTTTCAGCTTCCTTGGTGTGTCAGAGAGTTCTGTCTCTAGGTGAACTGAAAGGAACAGAGCGCAACAGAACAGAGCAATGGCAATCTAGCAAAGTTTGAAGTAACATGCAACCATCAGAGATGGGGAGGTCTGTACTGAAATGGCATTAGTGTAGTACCCCAGCAGTGTTAGAAAGGGAAGAAGAGAAGGCCTAAGCCTGTTTGGAGCCGGTTTGTGGCTCGGAGAGGAGGAAGCCAACCACTTCAAATTACCAGGGGAATCTCTAGGTTCTGTGGCAAATAGTAAGTGGATTGGGTTTAATACCTTTTCTAGTTTGCCTGGGGTGAAATGAGGTCACTCTGGCCGGAGTCAGCATCGTGGTTGGTCCTTCTGTCGCCCCACACATGACAGCAGTGTCCCAGGGCCTTTCGGTGC
>NW_024121562.1:17247-31946 GCF_016745375.1 Pimephales promelas
GTCACCATAGTTCTCTCGGCCCCACACCATGCCCACTCAACGAGGCGTGAAGGCCCCCAGTAAAAATTCCTCAAACCCCAAATTATTCTGAACTGCAGAACCAGAAGACACACCAGCACGAACACCGTGCAAGACTCTGCGTTTGTAGAATTAGAATTTTACTAAGTTAAAGGAATCTGAGATAGGCATGTAAGCCTCAACGGCCGACGGACTATGCACGACTCTTTTGAAACAGACAGTTTCTAGATGTTGTTTAAATCAGCACCGTTAAATCATTAGGGTTTCGTGACAGTGAAGAGTTACAGAAAACACCAACTCCGAACAGGGCATACAGTACGTTACCCTGACGACAGAGTGTAGTAAAATCACCCGAGTTTTAACTATTGTTAACCTACAGGCGTGCACTCGATCATCGCGACCCAACTAAAACGCAACGTGCAACACGCATCTTGATCGCTGGCTTATCTAAATGCAGATAAAACAAATAGCTGGAATTGACATCTCTACTTTTAAAAAAAAAACAGCCTTAGAGTCCCAACTGATATCAAGAACTTCAGCATTAAAGCGTAAGTCTGTGTAACAAAGGTATCACCTCAGCAGCTTGTAATCTGTACGATATCTATTCTGCTTTGGTTAAAAAGAAATCCAAATCGCGGTATGACTAAACCTGTTCCTGACGAAGGAAGCCCAGGACAGAGTTATATGTAGGTAGACCTGGGAGACGCTCCCCCTTTCTACGAAGTAAAGGCCTTAATGTTATTGTTAGATTGATGTAATTCACCTAAATTTTAGCTGCATCGACAAGCAGAAAGCCACAAACGATCAAAACAAGTTACTCGCGGAAGAGCTAACACTCATGCATGAGAGAGACGTACCTATATATGCTTAGACGAGCTTTGACTCAGCAGCAAACCTATTTCCTTACTCTGTAAACAAATAGAACAAGACAAGCTTTGACTTGCAGCAAATCTATTTCCTTACTTTGTAAACAAATAGAAGACGTGTAAAGTAAAGAACAGAGTTCCATGAGAAAATCAGCAAATGCCAAAACACATTTGCGTTTTACTGAATGCAACCAAAGTTCTTGAAAATCATAAAGTATAGGCGCCTCCTTTTAACCCATTAAAACGTGCATGATTCATGTAAAATATACAGACATTCTTCAGATACTGTTGAATTGCTCTGACACGCTCTGGTTCCCATGACAACAACTTGTCACAGGAAGTGTTACCTTGTAATGTCATTTTGTAAGCAAACCAGCCTGGGTGGCTAGCCCTAGCATCAAGCTAACTTAGGCTAAGCTAAAACTAACCCAGCACTAAGCTAACTCCGGCTAAGCTAACCTAGCTTAGCATCAAGCTAACTTAGGCTAAGCTAACCTTACCTAGCTCCCATCCAACATAAGCTAAGCTGAATAACCTCCACAGTAAGAGTTAGCATCATTTACGTGAACCCTTACTCACCGCTCGTGTTCCACAGTGCAAAGTATTCTAGAATACTTTCTCAACACCAGTTAGGGTTTTAAATTACTCACTTTCCATGTTTTACCATTCTTATTAGCTAAAGTTTACCTTCACAGGGTTAGGAATACTCCTTGCTAACCGTTAAGGGCGAACTTCGCAGATGCCTTGTTAATTAAACTTAAGTTTAACTACATGAAAACTGCGTAACTAACTACAGAATAACGCGTGTAACCGTAGGAATTTTCATCGGCATGTTGACTAAAGCTTTGGAGGGACACACAGTGTGGTTTTGAACACCCAACCGCTACAACCCACTATAGTGTTGATCAAAGCAAATCCAAAGTTTAGTCACTAATGCCACTGAACACTCTTGACCTCAGATCATTCCCGTGTTTTGATCACTTTATTTCCTTTTGCTTTAATTTTAATTTTATTTTGCCTCATTGATTATTTCTTTCCTTCGACCTTGATGATAATAGCAAGCAGCTATTCCCTTAGGTCATCTATATGATTTAATTTCATTTCCTCTCTTGTCCAAGTGTGGTTTCTATTCCCAATAGGGCCCAGAAAGGAAACAGAGACCCCCTTATTTGTTATTTTGGCTTAGTTTCAACCAATGCACTCGTTTGTGACCCTGCAACGCAAGTAATTTCAACAATTTACTAGGGCACTACTAGAGTCCTGAGGGTCGATAATAAGCAGAATTTAAATAAGAAAGCGGTCCTTTTCCTATTATTGTTCACTTCGTCGAGCCATAGTGGACCACCAGCTAAGTCCAGAGAAATAATTTAGTCATAAGGACCACCTTACGTTATTTATTTCATCTCGGATATGTCCTTTCCAGGAAATACGCTCGGAACCACACAAAACTTAGCCCTAACATTGACAGCTAAGATAAGGACACAAGAGACACATAGCTTCATGCTAAACACTTAACTAACTTATTAAGCAGTAGTTCTGAACTTTTAGGGCCATGCATTAGTCACTCACAACAAGTGTGCCAGAATGCCACAGAGCCCCTGCTTAAACAGACCTCAACCTGCCAAGGAACCACTGCCCCAAACCACGGCATGGCTCCAAAAAGGATGCAACAAAGCAAACCAGAAAGGTCCCAAGATTCACTCAGGACCCTGCATCTACCCACGACATGCAGACAAGACTTTCACTTGCAAACTGTCTAACCAACATGACTGCATGAAACAGATTCTGCGTGATATGGATTACGTCCAGTCGCGAGGTGCACAGCTTCCTAGATCGTCAAACAGAGACTGTCAAAATGGACTACCAGCTGTTGCAATCAGCTTTGATCGCTTAACTCCCTGATCCAGAATCAGACCAAGGGTTATCACCACCGTGGACATCAAGTAAGACCGACTTGAAACTCCACCGACTTCGGCAAGCCTACTTCGAGAAGCAAACCATCAGGTATGAAAAGGATACCAGTTTCAGAACTTTGTTCCCTTAAAACCTGCATCCCACAGTGAGTTAGTCGATAAGCACCCTGGCCTGTGCTTGTAGCCTGTCTACCTCAGCTACGAGACTGGGCCCGCAAAGCTCACATTAAGCAAAGGCTTTGTCCGAAAAGACTGTGTAAAAACCCTCAGACTAACCTGTCTCTGAGCACGACTCAGAGCTGCCCCTAGAAGGCACCCCATACATCACTAACACCTTCACTGAGAGTTAAACCGTTCCAGGCCAGCAGAGGGCAACACAACAGTCATGGTGCTCATCTAACGCCCCAGAGCAAGAGCTCTGAAACATTTCTGGAAGCCAGCCGGCGACCCAGAATGGACCGCCCAGCACCAAGAGACTCAAGCCCAACCAGCCCAGAGCGGTACCCTCTCAACACGCCACTGGTAAGCACAAGTCTGAGCACACATCAGATAACAACAGTGCAGCCACGTCACAGACGGCAGAAATCCTGAAGGTGCTGAAAGCGTTTCTGCACGAGACATCACAAGGAGACAAGTCAGACATCCTATGTCTCAGCGCAAGACCCAAGCCAGACACCCAGAACACTGCTCGTCAGCATCAGACCACAGAGCTCACGGTCGCATCACAAAGCGACAACACCAAGCAGCCACCACAACTGACAGCTGCACAACCTGAGCATGACAGTCCGGTGTCCCACACAAGACCGGTCCTAACCGCTCATCGATCACAACACCAGCCCAGATGCCTAAACTTCTGGGAACCCTAAACAAAAGGGGGGTGGCACAAAAGACTCTACATAGCCACCACGAGAGACAATCATTTGAGCCTCGAAGGCCTCTCAGACACTAGCTCAAACATCACGCTAATGTCAGCCCAACTCTTCGAAAGACTCACCGCTAAAGCTAAGAGTCAAGAACGCACTCTCAAAGCCCAAACATGTGAGCTGAATGAAAACCCTACAGCCAAAACAACTTCTGGCTCAAAACAGGTTGCTCCCATTCATCCATTTGGTCCTATGAGCCTGATTCACCCAGGGTACCGATCACGTACCCACTTCTGATTGCCCAAGATCTGTTAGATCGCTTTGAGCCTTTAATAGACTTTAAACAACTGAATGCCTGAGCTCAAGTTCAAGAACCCCTCCCCCTCCAGTCATACAGGTCAAGAGAACCTAACTGGCAGGTCACAGAGGTCACAAGAACTCCCGCAGCCAGCCATGAAGGCACAGCCTCAGCACCAAATGGAGAGGTGAACTTGCTACTCTGCACCTTTCAGCTCACTAAAGACTTTGACTAACCAAATGAACTCTGAAACTACCACCTCTTTACCCCTCCAACCTCCCAAGCCTGCCGTCGGACACATCAGGCAGCACACCAAGAACATGCTGCTCAACGGCCCTACAACTCAGTTTCATGCACCTCGTGACATCACTTCGCCACGGCTTGTGCTGCCACGGTGCAGAAAGGGGGATATGCCAGTGTATGCCCAGTCACGCACCATGTGGGCTGCACACCGCAGCACCAGGACATCTCGGCATCCTCAAAGGCATCAGACTGTCCCAGCCGACAGCCGCTGAATTCTTTCCTCCCTTTCTCTCTCTCTCTCCCCTGTCTCTGTTACAGGATGCTGCTGTGGTCGTCTTCCTGTGCCTCCAGCCAACCAGAGGACAGCTACTGTCGACCGCCTCACCGCCGGGTCCGACATCAGGCAGCATATGGTCGACTGCCACGCAAGCAGAGCTAAATGAACTCCCACGCCGCTGCTGTCAGTACGCAGTCAAACACCGGCCTGTCCAGCAACCAAACGAACTGAAATTCCACAGCCAAAAGGTAACTCACAACACAGAGTGCCTCCTCACAGACCATCAAGAAATTGAAAGGAACTGTGATAAATCCGCAACGCACACAGCATTCTACTGAACCAGACAAGTGAGCTCCAGCGAGACAACTGTTCACTGTCTGCCAGAATGACTTTGCTAAAATTCACCAAGCAGCCTTTGCTCCAAGACCCGAGCTACCCTGCTGCAACCGAGCCTGAGTCAAGTCCCAGCCAGGACGAAACCCACGATTTCACCCTGATTCCAGAACTGGAATTATGAACGATGATAGAAGGGGTCCAGCCAAACTGGACTTGTTCCCAGTGACCGCTGTGTCTCAACTGCACACCTGTTGCACTGCACAACTGCCTCACCGGTAGTCCAATCCTGGACTGCAGCTGATTCTGCACTGGGTACCTCTACGGTAATCAACCACACCCTGACACTTGACATCCACGCTGCACAAGAGGCAAGGAAATGCAAACCTCCACAGCCACCACGGGACCCTCAGGAAGAGGGTACCACGCTGGAGACTGCGTCAAACCTCAGCAAGCTGAGCCCCTACCTCAGCCTAGCCGCCGCCTGCCACCTGACCCTCATGATTCACCTGCCATCCGTCCATTGCGATGGTGTCGTTCGATGAAGTCACACAAGGACTTCACCTAACGAAAAGGGGGAGATGTAATGAATCTTGGCCAGGCGAGTTACATCAACACATACACACACACGCAAACCTTTCACTTCCCCCACACATCGGAATGTGTGGAATGTTTTGAACAAAGAGAAGGACTTTTGGTGTTTAAAAACATTCAACAAAATGTTTTCAATGGTTTTTATGTATATGTGTCTTCCCCATGTCACAGTGAAATAACTTTGTTTGATCACAGTTTAAATAGGAATTTAAAAATACCTTCGTCATGCATTTGAAACATAAGTGTATATTCCTTTGATATAACATAATGTTCCTTGATATCTCTAGAATGCTTATTGAATGAAACACTCGAATATGCATAGAGATGTAAAGTAAAGTGTATTTTTAATTCGTTGTACTGCCAATGAAGATCAAATTGCTATTGCAAAACCCTCATTTAACACACCCCCTTCCACGAGAAGCGCGCGCTGAGGAACAAAAGAAAGCTTCCCGCGTGCAACATCCACTCTCCGATTGGCTCAAGCCAACAGGAAGGGGATGGATTTCTCCAAGGTGATAAATGTGAGAACGCAGGTCCGTCCGCGCTCTTCTTCTGAACTTTCCAGCGCTCAACATGTAAACCTCACGGGACTCTGATCCAACCATGGGTCTTTCCTTTTGTTCGTCTAAAAGTTTCATCTTTTCCTCAAGTGGACTACCAAGTTCGTCTTCCAGGAAAGGAAGTGGACTTTGCCGAACTATCTCCTCGGGTAACGTCACCTCAAAGACTCTCAGCCTTTCAAACACTGGCGCTAAATGCCGACGAACGCCACGTGACTCCCCACGGAACAAAGCAGCCATGAACGAGCCGGGACGGGCCGCACCAACATGCCGCGGCCGCGCTTCACGTGACGCACGCGCGCCGGACCGGCGCACCTCTAGCCGACACGTGGCCCGAACGGGTCGAGCAACGAGCCCACGACTCACACAGACCACATGTGCCTTGCAAGTATACCTTCTTTTAGAGCTTCTAAGAAGCATTAAGAAGATGTTTTTGGGGTGTCAAGAAAGGTTAACTGACTGTTCTGAATGAACGTAACTCTCTCTCTCTCTTACAACTCACTCTCTCTCTCACTCTCTCTCTCAAACTCACTTAACTTGCGCGTATCCATTGTCTAAACGCTCTGCGTCGTCTTAGTTTGTGTTTTCATGTTTGTAAATACATGTATCATTGTAACGTAGTGAATGCTTAAGTAGGAACTTTATTAAATACAAAATATGCTTACCTTGACTGATTGTCTTGCTCATGATACGGGTCAATGAAATGTCGATTTAAAGCTACACGCTTTACAGAACTATAAATACCTAAGAGGGTATTTGGTTATATAGCAGGGAAGGCAGATTCTAGTGGCCACAGAATTTGTTTTCACAAGCTATATAACTTAATTGAGCTAATTGATTTTACCTGTCTTGTAAAACGTGGTCCTTGCAATCAATAACAATTAATTTGTGGTGGATTGCGGGGATGCACATGTATGCATATGGGTAAAATTAATAAATTAACATGTAAGACCGGTCTGATCCAAATCTGTATGAATAATTATTAATTATCAATTATTAATTATGATATGCAAATTCCCCCCTGATCAGAACCGACCCAGAGTCTTTACATCGCGTCATGCCGTAACAGCTGTCTACACTGGACATGACAGACCATTTCAAGTCCATTTGTCCTTCATAACAGAAGCAGCACAAGAGCTTGGAGTACATCAGAAATAGAATGTGGCATCAGTTTACTGTCAGGGATTTGTGTCATGTAGTAGCGTTGCGCCGCATCCAGTGTAGTATCACTGATAATAATGGGTTCTACTGTCTTTGTCCAGTCTAGACACACTGTTACGAAATAGCAGTGGCCTGGCTACATGTTATTAGTGTTCCACTTTTGAATCCTAGACCTCAAGCTTAACCTGACATATTCCTGTGCTATGGACAACAACGTACTGGATGTGGCACTTCATCTGGCATAATGGAATCCCGATTGTAGACGGTTAGAAATCCATGGCTTAGTGTGGATGTCAAAACCAAAATAAATTAAAGTAATAACATAATTATACGTTTGCAAATGTTTAGCTAATGATTAAAAGTAGATAACTGGAAGTTGAAGTATATAGCTTCGACTCATTTTGTTAATTGATGGATTTTGATCATGGATTTTTGAAAATGGCTGTTGTGGACTATAGGCCTAGCTCTAAGGGAATGAAAACATTCTGCAAAGATGTGTACCTGAAAGTGCACCATACATAAAGTTATTGTCTTTCAAAAGTGAGAGTCGACTCTGAGTCTATGAAATGAATTGTTTTTGAAACGAGTCATTAGCTGTTTCGTTGTGACGTAGAGAGGTCATTGGCCACTCCCAACAACTGCGCGCGCAGATGGAACTTGAAGTCTAGAACACATTCAAAAACTTCAGCTGAATAGCATCATGTCGAGAAGACGCTGTGTTCTACATTGCAAAGACAGTTCAGCTACTTGTTTTCATTGTCCAGGGACGAGCATGTGAAGAATCAGTGGTCAGAGTTCATATTTGCAACGCCCGAACCTTGTGTTCTCATCATTTTAATGACGAATCATTCAAAAACATAAATTAATTCAAATGTGGATTCGCAAGCCGGTTGTTCCCGATGGAGGGCTCAGTATCCAGTGTATATGGATCAGGTTCGTCCTCCTCCGAATCACAATCTGTAAGTATTATTAATAATGTTTGCTGTTATGTTTTCTGTAGCATGCACAATTTAGTTATATTGTGTTGTGCACACTCCGCGCAGCTTCTAAGCGAGGTAAAGTTAGTTTTGTTTTTGATATTCACCAGACATTCACTGAAAAATGGCAATTACCTTCTAAATGACTTAGCCAAACATGACTTAGCTCTATATAATAAGCACTGCCCCTCAAAAGCCGCCGCAATGTGAGTTTCGCCGGGAAAGCTCGCTCTTGACGGACACGCGAGTAAGGGACCGTGTGGAAAGTGCACTTTTTCTGACACGTACGTTTGTTCATAGACTGTATACAACACTTGACAAGCTATAATCCATTAATGGTGATGGGTGTTCCGTTGCCAACAATCTCTGCCTACGGTTTACCAATAACAACTGACTTGGTCATTTGACCAATCGCCGCAGATTCGCGTCACTCAAAGGAGGTGTTTGGGAAAATAAATCATCGAACGAATCATTTGGGAGTCGTTGAGCAAAATAAATGCGTATTATAAGACAAATAAAGTGTTTTTATCCTTGCATGCACTTTAAACTGTTTTTGGGAACTCACAAAACAAAAATAGGAATATTACAAATGCTATGATAGGGGCTCTTTAAGGAATTAATACATGATGATATTTATTCAATGTTGACAGAAATGCAATATCACATAACTATGTTTTCTTTGGTGTATAAAGACCTTACTTAATGAACCGTTATGTTTTTTATTACCTTGGAATGAGCCATTTATCTCTTTATACACCACTGGTTCCCTTGCATAAAAATGCGCAGACATGTTTCTACAGTAGCCCTAAATGGACATGTTGTTCTTCGTGCAAAAAACCTAGCTAAAGTCAGAGAATAAAACATAGACACAATGATGAACAAGTGACAATAATAATCGCAATATTAACTGGCCACTCTCTGCTTTCTTAGACGACGACATTTTTTCTTGTCGGCCATCATAACTTCTGTTGATTGCAATTTGCAACCTCATCACTAGATGCCGCTTAAAATCACACAGTGCACCTTTAAGCATGAATTAATGCATATTAGTGCACCCGTATTGTAAAGTGTTACCGATGTAAAGCTGGTTGTTCTGTCTTGTCTGGATGTTCTAGGAGTGCCTCTCATTCATGCAATTTATTTTTAGCATGCTAAGATAAGATTTCTGTATGCATTTACTTTAACTCCTAGTTTTTATAGCACTGTTTAGATACATTTACCTGCAGTAAACCTATAATCCTAATGATGATGTTCAAAATAAGTCGATAACAAAGATGCGGGAAAGTTTCCTTTGAGTGTTAAAACTAGTAAAGCAGCCCTTTAAACTGCCTAACCGTCAAGCTGGAGGTCACCTGCATGTTATGAAAGAGATCTGAATCCAGGCTCAGAGCTACAATAGCAGGCTCTGTTCAGTCCAACCAGCCTGTCATCAGCTTTTATTCTGCAAGGCCAGTACCAGTGTGTTGGACATTAGTTATATTAGCGTTAAAAGCTGGTTCTCATTACAGATGTCCCTTGCAGCAGAGAAGAGGGGAGAGATTACGCCATTGAATGTTTTTTATATAAACACACTTATGCAATTGAGGTGGCGCTGACCAACTTTTCATCTGGTGTGTATTTTACTGAGTTTAATATGTTATCTTAATGATTAAGCCTACCATGTACTGGCCAAACCTGAGTGTGTTTGATCTGGAGATAGCTATTTTAACTCAAATGGCAGTTGCTAGGGTAGCGCATGCAGTGACCTGCAAGCATATGACCTGCATGAAAAGCAGAACTTTTCAACTCGCAAGCAAAATTTTTCAACTTGCAAGCAAGATTTAGACTAGAAATTTGTCAATTTGTGATGAAAAGTGTTTGAAATCCACAAATAAAAATAAAGGTTTTCAAAGATGTACATGCATTGCAAATAATTGTATCAACTTCTTTATTTTTGAGCCTTAAGAATACTTTTTTGCAATCTTTTTTTTAATTACAAAATAATTAGTTTTACTCTCAAACGCAGTATGTTTAATTTGAAAGGAAACTCCGTAGACAAATCCCCCATTTCTTTTCTTTCTTTTTTTTCTTTTTACTTTTGCTTCCGTAGAATTCCAGCCCAGCGAGTTGATAACCACTGTAACCAATTCAACAAATCATTCAGTAGAATCAAGTTTACAACCATCAGTCTGATTTGTGAATACATTTCTGATTTATGAAGCCAGATCAACTGATTCCCTGAAAATAGTGATTCAGACGAAAAATAGTGATTTGTTCACAAATTAGATGCCAAAATTTTAAGGAACCAAAAACATCATATTCTCCCAAGGTTTAATTATCCGAATTATGCTATTACAAGGGTATGGTTTGTTTGAAAGCTAGTTGGGACCTATTACCTATTAACATGAGTTGCAAAAGACACTATAAGAACATAAATTGTATAATAATAGATGAGAGGGAAACAGAAAAAACTAGAGCTTTGTTTATCTGTCAGTCACAGTTATCAATTTCTCGAGTCCTTGGCTGCCAGTAGCAGAGGTAGAACTGGCTCGTGCTCTCTATACAAAAGACAACTGCTACCACATCTGAGAAAATCAGGAACTGCAGCTGCTCCAAGGACACTAACAGCTACTAAATGCGTCATAAATGACCCTGTTTCATTTCAATTATCATGCATGATTATGATGCAGAATGATTGAGATGTGGGTGTAAAACATTATTAACGCTCATCACAGATATCTGTACCGATGTTATGCTCTTATTTCGACTGGCTGATCACATGGCTGCTCTGATCCGACTGTTGCATGGGAAAACAGTCCATTTCCATTTATTCCCTCTTTAACAGAGAAGCTCCAAAACTTGGTTCTTGTGTAATTTTCTCTCTGTTTCTCCAGTTACCTAATCTCCCAGTCGGACGTGAGTTTGGGAGAGACGAGGGATGCGGGGAAAGAGTGATGATATGTGTTTCTCACTGTTTGACTCGAGTTAATGGTTCTGTCAGGGCGCTGATCACAGTTAGGTACCAGATTCCACAGATGTGTAGGTTATATGAACCACCCTGAGAATCTTTGTCAGCATATTCTAAATCACAGGGCGAAAAAAAAAAAATCAAAAATGAGATCTCTTTAAAGAAAAAAAAAGGGGAAAAATAGATGAAGTAGAGAAACAGTAAACTATATATATATATATATATATATATATGTATATTGAGATGGTCCTCACTGCGGAACATGAACTCCATGGGGAGGAGTCGGATCCAGATCCAACTCCTCCCACCTTACATACACCTAAACCTACCCAACTCCGCCCCCTGATCCCTAAACCCACCCCTAATCCCTAAACCCAACCCTAATCCTACCCATCTCCACCCCTTGGATCGTGATCCGACTCCTCCCCGTGGATCTCATGTTCTGCATTGAGGTGCTACTGTATATACCAACCCGATCTCACGACCAAGTCGTACGAATTTGACGAATGATTAAAAAGTGGCTAATTCGTAACAATTCATACGACCTCACTCGTACGAATTCATACGATTTTACTAAATCGTACATATTTTACGAATTGGCCAATTCGTATGAATTCGTACGAATGACCTACCCCTTACCCCGCCCCTAAACCTAACTATCACGTGGGTTTAGACAAATCGTACGAATTAGTACGAGTGAGGTCGTACGAATTAGTACGAATTAGCCACTTTTTAATCATGCGTCGAATTCGTACGAATTGGTCGTGAGATAGTGTTGTATATACTGTACAGGGGTTGGACAATGAAACTGAAACACTGGCCAATGTTGGAGGTTTCACATCTATATGCCTGGCGGCCAATCTTCAGAGTGAAGCACGGGTGGATCAGTGATGGTTTGAGCTCCAATATCATGACAATCCTGATTGTATTTGATGGACACGACACTGCCGAGGACTACCAAACCCTTCTGGAGGATCATGAGCACCTAATGCTCAAACCGCTCAAACCGCATGATCATGCACCAACACACACAGCAAGACTTGTGACAGAAGGGTTTGATGAAGATGAAAGTGACGTTGAACATCTCCCATGGTCTGACAGTCACCAGATCTGAATATTATTGAGGTGTTTTGGAGGAGTGAGTCCACCAGCATCATATAGTGACCTGGACACTGTTCTGGAAGAGGAACGGCTCATAATCCCTCTGGTCACTGTGAAGGACTTCTATCTGTCAATTGGTGCTGTATTTGGATGCAAAATGAGGCCCTCACCATTCTAACAAATTATTGTGTAGTAAAACCAGGTGTTTCAGTTTTTTTGTCCAACCCCTGTATTTGCATTTTGGTGATTCAGTAGAAAGGATTTTAGTAAGTGCTTTATTTGTGAAAATTGCATATATGAAGAAGAGGCAGATTTACTAAACTGCACAAATTAGAGGCTGTTTACACGAAACAGTTCTCAACTAAAAACGTAAAACTTTTTATGCGTTTTTTGGCCGTTCGTTTACATGACGACAGCATTTTGGGAGCCTGAAAACACAAACTTTTAGGCTATGTTTACACGGAAACGATCTGAAGAGAAAGCGCAAAAGTGGCGTCGCGTTATCACTTTTTATTCTACGTTTAGACGAGCGTTATGGGTGGGAAATCCGCGCGCATATGGTGACGCAAAAGTGTGTGAAATTTGATGTAGTATGTACTCCAGGCGGCTAGGTGGCGATGTGAAGCACTGCCACACAACAACACCAAGTCCGCGCGCCTGCGTACAACCTTCACTGTCAAGCAGACTTTTACGTTTTTACCCTTTACACAGGAACGTGACGGTGGAGCGTTTTTAAGATTTCCACTCTGGAGGGTGGTTTCAGTTTTTTGCGTTTTTAAGCCCCAAAAACGCCATCGCCGTGTAAACAAAAGGCACATCCGAAAAAATATTTTTGCGTATTCACCCGCGAGCGTTCTCGTGTAAACAGGGCCTTAAAAGAAAGTTTTTGAAAACTTGAATCTCTGGAGAGGATGACATCATGCATATTACGTGTTTAATCTATAGTGTTTCATCGCCATCTAATGGCCTGCCAGCAGAATACAGGGTTTTTAGTCGTTTTCGCTGATCCGTGTGAATGGGGATCGTTTTGACAATGAGACGCAAAATCGTTTAGAAGCAGCCGAATCGTTTCCATAATGACAAACGCAATCTACCGGGTGCAGCGCAAATTAGCGTCTGGTTTAAGACATGTTTTTTGGGACGTAAATAACAGCACAAATACCAGTAAATTGACTAGCGCAAACCTTAGTAAATCACCTTGCGTGATTCATTTAAATACTCTCCTCCCATATATTTTGCATCTGAAACTCCTACAAATGCATATGCAAAAAGGTCAGCCACAAAAATAACCGTGCCCATGCCTTTTCAGCACAAATTTTTCACGGTGTGTCTTAAGTACATCCTGACTGTTGTTTTTTAATGCCAAAAAGAGGGTGGCGTTGGCGCTAGCTAGTAAATCTGGCCCCTAGACTTGTTTTCAGAGAATTCATCTTGAATATATTTTGAATTAAGTTAATTTATACCCTACTGGATTTATCCAACGAGGTCAAGAAGATTATTGGCCTGCATTGTGTCAGTTGCCAGCTCATTCCCCCTGAGCTATGATTCTGCAGTTCTGTTCTCCAGCAAATGCATTGTAATGAGCAAGTTGATTCTCAACGGTATCCCAACAGAAAAACATTGAGGAAGAGCTTGCAGCTGTTTTTGGCGAAGATTTGCACAGAAAATTAGTTTGTAGTGTGCATTTGGCATATGGGAAGATCTAATAAGGTGATATTTGGTAGCTATCCCAGTGTATAAATTATAAATGTAGCCTAAGTATAATGTATTTAGAGCATTAAACTCAATTGTTGTGATTAGTTTCATCCAAATACATAAATACTTCATAATAACTCAATAAATCGTTTCTCATTTAAATAAATAAACTTCTGAACACAATCTTAGAATCTGATAATGTGCTTCAGGGCTCTGGAGTGCGACCAAAATTTGTAATGGTGAGACCAAAATTTTCCTAGGTCACACCAGTGCACCTACCGTTCCGCATGATCGCATCCGCTCACTTTCCACAAGCGAGTCCTTTTGTTCTCCTTGCACGCATGAAAATGTCATGCTGTGTGATACGAAATAAATTGCGACCTGAAGATGACGAAGAAACTTTTAAAAATGTTGGCTACTTTTTATGGCCTGGTAAAAATATTCTCATATTCAAAAACTAATTCTCATTTTACGAACCCGTTGGGCTATGCTGTTAGTCACCTAGAAAAATTAACTCTAGAGATGCATTTTGCCAAATATTTGCACCATATTACATATTCAATATAATTTTTAATGTTTTTCAATATTTAATGCATGTTGTTTGAAAAAATCTGGCAAGTTTTTATGCAGCCACCATATAACATTATTATTTTAAAAATAAGTAAAAGTGTAATTTAAGTGTTTGTGTACAAATCAGGTCATTTTTACCTTTAATAGCCTATTATTGAAGGGTAATGAAACAGTGGGCTACAACTGACTCACATTTTAGGCTACAGCATTAGTTGAGATTTGTTTTCCTTGAAAATTGTGAAATTTTGTGTCAATACCTCCCCTAACTTGAACAATGTAAAAA
>NW_024121563.1:0-20030 GCF_016745375.1 Pimephales promelas
AATAAATAATAATAATAAATATAGCTGCGAGCAGCGATTGCGGGCCCAAGCCGGTGGCACCGCAACCCCGATGCCTTTAGTTACCCAAAGGCACCGGGATGGTGGTACCGCCGGCTTTGGCGCTTTATCGCTGCTCACAGCTATATTTATATTAATATAAAGCCGTGGCACCGCCACCTTGGTGCCTTTAGGGTTATTCTGTACGACGTGTAAAAACGTAACCCCCGCTTTGACTATCAAAAAGAAGTGTATTGTAGAGCTTGCATCAATGCGGACTCGATGCGCTGTGCGCTGTAACTCCATGTGGCTTTAAGCGCATCATTCTCCACTCGGGATGCGCATAAGCGTTTTGTGCCACACTGTACTGAGCCTTTCATATCATAATGCAGTGACGCAATGACAGATTATTAATTGCCTTTCTTGTTCTGTTCTATCTATTATATGTTGATAATAGATAGGACAGAGCACTAAAAACCTCAAACAAAGCACTAAAAACTTAAGCTGTTTGCTGTGTAGTCTGAGAATGAGCTGTTTGATTTGCACCCTCTTCCTCTTCACTGTCCTCCATAAAAACCAGCTATTCAGGTCCATGTTGTTCTAGAAAGTTTGTATGTTGCTGCCTCAATTAACATCTCTGCTATACATTTAAAACATGGCTATATCTAAAATAATTTATCTTTTTGATTTTTGTTATCTTGTTTTTCATGAATATTTTACAACAATACAAAGAGCAATGTGTATTTTCCATTAATATAGTTTGTAATGGCTTTTTTTGTCATAGATTATAATCATATATTTTTTGGATTTGTTATTTATCTTTATAATGAAGTTGTCTGTATTAAGTAGATTGTGTTTAACACACACAAGAGTGATTTATTAGTTCAACACATAGTTATAGAAATTCTACTTTATCTAAAAAAAACCCTGCACTTTTATACACACACACACACACACACACACACACACACACACACACAAATACATGTAAATAAAAATAAAAAAAAAAAACATCAAATGTGTTTTTAGTCAGAGTATTATTTTATACAGAAACAAATATTTGTAATTCAGATAAGAATGAAGTTAGTGTTTTAAAATCTTAAGGAAAACAAATATATTGAAATATAGCACATGAATTTTAAATTCATTCAACTTCAATTACAAATACAATCTTACTTTTATTTAAAGCAAACTATACATTTAAAAGATGGGGGTTATATGCCTATTTTGTCATTTATAAAAATTGTTATGCAAAATTGTTATGCAAAAAGACAAGGACTTAGAGACAAGGACTTGTAGGAAAAATCGCAGCCAGCCACACACACACACACATAAACACAGACAACAGCCCTCCCCTCCCCACACAGACACACACACCCACACACACACACACACACAGAGAGAGAGAGAGAGAGAGAGAGAGAGAGAGAGAGAGAGAGAGAGAATCGCAGGGGAAATAAATCCATTCAAACTACAATATCTGACTTTCTGTTGCTCAGAGCGAATGACTTTAAATTGGAAAGTTGATCGGCTTGACGAGAACAATATACGTGGTAAGTTTTGTAACTGTAGGTAAATTGAGCAAAGTTATAACACACTTTATGTGTCCTTTTTTAGTCATAAAATTCATTTCCTCGCCACGGCCAGACCGTTCGAGATATCAAAAATCCGTCCGGAATTGAGCATCCTCAATGTCTTGACTTCATGCACACCGAGTTTGGTTGTGATTGGTAAACACATGCATTGTGATTTGATGTATTTCTCCTAGGACAATTATTCAAACAACCCATAATTCATAATTCATAAATAACTTCCATTTGAACTGTCATAAAACTTAGAGCACGAAAGTTGTTTGGCCTGATGTGATCTATAATTGTACCGAGTTTCATATTAATTCATGCAAGTGTGTTTGATTTATGGACAAATTTTCGAATCCCAGTCCAGGGGGCGCTGTCGAGCCGCCCTGCCACGCCCGGTTACCAGCTTCAGCCCGGCCCTGATGGCCATGGGTTCTGACCCGTGTGCAAAGTTTCAAGAGTTTTAGAGGATGTTAAGGCCCCCGAAAATGCCAGAGAAGTTGCACACAGCAAATAAAGGGTTAAAATTAACCTGACAGGCGCCCCTCCTCTCACTCACACAGAGGGACACTGAGAGACTGGCAAAATTCTGAGATTTTCTCTACATTCAAACAAACATATCTGACTTTCTGTGGGTCCTAGCTAATGAGTGTCAATTAGAAAGTTGTCCGGCTCGAGGAGTACAATATACATACTGATTTTTGTAACTGTAGATAAAACTAACAACCCCACTTTTGTCAAAAGGTGGCGCTACTGAGCCCTCACCACACCCGTTTCTGAAACGTTGCACATGTCTACTGGCTAATAAATGTGATGTGTCTGTCGAGTTTCATGCAATTTGAAGCATGCTAAGAGTCTCAAAAGCATCCTAAAAGAATGGTAAAGTTTGATGCGTTGCCACGGCAACAGTTTCAAAGATATCAAGAATCCATTCACAGGTCTTCATCTGCCATGTATTTGCATTATACAGATGAAGTTTGAAGCAAATCGAGTTAAAATTAGAGGGTGATTTCAAAGCATTTTGAAAATGACACACTTCCTGCTGCCAGTTGGTGGCGCTATAACTTTGACTCACAATAGTCACATCCATGTGATCGTCCTCTTACAGCGAACACACTGCTGAAGTTTCATCAAGATCGGTTGATGTGTGCTGAAGTTAT
The DNA here is from genome assembly GCF_016745375.1 of Pimephales promelas. Next base: position 2,735 of record NW_024121563.1, read on the forward strand.
GATACACTTCCTGTTTCACGTTTCTCGCCATAATTTTGTTTCCTCGCCACGGCCAAACCGTTCGAGATATCAAAAATCCCCTCGCAAACTTTCATCCTCAATGTCTTGACTTCACGCTGACCGAGTTTCGTCGAATTTGGATCAAAGCTCTAGGAGGAGTATTAAAATTCCATTGCGAGTGTTTTACGAACAACCCTAAATAGCCGACTTCCTGTTGGGCTGGGGTAAAAAGTAAAAGCGCGAGGTATAGATGAAACGATGAGATCAACATGTGTACCGAGTTTCATATTATTACATGCAAGCGTGTTTGATTTATGGACCAAGTGTTCGGACCCCGTTCCAGGGGGCGCTGTCGAGCCCCCCTGCCACGCCCGGGTACCATCTTCAGCCCGGCCCTGATGGCCGCGGGTTCTGACCCGTGTGCAAAGTTTCAAGAGTTTTTGAGCATGTTAAGGGCCCCAAAAGTGCCCGAATAGTCGTATAAATAATAATAATAATAATAAATATAGCTGCGAGCAGCGATGGCGGGCCCAAGCCGGTGGCACCGCAACCCCGGTTCCTTTAGTTACCTAAATGCACCCGGGTGGCGGTGCCGAAGGCTTTGGCCCTTTTATGATTAAATGTTAAAACGGCTTGCCATACTCTGTCATTTCGACTAGTCACAATTATGTTACAGATATCTTAAATGATAATACAAACTATCCAAAATGTAATTACGAATAGACAGAAAGACGTTGTTGATATCTACAATGTTAATTCCGGACAGGCAAACTTAGCTTTTAAATGTTAAAAGGGCTTGCCATACAGGGACGTAGGCTCAGAGAGAGGCTCACCATATTCAAACCAAAATATCTGACTTCCTCTTGGTCCGAGCTAATGACTATGTATTAGAAAGTTGTCCGGCTTGAGGAGTACAATGTATATAGCGATTTTTGTAACTGTAGATAAAACTAACAACCCCACTTTTGTCAAAAGGTGGCGCTATTTAGTCCTTGCACTATGCCCGTTTCTGAAACTTTGCACATGTCTACTGGCTAATAAATGTGATGTATCTGTTGAGTTTCAAGCAATTTCAATTTCAATTTGACTGTTGAAAAGAAGTGCGCCGATTAGATACTCAGGATCGGTATCGGCTCTGACACTGCCATCTTTGACGAGGCTGATTCAAATTCTATATTGTGCATATACTATTCTATGTTAGGCACAAAGGCACAAAAACTTTCTAAAGTACCATAAAGTTTTTGTGTACTGTATTATTAGTGTTCTGAAGCTATTATGTGATATAGAAATTAATATTTAAGTCATTAAATTCAAGAACACAAACTTTTCCCTCTCTGCGCCTGTCAGTCATTCTCCATTCAGCATTCAAACAGCACGTCACATTCGGTTACAGTCAATGATGAAACGATCTTCAAGATGATTGAATGTTAATCCTATTATACTGGATCTTTAAGATAAAGGTCTAAAGGTCTATATTTTCGAATGAAGAAACTTTTTCTTGCTGGACTTTATTGCTGTAACTTAATCGTGTTACTTTCTACCGGGTGTCGGACGCTGTCGGTTAGATCACAACACTAGAGTCAGAGCACTATAATTGTTCTTCACGCACACAGTAACTGAAATTTAAAACCTTTAAAAGAAAAGGCTCAATAAACTATTGCATAGATAGATAATGTATAATACACTGTTCATAAATATGTATTTCCTTTGTGCTTTGAACTTTTCAATACGGACTCACTGCGCTGTAACTTCATGTGGCTTCAAGCACATCATTCTCCGCTCGGGATGCACATAAGTGCTTTGTGCTGCACCGTATTGGAGCCGTAATATCATAATGCAGTGACGTAATGACAGATTATTAATTGCCTTTCAATTATATGTTGCTGCGTCATTAAACATCTGTCCTATGCATTTCAAACATTTATAGCAGCCATGGCTATATTTTTTTATGATTTTTGTTATCTTGTTTTTCATGAATGTATTTTTCAAAAATAAGAGCAATGTGTATTATCTATTATTAATATGGTTTATAATAGCATTTTTGTCATAGATTATGACAAAGTAATCATATGATCCACCAGCGAGGAACCAGCAGAACAGAGTGAACATTCTTTCTGTTTAGTTCAATCCTACTTAATAGGAATTTATTTAAAATGCTCGCTCTACTCCACACCATTAATGTCTTGTGCGGACATCCGTATTTCGACTTTCGGTTTTAAGTAAGCGATTTAAAAGCTCCCAAGTCCCAGCGGAGTCACACGTTGATTAACCGGTGGGAATATACACAATAGGCCTACCTGATATTGAACACAAGAGGGCAGTATAGCACTACGTATGACTCAGATTATTATTTTTTTATGAATTTTACAACAATTCTGGCTGTTTTTGAACGTAAACATAATTCTTAAATGAAAAAAAGGAAAAATTGGGGAAGTTATAATATTTGTATAATTTAATTTAGAAACAAATGATGTATAATTACATTTTTAGAAGATATGAGGCTTTTAGTGTTTACTTTTTTGACATTACTTTAATCTTTTGCCATAGTTGCACATGTCTACTGGCTAATAAATGTGATGTATCTGTTGAGTTTCAAGCAATTTCAAGCATGCTAAGAGTCCCAAAAGCATCAAAAAAGAATGTTAAAGTTTGATTCGTTGCCACGGCAACAGTATCAAAGATATCAAAAATTCATTCACAGGTCTACATCTGCCGTGTATTTACATTATACAGATGAAGTTTGAAGCAAATCGGTTAAAAATAAGAGAGTGGTTTCAAAGCATTTTGAAAGTGACACACTTCCTGCTGCCAGTTGGTGGCGCTATAACTTTGACTCACAATAGTCACATCCATGTGATCGGTCTCTTACAGCGAAAACACTGCTGAAGTTTCATCAAGATCAGTTAATGTATGCTGAAGTTATAACACACATCCTGTTTCATGTTTCTCGCCATAATTTCGTTTCCTCGCCACGGCCAAACCGTTCGAGATATAAAAAATCCCTTGGCACCTTTTCATCCTTAATGTCTTGACTTCACGCTGATCGAGTTTTGTCGAATTTGGTTCAGTGCTCTAGGAGCAATACTTTAAATTCCATTGCATGTGTTTTAAACACAACCCTAAATAGCCGTCTTCCTGTTGGGCTGGGGTAAAAAGTAAGAGTGTGAAGTAGGCTATATATGAAACGATGAGATCTATATGTGTACCAAGTTTCATATTATTACATGCAAGTGTGTTTGATTTATGGACCAAATTTTCAGACCAAGTTTATTGACCAAGTTAATCTGATTAATAAACTAATTATATAAAACTATTGTCAATGCACTACAATTAAACTAGTTATATGTCTTTACTTATAAAAAATAAAAATAAAAACTTATTTAAAAAATACCAGGCTTGAGAAATGTATTTTCTTTATGCAGGTCATACACACAGCAGTGAAATGGTTAAGCCCCCTCCCCCTGCACACACACACACACACACACACACACACAGAGACAGCCAAAGACACAGAGACACAGAGACATGTAGGCTCAGAGTGACCATATTCAAACAAAAATATCTGAGTTTCTGTGGGTCCTAGCTAATAAGTGTAAATTAGAAAGTTGTCCGGCTCGAGGAGTACAATATACATACCAATTTTTGTAACTCTAGTTAAAACTAACAACCCCACTTTTGTCAAAAGGTGGCGCTACTGAGCCCTCACCACGCCCGTTTCTGAAACTTTGCACATGTCTACTGGCTAATAAATGTGATGTGTCTGTCGAGTTTCATGCATTTTGAAGCATGCTAAGGGTCTCAAAAGCATCCTAAAAGCATCCTAAAAGAAGGGTAAAGTTTGATGCGTCGCCACGGCAACAGTTTCAAAGATATCAAGAATCCATTCACAGGTCTACATCTGCCGTATGTTTACATTATACATATGAAGTTTGAAGCAAATCGGGTAAAAATAAAAGGGTGATATCAAAGCATTTTGAAAGTGACACACTTCCTGCTGCCAGTTGGTGGCGCTATAACTTTGACTCACAATAGTCACATCCATGTGATCGTCCTCTTACAGCGAACACACTGCTGAAGTTTCATCAAGATCAGTTAATGTATGCTGAAGTTATAACACACTTCCTGTTTCACGTTTCTCGCCATGATTTCGTTTCCTCGCCACGGACAAACCGTTCGAGATATCAAAAATCCCCTCGCAAACTTTCATCCTCAATGTCTTGACTTCACGCTGACCGAGTTTCGTCGAATTTGGATCAAAGCTCTAGGAGGAGTATTTGAAATTCCATTGCGAGCGTTTTACAAACAAACCTCAATAGCCGACTTCCTGTTGGGCTGGGGTAAAAAGTAAGAGCGCGAGGTATAGATGAAACGATGAGATCAACATGTGTACCGAGTTTCATATTATTACATGCAAGCGTGTTTGAGTTATGGACCAAGTGTTCGGACCCCGTTCCAGGGGGCGCTGACGAGCCCCCTGCCACGCCCGGGTACCATCTTCAGCCCGGCTCTGATGGCCGCGGGTTCTGACCCGTGTGCAAAGTTTCAAGAGTTTTCGAGCATGTTAAGGGCCCCAAAAGTGCCCAATAGTAGTAAAATAATAATAATAATAAATATAGCTGCGAGCAGCGATTGCGGGCCCAAGCCGGTGGCACCGCAACCCCGATGCCTTTAGTTACCCAAAGGCACCGGGATGGTGGTACCGCCGGCTTTGGCCCTTTATCGCTGCTCACAGCTATATTTATATTTAATATAAAGCCGGTGGCACCGCCACCTTGGTGCCTTTAGGGTTATTCTGTACGACGTGTAAAAACGTAACCCCCGCTTTGACTATCAAAAAGAAGTGTATTGTAGAGCTTGCATCAATGCGGACTCGATGCGCTGTGCGCTGTAACTCCATGTGGCTTTAAGCGCATCATTCTCCACTCGGGATGCGCATAAGCGTTTTGTGCCACACTGTACTGAGCCTTTCATATCATAATGCAGTGACGCAATGACAGATTATTAATTGCCTTTCTTGTTCTGTTCCATCTATTATATGTTGATAATAGATAGGACAGAGCACTAAAAACCTCAAACAAAGCACTAAAAACTTAAGCTGTTTGCTGTGTAGTCTGAGAATGAGCTGTTTGATTTGCACCCTCTTCCTCTTCACTGTCCTCCATAAAAACCAGCTATCCAGGTCCATGTTGTTCTAGAAAGTTTGTATGTTGCTGCCTCAATTAACATCTCTGCTATACATTTAAAACATGGCTATATCTAAAATAATTTATCTTTTTGATTTTTGTTATCTTGTTTTTCATGAATATTTTACAACAATACAAAGAGCAATGTGTATTTTCCATTAATATAGTTTGTAATGGCTTTTTTTGTCATAGATTATAATCATATATTTTTTGGATTTGTTATTTATCTTTATAATGAAGTTGTCTGTATTAAGTAGATTGTGTTTAACACACACAAGAGTGATTTATTAGTTCAACACATAGTTATAGAAATTCTACTTTATCTAAAAAAAACCTGCACTTTATACACACACACACACACACACACACACACACATAAATACATGTAAATAAAAATACAAAAAAAAACATCAAATGTGTTTTTAGTCAGAGTATTATTTTATACAGAAACAAATATTTGTAATTCAGATAAGAATGAAGTTAGTGTTTTAAAATCTTAAGGAAAACAAATATATTGAAATATAGCACATGAATTTTAAATTCATTCAACTTCAATTACAAATACAATCTTACTTTTATTTAAAGCAAACTATACATTTAAAAGATGGGGGTTATATGCCTATTTTGTCATTTAAAAATATTGTTATGCAAAATTGTTATGCAAAAAGACAAGGACTTAGAGACAAGGACTTGAAGGAAAAATCACAGCCAGCCACACACACACACATAAACACAGACAACAGCCCTCCCCTCCCCACACACACACACACACACACAGAGAGAGAGAGAGAGAGAGAGAGAGAGAGAGAGAGAGAGAGAGAGAGAATCGCAGGGGAAATAAATCCATTCAAACTACAATATCTGACTTTCTGTTGCTCAGAGCGAATGACTTTAAATTGGAAAGTTGATCGGCTTGACGAGAACAATATACGTGGTAAGTTTTGTAACTGTAGGTAAATTGAGCAAAGTTATAACACACTTTATGTGTCCTTTTTTAGTCATAAAATTCATTTCCTCGCCACGGCCAGACCGTTCGAGATATCAAAAATCCGTCCGGAATTGAGCATCCTCAATGTCTTGACTTCATGCACACCGAGTTTGGTTGTGATTGGTAAACACATGCATTGTGATTTGATGTATTTCTCCTAGGACAATTATTCAAACAACCCATAATTCATAATTCATAAATAACTTCCATTTGAACTGTCATAAAACTTAGAGCACGAAAGTTGTTTGGCCTGATGTGATCTATAATTGTACCGAGTTTCATATTAATTCATGCAAGTGTGTTTGATTTATGGACAAATGTTCGAATCCCAGTCCAGGGGGCGCTGTCGAGCCGCCCTGCCACGCCCGGTTACCAGCTTCAGCCCGGCCCTGATGGCCATGGGTTCTGACCCGTGTGCAAAGTTTCAAGAGTTTTCGAGGATGTTAAGGCCCCCGAAAATGCCAGAGAAGTCGCACACAGCAAATAAAGGGTTAAAATTAACCTGACAGGCGCCCCTCCTCTCACTCACACAGAGGGACACTGAGAGACTGGCAAAATTCTGAGATTTTCTCTACATTCAAACAAACATATCTGACTTTCTGTGGGTCCTAGCTAATGAGTGTCAATTAGAAAGTTGTCCGGCTCGAGGAGTACAATATACATACCGATTTTTGTAACTGTAGATAAAACTAACAACCCCACTTTTGTCAAAAGGTGGCGCTACTGAGCCCTCACCACGCCCGTTTCTGAAACTTTGCACATGTCTACTGGCTAATAAATGTGATGTGTCTGTCGAGTTTCATGCAATTTGAAGCATGCTAAGAGTCTCAAAAGCATCCTAAAAGAATGGTAAAGTTTGATGCGTTGCCACGGCAACAGTTTCAAAGATATCAAGAATCCATTCACAGGTCTACATCTGCCGTATGTTTACATTATACAGATGAAGTTTGAAGCAAATCGGGTAAAAATAAAAGGGTGATTTCAAAGCATTTTGAAAGTGACACACTTCCTGCTGCCAGTTGGTGGCGCTATAACTTTGACTCACAATAGTCACATCCATGTGATCGTCCTCTTACAGCGAACACACTGCTGAAGTTTCATCAAGATCAGTTAATGTATGCTGAAGTTATAACACACTTCCTGTTTCACGTTTCTCGCCATGATTTCGTTTCCTCGCCACGGACAAACCGTTCGAGATATCAAAAATCCCCTCGCAAACTTTCATCCTCAATGTCTTGACTTCACGCTGACCGAGTTTCGTCGAATTTGGATCAAAGCTCTAGGAGGAGTATTTAAATTCCATTGCGAGCGTTTTACAAACAAACCTCAATAGCCGACTTCCTGTTGGGCTGGGGTAAAAAGTAAGAGCGCGAGGTATAGATGAAACGATGAGATCAACATGTGTACCGAGTTTCATATTATTACATGCAAGCGTGTTTGAGTTATGGACCAAGTGTTCGGACCCCGTTCCAGGGGGCGCTGACGAGCCCCCTGCCACGCCCAGGTACCAGCTTCAGCCCGGCTCTGATGGCCGCGGGTTCTGACCCGTGTGCAAAGTTTCAAGAGTTTTCGAGCATGTTAAGGGCCCCAAAAGTGCCAAAAAGGTAGTAAAATAATAATAATAAATATAGCTGCGAGCAGCGATGAAGGGCCCAAGCCGGTGGCACCGCAACCCCGGTTCCTTAGTTACCTAAAAGCACCAGGGTGGCCATGCCACTGGCTTTGGCCCTTCATCGCGGATCACAGCTATATATATATATATATATATATATATATATATATACTGTATATACATATATATATGAAGCCGGTGGCACCGCCACCCTGGTGCCTTTAGGTTTATTGTGCACGACATGCAAAATGTAACCCTGCTTTGACTGATGCAAGCTCTACAGCACAGTTTATAGTAAGAAAGAATATAGTAAGAAAGAAAAGTAAGCTGTTACTCTGAGATGGTTTGGGAAACAAACATTCATCATGTCGCATTGGTTTTAGTTACTTGTCCTCGAACAGAGCCCTAATCTGTTTATATTTCAGTTACACATTCTACATTGATTAAAAAAGAAAAATCAAATGTGTTTTTAATTCATACAGAAATAAAATATTTATAATTCAGCTGAGAATAAAGTTAGTTCAAATTTTAAGAAAAACAAATATATGATCTGAAATATAGCACATTCATTTTTAAATTCATTCAGGTTCAATTACCAAAAATACAATCTTAATTTAATTTAAAGCAAATAATAAATCTAAAATATATGGGTTATATGCATATTTTGTAAAAAAAGAAAAAAAAAAGAAAGAAAGATATATATCCAAAAACACAAGGCCTTAAACTTTAACAAGGGTGCAACTCTTATCACTACAACAAACATAGTCACACACACAAGTCAAGTCACTTACATTTTAGATGCAATATTGACTTTTTAGATGCAATATTGACTTTTTTCTGTTTCAGCAGAGAAAATAGTTAAACAAAGATCACAGCGACCCATCGCGCATCTCAAAGCAATGTGTTTTCTCATTACTGAATGATTCAGCATTTTGAATCCATGACTCGTTCATTAAGACGGTCATCTGGCGACACCTTATGGTGATTTAGGGTTATGTTTAAAAGTATCGTTCTTTACAGCGATTTTTAATTGACTCCTGTTAAACCAATCTCGTAACATTATTGTGTAACCGATTTAATTTGATCAGCCTTACCTAGGGTAACAGCCCTATAGTGTCTTATTATTCTAAATTATTGAATTTATTGATCAAATTTACTAATGAAAAATGAAGCATACATTTATTAAGACTAGGCTGCCCTGCAGATATTAGGCTACAATATGCAGATTTAAATATACCATTTATCAAATAATCTGTTTATTTTTAGGTTACACATTACATTGTTTAAAAAATAAAAATCAAATGTGACCCGCTCTGGCGAAATGAGTCGGAAGTTGCAACCTTCCATTTTAAGATATGGGCCGATTATGTGGAAAAACCATGAAATAACAAAAAAAAAAAATATATATATATTTTTTTTTTGCTAATTTCAAAGAACAGACATTCAAAAATAATCTCACAGGGTTTCGTAGTCGAGATAATTGAGTAAAGGTATTTAAATAACGATTAAAGTTGTCAAAGCTTTAAATTCGCTGAAATAAACATTGCTCTTCTCAACTCCCCTCGTCACCTCTGAGCATTTCCCGGGTATCCCCTGAAACGTTGAACTCACTGGAGGCTTCTAACCTAAACTGCGTGAGTATATTTATCTGCAAGAAGAATATAGCCTATGTAAGGCTGTAACGATCGCGACACTCAGATCCACGAACCTGTGTCGCGGTGTGAGAAGACAGAATCACGACACCGACACGTCCCTTCAACTCCCGAAGTTATCCTTCACGTCCAGACCCAATGCTAGCTACAACATCTTTAAATTACTATTAGTATTATTTGAAGTTAACATTATAAAATACGTAGACTTACACCACAAAACTTAAATTATTACTAAATTTTTTAAAATTGGGCAATTTCAGCATTATGGAGGAGATCCAATTCCCAGATAATTAAATATTTTAATAAATTGGCCTATGTGAACCACACTGCACAAACCAAAAGTAATACTCACCGGATGAAGAAGGGTTGACTCTCTCCAGAACATAAAATCTTTATTTTATTTTCCGTGTTCGCATTTATGAGGAAAAACAATCCGAACGTGACCGTTCTCTGGAAGCAGCACTAAAACTTTCACATAGCTTAAACATGCAAGCACAAAGCCTTTCTTTAAAGTAAATTTCGTTTTAAAATAATTATCTTAATTTAAATCAATGTTTCATCAACCAATTACTAGGATTTAATAATAAGAAATAAATTGCAGACAATAGGCTAGGCCTAATCACGACGCGGAGACGCGCGGCACGTGAACTGAAGCTTGTCTCATGAACCGAAAGTCAGCGTATAAGGTATCCTCACAGACATATATATTGAAATGTCTACTTTTAAACACAACCATTCAAAATGAAAGAAAACAGACTGCTCTCTGCTTATGTGGGCTAATCCGTATGAAAACTGAATTTCTCTCTGACTCCTCTTTAATCTTTCTGATTTTAGAACATTTTTGTAAAAGTGACTTTTTAATTATTTATTTCAAAAAAATTAAAAATAAGTTGAGTTTCAGCCTCGTTAAATTGCATTTATATATGTTAATCTATTTGGTCAAATTAAGCTATATAAAATAAATAGTTTATCCCTTAAAATGCTATGGATTTTGAAAAAAAAAAAAAAAAAAAAAAAAAAACGGGCAAAAAAACTTTAAAAGCGATTTTCTTAGGTTTTCAATTGGAAAAAAAGGGCAGACGACCAGAATTCAAATCTGTATATCGTTACAACCATTCAAGGTATGACCAAGGTATCATTTGAAAGCTTACAGTGTCCTCTTTCCATTAATATCAAAATCTCAATTTTTAAATTTGGGTCACTGTGACTAATTTTGCTGGATCAGGTCGGTCACAAATGTGTTTTTTATTGTAGTATTATTTTATACAGAAATACATTATAATTATATATAATATACAAAATATAACCGTGGGCGCGATTAAACAGTGTTACAATAAAACTCAACATTGTGTTTTTTAAAAATAAATTCAAATAATACAAATCCCGAAATTGCGCTAATTTTAAAATTAAACTAAAACTCATGGCTGCACAAGCATTCATAACTGTGCGCGCCAACAGCGAGGAACCAGCAGAACAGAGTGAACGTTCATTCTGTTTAGTTCAATCCTACTTAATAGGAATTTATTTAAAATGCTTGCTCTACTCCACAACATTAATGTCTTGTGCGGATATCTGTATTTTGACTTTCGGTTTTAAGTAAGCGATTTAAAAGTTCCCGAGTCCCAGCGGAGTCACACGTTGATTAACCGGTGGGAATATACACAATAGGCCTAACTGATATTGAACACAAGAGGGCAGTATAGCACTACGTATGACTCAGATTATTTTTTCTTCTTCTGAATTTTAAAACCATTCTGGCTGTTTTTGAACGTAAACATAATTCTTAAATGAAAAAAGGGAAAAACTGGTTTAATTATAATATTTGTATAATTTAATTTAGAAACAAATGATGTATAATTACATTTTTAGAAGATATGAGGCTTTTAGTGTTTACTGTTTACTTTTTTGACATTACTTTAATCTTTTGCCAAAGTTGCACATGCCTACTGGCTAATAAATGTGATGTATCTGTCGAGCTATCTGTATCTATCTGTTTCAAGCAATTTCAAGCATGCTAAGAGTCCCAAAAGTATCAAAAAAGAATGTTAAAGTTTGATTTGTTGCCACAGCAACAGTATCAAAGATATCAAGAATCCATTCACAGGTCTACATCTGCTGTATTTTTACATTATACAGATGAAGTTTGAAGCAAATCGGTTAAAAATAAGAGGGTGATATCAAAGCATTTTGAAAGTGACACACTTCCTGCTGCCAGTTGGTGGCGCTATAACTTTGACTCACAATAGTCACATCCATGTAATCAGCCTCTTACAGTGAACACACTGCTGAAGTTTCATCAAGATCAGTTAATGTATGCTGAAGTTATAACACACTTCCTGTTTCACGTTTCTCGCCATAATTTTGTTTCCTCGCCACGGCCAAACCGTTCGAGATATCAAAAATCCCCTCGCAAACTTTCATCCTCAATGCCTTGACTTCATGCTGACCGAGTTTCGTGCCGTGTGTTTGAATTCTCTAGGAGGAGTATTGCACATTCCATTGCGAGCGTTTTACAAACAAACCTCAATAGCCGACTTCCTGTTTGGCTGGGGTAAAAAGTAAGAGCGTGAGGTATAGATGAAACGATGAGATCAACATGTGTACCGAGTTTCATATTATTACATGCAAGCGTGTTTGATTTATGGACCAAGTGTTCGGACCCCGTTCCAGGGGGCGCTGTCTAGCCCCCCTGCCACACCCAGGTACCATCTTCAGCCCGGCTCTGATGGCTGTGGGATCTGACCTGTGTGCAAAGTTTCAAGAGTTTTCAAACCCGTTAAGGGCCCCAAAAGCCGCTAAGAGTCTCAAAATCATAAAAAAAAAGAATTTTAAAGTTTGATGCGTTGCCACGGCAACAGTATCAAAGATATCAAGAATCCATTCACAGGTCTTCATCTGCTATGTATTTACATTATACAGATTAAGTTTGAAGCACATCGGGTAAAAATAAAAGGGTGAGTTCAAAGCATTTTGAAAGTGACACACTTCCTGCTACCAGTTGGTGGCGCTATAACTTTGACTCACAATAGTCACATCCATGTGATCGTCCTCTTACAGCGAACACACTGCTGAAGTTTCATCAAGATCAGTTAATGTATGCTGAAGTTATAACACACTTCCTGTTTCACGTTTCTCGCCATAATTTCGTTTCCTCGCCATGGCCAAACCGTTCGAGATATCAAAAATCCCCTCGCAAACTTTCATCGTCAATGCCTTGACTTCATGCTGACCGAGTTTCGTGCCGTGTGTTTGAATTCTCTAGGAGTAGTACTTCAAATTCCATTGCGAGTGTTTTATGAACAACCCTAAATAACCGACTTCCTGTTGGGCTGGGGTAAAAAGTAATAGTATGAGGTATATATGAACGATGAGATCTATATGTGCACCGAGTTTCATATTATTACATGCAAGCGTGTTTGATTTATGGACCAAGTTTTCGGACCCCGTTCCAGGGGGCGCTGTCTAGCCCCCCTGCCACGCCCGGGTACCATCTTCAGCCCGGCCCTGATGGCCGCGGGTTCTGACCCGTGTGCTAAGTTTCAAGAGTTTTTGAGCATGTTAAGGGCCCCAAAAGTGCCCGAATAGTCGTATATAATAATAATAATAATAATAATAAATATAGCTGCGAGCAGCGATTGCGGGCCCAAGCCGGTGGCACCGCAACCCCGATGCCTTTAGTTACCCAAAGGCACCGGGATGGTGGTACCGCCGGCTTTGGCCCTTTATCGCTGCTCACAGCTATATTTATATTTAATATAAAGCCGGTGGCACCGCCACCTTGGTGCCTTTAGGGTTATTCTGTACGACGTGTAAAAACGTAACCCCCGCTTTGACTATCAAAAAGAAGTGTATTGTAGAGCTTGCATCAATGCGGACTCGATGCGCTGTGCGCTGTAACTCCATGTGGCTTTAAGCGCATCATTCTCCACTCGGGATGCGCATAAGCGTTTTGTGCCACACTGTACTGAGCCTTTCATATCATAATGCAGTGACGCAATGACAGATTATTAATTGCCTTTCTTGTTCTGTTCCATCTATTATATGTTGATAATAGATAGGACAGAGCACTAAAAACCTCAAACAAAGCACTAAAAACTTAAGCTGTTTGCTGTGTAGTCTGAGAATGAGCTGTTTGATTTGCACCCTCTTCCTCTTCACTGTCCTCCATAAAAACCAGCTATTCCAGGTCCATGTTGTTCTAGAAAGTTTGTATGTTGCTGCCTCAATTAACATCTCTGCTATACATTTAAAACATGGCTATATCTAAAATAATTTATCTTTTTGATTTTTGTTATCTTGTTTTTCATGAATATTTTACAACAATACAAAGAGCAATGTGTATTTTCCATTAATATAGTTTGTAATGGCTTTTTTTGTCATAGATTATAATCATATATTTTTTGGATTTGTTATTTATCTTTATAATGAAGTTGTCTGTATTAAGTAGATTGTGTTTAACACACACAAGAGTGATTTATTAGTTCAACACATAGTTATAGAAATTCTACTTTATCTAAAAAAAACCCTGCACTTTATACACACACACACGCACACACACACACACACACACACACACACACACAAATACATGTAAATAAAAATACAAAAAAAAAAACATCAAATGTGTTTTTAGTCAGAGTATTATTTTATACAGAAACAAATATTTGTAATTCATATAAGAATGAAGTTAGTGTTTTAAAATCTTAAGGAAAACAAATATATTGAAATATAGCACATGAATTTTAAATTCATTCAACTTCAATTACAAATACAATCTTACTTTTATTTAAAGCAAACTATACATTTAAAAGATGGGGGTTATATGCCTATTTTGTCATTTAAAAATATTGTTATGCAAAATTGTTATGCAAAAAGACAAGGACTTAGAGACAAGGACTTGTAGGAAAAATCGCAGCCAGCACACACACACACACATAAACACAGACAACAGCCCTCCCCTCCCCACACAGACACACACACACACACACACACACACCACACAGAGAGAGAGAGAGAGAGAGAGAGAGAGAGAGAGAATCGCAGGGGAAATAAATCCATTCAAACTACAATATCTGACTTTCTGTTGCTCAGAGCGAATGACTTTAAATTGGAAAGTTGATCGGCTTGACGAGAACAATATACGTGGTAAGTTTTGTAACTGTAGGTAAATTGAGCAAAGTTATAACACACTTTATGTGTCCTTTTTTAGTCATAAAATTCATTTCCTCGCCACGGCCAGACCGTTCGAGATATCAAAAATCCGTCCGGAATTGAGCATCCTCAATGTCTTGACTTCATGCACACCGAGTTTGGTTGTGATTGGTAAACACATGCATTGTGATTTGATGTATTTCTCCTAGGACAATTATTCAAACAACCCATAATTCATAATTCATAAATAACTTCCATTTGAACTGTCATAAAACTTAGAGCACGAAAGTTGTTTGGCCTGATGTGATCTATAATTGTACCGAGTTTCATATTAATTCATGCAAGTGTGTTTGATTTATGGACAAATGTTCGAATCCCAGTCCAGGGGGCGCTGTCGAGCCGCCCTGCCACGCCCGGTTACCAGCTTCAGCCCGGCCCTGATGGCCATGGGTTCTGACCCGTGTGCAAAGTTTCAAGAGTTTTAGAGGATGTTAAGGCCCCCGAAAATGCCAGAGAAGTCGCACACAGCAAATAAAGGGTTAAAATTAACCTGACAGGCGCCCCTCCTCTCACTCACACAGAGAGACACTGAGAGACTGGCAAAATTCTGAGATTTTCTCTACATTCAAACAAACATATCTGACTTTCTGTGGGTCCTAGCTAATGAGTGTCAATTAGAAAGTTGTCCGGCTCGAGGAGTACAATATACATACCGATTTTTGTAACTGTAGATAAAACTAACAACCCCACTTTTGTCAAAAGGTGGCGCTACTGAGCCCTCACCACGCCCGTTTCTGAAACTTTGCACATGTCTACTGGCTAATAAATGTGATGTGTCTGTCGAGTTTCATGCAATTTGAAGCATGCTAAGGGTCTCAAAAGCATCCTAAAAGAATGGTAAAGTTTGATGCGTTGCCACGGCAACAGTTTCAAAGATATCAAGAATCCATTCACAGGTCTACATCTGCCGTATGTTTACATTATACAGATGAAGTTTGAAGCAAATCGGGTAAAAATAAAAGGGTGATTTCAAAGCATTTTGAAAGTGACACACTTCCTGCTGCCAGTTGGTGGCGCTATAACTTTGACTCACAATAGTCACATCCATGTGATCGTCCTCTTACAGCGAACACACTGCTGAAGTTTCATCAAGATCAGTTAATGTATGCTGAAGTTATAACACACTTCCTGTTTCACGTTTCTCGCCATAATTTCGTTTCCTCGCCACGGCCAAACCGTTCGAGATATCAAAAATCCCCTCGCAAACTTTCATCCTCAATGTCTTGACTTCACGCTGACCGAGTTTCGTCGAATTTGGATCAAAGCTCTAGGAGGAGTATTAAATTCCATTGCGAGCGTTTTACGAACAAACCTAAATAGCCGACTTCCTGTTGGGCTGGGGTAAAAAGTAAGAGCGTGAGGTATAGATGAAACGATGAGATCAACATGTGTACCGAGTTTCATATTATTACATGCAAGCGTGTTTGAGTTATGGACCAAGTGTTCGGACCCCGTTCCAGGGGGCGCTGACGAGCCCCCCTGCCACGCCCGGGTACCATCTTCAGCCCGGCTCTGATGGCCGCGGGTTCTGACCCGTGTGCAAAGTTTCAAGAGTTTTCGAGCATGTTAAGGGCCCCAAAAGTGCCCGAAAGGTAGCAAAATTAATAATAATATAAAGAATAATAATCCCAAGGAAAAATATAGCTGCGAGCAGCGATTGCGGGCCAAGCGGTGGCACCGCAACCCTGATGCCTTTAGTTACCTAAAGGCACCGGGATGGTGGTACCGCCGGCTTTGGCCCTTTATCGCTGCTCACAGCTATATTTATATTTAATATAAAGCCGGTGCACCGCCACCTTGGTGCCTTTAGGGTTATTCTGTATGACGTGCAAAAAACGTTACCCCCACTTTGACTGTCGAAAAGAAGTGTATTGTAGAGCTTGCATCAATGCGGACTCGATGCGCTGTGCGCTGTAAACTCCATGTGGCTTTAAGCGCATCATTTTCTCCACTCGGGATGCGCATAAGCGTTTTGTGCCACACTGTACTGAGCCTTTCATATCAAATGCAATGACAGATTATTAATTGCCTTTCTTGTTCTGTTCTATCTATTATGTGTTGATAAATAATAGGACAGAGCACTAAAACCTCAAACAAAGCACTAAAAACTTAAGCTGTTTGCTGTGTAGTCTGAGAATGAGCTGTTTGATTTGCACCCTCTTCCTCTTCACTGTCCTCCATAAAAACCAGCTATCCAGGTCCAGGTCCATGTTGTTCTAGAAAGTTTGTATGTTGCTGCCTCATTTAACATCTCTGCATACATTTAAAAACATGTTGTCTCAATTTTATAGCAGCCATGGCTCTATCTAAAATAATTTATCTTTGATTTTTGTTATCTTGTTTTTCATGAATGTATTTTACAACAATACAAGAGCAATGTGTATTTACCACTAATATAGTTTGTAATGGCTTTTTTTGTCATAGATTATAATCATATATTTTTTTGGATTTGTTATTTATCTTATAATGAGGTTGTCTGTATTAAGTAGATTGTGTTTAACACACACAAGAGTGGCACCAAACACAGCTCTAAAAAAACTTGACACAATCCATCATTCAGCCATCCGTTTTGCCACTAATGCACCCTATCACACTCATCACTGCGACCTGTATAAACTGGTGGGTTGGGCCCTCCCTTCATACCCGGCGC
>NW_024121563.1:20530-32211 GCF_016745375.1 Pimephales promelas
AAAAATAATAATAAAATATAGCTGCGAGCAGCGATGAAGGGCCCAAGCCGGTGGCACCGCAACCCCGGTTCCTTAGTTACCTAAAAGCACCAGGGTGGCCATGCCACTGGCTTTGCCCTTCATCGCGGATCACCAGCTATATATATAATATATATATATATATATATATAATATACTGTATATACATATATATATGAAGCGGTGGCACCGCCACCCTGGTGCCTTTAGGTTTATTGTGCACGACATGCAAAATGTAACCCTGCTTTGACTGATGCAAGCTCTACAGCACAGTTTATAGTAAGAAAGAATATAGTAAGAAAGAAAAGTAAGCTGTTACTCTGAGATGGTTTGGGAAACAAACATTCATCATGTCGCATTGGTTTTAGTTACTTGTCCTCGAACAGAGCCCTAATCTGTTTATATTTCAGTTACACATTCTACATTGATTAAAAAAGAAAAATCAAATGTGTTTTTAATTCATACAGAAATAAAATATTTATAATTCAGCTGAGAATAAAGTTAGTTCAAATTTTAAGAAAAAACAAATATGATCTGAAATATAGCACATTCATTTTTAAATTCATTCAGGTTCAATTACCAAAAATACAATCTTAATTTAATTTAAAGCAAATAATAAATCTAAAATATATGGGTTATATGCATATTTTGTAAAAAAAGAAAAAAAAAAGAAAGAAAGATATATATCCAAAAACACAAGGCCTTAAACTTTAACAAGGGTGCAACTCTTATCACTACAACAAACATAGTCACACACACAAGTCAAGTCACTTACATTTTAGATGCAATATTGACTTTTTAGATGCAATATTGACTTTTTTCTGTTTCAGCAGAGAAAATAGTTAAACAAAGATCACAGCGACCCATCGCGCATCTCAAAGCAATGTGTTTTCTCATTACTGAATGATTCAGCATTTTGAATCCATGACTCGTTCATTAAGACGGTCATCTGGCGACACCTTATGGTGATTTAGGGTTATGTTTAAAAGTATCGTTCTTTACAGCGATTTTTAATTGACTCCTGTTAAACCAATCTCGTAACATTATTGTGTAACCGATTTAATTTGATCAGCCTTACCTAGGGTAACAGCCCTATAGTGTCTTATTATTCTAAATTATTGAATTTATTGATCAAATTTACTAATGAAAAATGAAGCATACATTTATTAAGACTAGGCTGCCCTGCAGATATTAGGCTACAATATGCAGATTTAAATATACCATTTATCAAATAATCTGTTTATTTTTAGGTTACACATTACATTGTTTAAAAAATAAAAATCAAATGTGACCCGCTCTGGCGAAATGAGTCGGAAGTTGCAACCTTCCATTTTAAGATATGGGCCGATTATGTGGAAAAACCATGAAATAACAAAAAAAAAAAAAAAAAAAAATTTTTTTTTGCTAATTTCAAAGAACAGACATTCAAAAATAATCTCACAGGGTTTCGTAGTCGAGATAATTGAGTAAAGGTATTTAAATAACGATTAAAGTTGTCAAAGCTTTAAATTCGCTGAAATAAACATTGCTCTTCTCAACTCCCCTCGTCACCTCTGAGCATTTCCCGGGTATCCCCTGAAACGTTGAACTCACTGGAGGCTTCTAACCTAAACTGCGTGAGTATATTTATCTGCAAGAAGAATATAGCCTATGTAAGGCTGTAACGATCGCGACACTCAGATCCACGAACCTGTGTCGCGGTGTGAGAAGACAGAATCACGACACCGACACGTCCCTTCAACTCCCGAAGTTATCCTTCACGTCCAGACCCAATGCTAGCTACAACATCTTTAAATTACTATTAGTATTATTTGAAGTTAACATTATAAAATACGTAGACTTACACCACAAAACTTAAATTATTACTAATTTTTTTTTAAAATTGGGCAATTTCAGCATTATGGAGGAGATCCAATTCCCAGATAATTAAATATTTTAATAAATTGGCCTATGTGAACCACACTGCACAAACCAAAAGTAATACTCACCGGATGAAGAAGGGTTGACTCTCTCCAGAACATAAAATCTTTATTTTATTTTCCGTGTTCGCATTTATGAGGAAAAACAATCCGAACGTGACCGTTCTCTGGAAGCAGCACTAAAACTTTCACATAGCTTAAACATGCAAGCACAAAGCCTTTCTTTAAAGTAAATTTCGTTTTAAAATAATTATCTTAATTTAAATCAATGTTTCATCAACCAATTACTAGGATTTAATAATAAGAAATAAATTGCAGACAATAGGCTAGGCCTAATCACGACGCGGAGACGCGCGGCACGTGAACTGAAGCTTGTCTCATGAACCGAAAGTCAGCGTATAAGGTATCCTCACAGACATATATATTGAAATGTCTACTTTTAAAGACAACCATTCAAAATGAAAGAAAACAGACTGCTCTCTGCTTATGTGGGCTAATCCGTATGAAAACTGAATTTCTCTCTGACTCCTCTTCAATCTTTCTGATTTTAGAACATTTTTGTAAAAGTGACTTTTTAATTATTTATTTCAAAAAAATTAAAAATAAGTTGAGTTTCAGCCTCGTTAAATTGCATTTATATATGTTAATCTATTTGGTCAAATTAAGCTATATAAAATAAATAGTTTATCCCTTAAAATGCTATGGATTTTGAAAGATATCAAAAAAAAAAAAAAAAAAAAAAAACGGGCAAAAAAACTTTAAAAGCGATTTTCTTAGGTTTTCAATTGGAAAAAAAGGGCAGACGACCAGAATTCAAATCTGTATATCTTTACAACCATTCAAGGTATGACCAAGGTATCATTTGAAAGCTTACAGTGTCCTCTTTCCATTAATATCAAAATCTCAATTTTTAAATTTGGGTCACTGTGACTAATTTTGCTGGATCAGGTCGGTCACAAATGTGTTTTTTATTGTAGTATTATTTTATACAGAAATACATTATAATTATATATAATATACAAAATATAACCGTGGGCGCGATTAAACAGTGTTACAATAAAACTCAACATTGTGTTTTTTAAAAATAAATTCAAATAATACAAATCCCGAAATTGCGCTAATTTTAAAATTAAACTAAAACTCATGGCTGCACAAGCATTCATAACTGTGCGCGCCAACAGCGAGGAACCAGCAGAACAGAGTGAACGTTCATTCTGTTTAGTTCAATCCTACTTAATAGGAATTTATTTAAAATGCTTGCTCTACTCCACAACATTAATGTCTTGTGCGGATATCTGTATTTTGACTTTCGGTTTTAAGTAAGCGATTTAAAAGTTCCCGAGTCCCAGCGGAGTCACACGTTGATTAACCGGTGGGAATATACACAATAGGCCTACCTGATATTGAACACAAGAGGGCAGTATAGCACTACGTATGACTCAGATTATTATTTTTTATGAATTTTACAACAATTCTGGCTGTTTTTGAACGTAAACATAATTCTTAAATGAAAAAAAGGAAAAATTGGGGAAGTTATAATATTTGTATAATTTAATTTAGAAACAAATGATGTATAATTACATTTTTAGAAGATATGAGGCTTTTAGTGTTTACTTTTTTGACATTACTTTAATCTTTTGCCAAAGTTGCACATGCCTACTGGCTAATAAATGTGATGTATCTGTCGAGCTATCTGTATCTATCTGTTTCAAGCAATTTCAAGCATGCTAAGAGTCCCAAAAGTATCAAAAAAGAATGTTAAAGTTTGATTTGTTGCCACAGCAACAGTATCAAAGATATCAAGAATCCATTCACAGGTCTACATCTGCTGTATTTTTACATTATACAGATGAAGTTTGAAGCAAATCGGTTAAAAATAAGAGGGTGATATCAAAGCATTTTGAAAGTGACACACTTCCTGCTGCCAGTTGGTGGCGCTATAACTTTGACTCACAATAGTCACATCCATGTAATCAGCCTCTTACAGTGAACACACTGCTGAAGTTTCATCAAGATCAGTTAATGTATGCTGAAGTTATAACACACTTCCTGTTTCACGTTTCTCGCCATAATTTTGTTTCCTCGCCACGGCCAAACCGTTCGAGATATCAAAAATCCCCTCGCAAACTTTCATCCTCAATGCCTTGACTTCATGCTGACCGAGTTTCGTGCCGTGTGTTTGAATTCTCTAGGAGGAGTATTGCACATTCCATTGCGAGCGTTTTACAAACAAACCTCAATAGCCGACTTCCTGTTTGGCTGGGGTAAAAAGTAAGAGCGTGAGGTATAGATGAAACGATGAGATCAACATGTGTACCGAGTTTCATATTATTACATGCAAGCGTGTTTGATTTATGGACCAAGTGTTCGGACCCCGTTCCAGGGGGCGCTGTCTAGCCCCCCTGCCACACCCAGGTACCATCTTCAGCCCGGCTCTGATGGCTGTGGGATCTGACCTGTGTGCAAAGTTTCAAGAGTTTTCAAACCCGTTAAGGGCCCCAAAAGCCGCTAAGAGTCTCAAAATCATAAAAAAAAAGAATTTTAAAGTTTGATGCGTTGCCACGGCAACAGTATCAAAGATATCAAGAATCCATTCACAGGTCTTCATCTGCTATGTATTTACATTATACAGATTAAGTTTGAAGCACATCGGGTAAAAATAAAAGGGTGAGTTCAAAGCATTTTGAAAGTGACACACTTCCTGCTACCAGTTGGTGGCGCTATAACTTTGACTCACAATAGTCACATCCATGTGATCGTCCTCTTACAGCGAACACACTGCTGAAGTTTCATCAAGATCAGTTAATGTATGCTGAAGTTATAACACACTTCCTGTTTCACGTTTCTCGCCATAATTTCGTTTCCTCGCCATGGCCAAACCGTTCGAGATATCAAAAATCCCCTCGCAAACTTTCATCGTCAATGCCTTGACTTCATGCTGACCGAGTTTCGTGCCGTGTGTTTGAATTCTCTAGGAGTAGTACTTCAAATTCCATTGCGAGTGTTTTATGAACAACCCTAAATAACCGACTTCCTGTTGGGCTGGGGTAAAAAGTAATAGTATGAGGTATATATGAACGATGAGATCTATATGTGCACCGAGTTTCATATTATTACATGCAAGCGTGTTTGATTTATGGACCAAGTTTTCGGACCCCGTTCCAGGGGGCGCTGTCTAGCCCCCCTGCCACGCCCGGGTACCATCTTCAGCCCGGCCCTGATGGCCGCGGGTTCTGACCCGTGTGCTAAGTTTCAAGAGTTTTTGAGCATGTTAAGGGCCCCAAAAGTGCCCGAATAGTCGTATAAATAATAATAATAATAATAATAATAAATATAGCTGCGAGCAGCGATTGCGGGCCCAAGCCGGTGGCACCGCAACCCTGATGCCTTTAGTTACCCAAAGGCACCGGGATGGTGGTACCGCCGGCTTTGGCCCTTTATCGCTGCTCACAGCTATATTTATATTTAATATAAAGCCGGTGGCACCGCCACCTTGGTGCCTTTAGGGTTATTCTGTACGACGTGTAAAAACGTAACCCCCGCTTTGACTATCAAAAAGAAGTGTATTGTAGAGCTTGCATCAATGCGGACTCGATGCGCTGTGCGCTGTAACTCCATGTGGCTTTAAGCGCATCATTCTCCACTCGGGATGCGCATAAGCGTTTTGTGCCACACTGTACTGAGCCTTTCATATCATAATGCAGTGACGCAATGACAGATTATTAATTGCCTTTCTTGTTCTGTTCCATCTATTATATGTTGATAATAGATAGGACAGAGCACTAAAAACCTCAAACAAAGCACTAAAAACTTAAGCTGTTTGCTGTGTAGTCTGAGAATGAGCTGTTTGATTTGCACCCTCTTCCTCTTCACTGTCCTCCATAAAAACCAGCTATTCAGGTCCATGTTGTTCTAGAAAGTTTGTATGTTGCTGCCTCAATTAACATCTCTGCTATACATTTAAAACATGGCTATATCTAAAATAATTTATCTTTTTGATTTTTGTTATCTTGTTTTTCATGAATATTTTACAACAATACAAAGAGCAATGTGTATTTTCCATTAATATAGTTTGTAATGGCTTTTTTTGTCATAGATTATAATCATATATTTTTTGGATTTGTTATTTATCTTTATAATGAAGTTGTCTGTATTAAGTAGATTGTGTTTAACACACACAAGAGTGATTTATTAGTTCAACACATAGTTATAGAAATTCTACTTTATCTAAAAAAAACCCTGCACTTTATACACACACACACACACACACACACACACACACACACACACACACACACACACACACACACATAAATACATGTAAATAAAAATCCAAAAAAAAAAAAATCAAATGTGTTTTTAGTCAGAGTATTATTTTATACAGAAACAAATATTTGTAATTCAGATAAGAATGAAGTTAGTGTTTTAAAATCTTAAGGAAAACAAATATATTGAAATATAGCACATGAATTTTAAATTCATTCAACTTCAATTACAAATACAATCTTACTTTTATTTAAAGCAAACTATACATTTAAAAGATGGGGGTTATATGCCTATTTTGTCATTTAAAAATATTGTTATGCAAAATTGTTATGCAAAAAGACAAGGACTTAGAGACAAGGACTTGTAGGAAAAATCGCAGCCAGCCACACACACACACACATAAACACAGACAACAGCCCTCCCCTCCCCACACAGACACACACACCCACACACACACACAGAGAGAGAGAGAGAGAGAGAGAGAGAGAGAGAGAGAGAATCGCAGGGGAAATAAATCCATTCAAACTACAATATCTGACTTTCTGTTGCTCAGAGCGAATGACTTTAAATTGGAAAGTTGATCGGCTTGACGAGAACAATATACGTGGTAAGTTTTGTAACTGTAGGTAAATTGAGCAAAGTTATAACACACTTTATGTGTCCTTTTTTAGTCATAAAATTCATTTCCTCGCCACGGCCAGACCGTTCGAGATATCAAAAATCCGTCCGGAATTGAGCATCCTCAATGTCTTGACTTCATGCACACCGAGTTTGGTTGTGATTGGTAAACACATGCATTGTGATTTGATGTATTTCTCCTAGGACAATTATTCAAACAACCCATAATTCATAATTCATAAATAACTTCCATTTGAACTGTCATAAAACTTAGAGCACGAAAGTTGTTTGGCCTGATGTGATCTATAATTGTACCGAGTTTCATATTAATTCATGCAAGTGTGTTTGATTTATGGACAAATGTTCGAATCCCAGTCCAGGGGGCGCTGTCGAGCCGCCCTGCCACGCCCGGTTACCAGCTTCAGCCCGGCCCTGATGGCCATGGGTTCTGACCCGTGTGCAAAGTTTCAAGAGTTTTCGAGGATGTTAAGGCCCCCGAAAATGCCAGAGAAGTCGCACACAGCAAATAAAGGGTTAAAATTAACCTGACAGGCGCCCCTCCTCTCACTCACACAGAGGGACACTGAGAGACTGGCAAAATTCTGAGATTTTCTCTACATTCAAACAAACATATCTGACTTTCTGTGGGTCCTAGCTAATGAGTGTCAATTAGAAAGTTGTCCGGCTCGAGGAGTACAATATACATACCGATTTTTGTAACTGTAGATAAAACTAACAACCCCACTTTTGTCAAAAGGTGGCGCTACTGAGCCCTCACCACGCCCGTTTCTGAAACTTTGCACATGTCTACTGGCTAATAAATGTGATGTGTCTGTCGAGTTTCATGCAATTTGAAGCATGCTAAGGGTCTCAAAAGCATCCTAAAAGAATGGTAAAGTTTGATGCGTTGCCACGGCAACAGTTTCAAAGATATCAAGAATCCATTCACAGGTCTACATCTGCCGTATGTTTACATTATACAGATGAAGTTTGAAGCAAATCGGGTAAAAATAAAAGGGTGATTTCAAAGCATTTTGAAAGTGACACACTTCCTGCTGCCAGTTGGTGGCGCTATAACTTTGACTCACAATAGTCACATCCATGTGATCGTCCTCTTACAGCGAACACACTGCTGAAGTTTCATCAAGATCAGTTAATGTATGCTGAAGTTATAACACACTTCCTGTTTCACGTTTCTCGCCATGATTTCGTTTCCTCGCCACGGCCAAACCGTTCGAGATATCAAAAATCCCCTCGCAAACTTTCATCCTCAATGTCTTGACTTCACGCTGACCGAGTTTCGTCGAATTTGGATCAAAGCTCTAGGAGGAGTATTTAAATTCCATTGCGAGCGTTTTACAAACAAACCTCAATAGCCGACTTCCTGTTGGGCTGGGGTAAAAAGTAAGAGCGCGAGGTATAGATGAAACGATGAGATCAACATGTGTACCGAGTTTCATATTATTACATGCAAGCGTGTTTGAGTTATGGACCAAGTGTTCGGACCCCGTTCCAGGGGGCGCTGACGAGCCCCCTGCCACGCCCGGTACCAGCTTCAGCCCGGCTCTGATGGCCGCGGGTTCTGACCCGTGTGCAAAGTTTCAAGAGTTTTTGAGCATGTTAAGGGCCCCAAAAGTGCCCAAAAGTATAAAATAATAATAAAATATAGCTGCGAGCAGCGATGGCGGGCCCAAGCCGGTGGCACCGCAACCCCGGTTCCTTTAGTTACCTAAAGGCACCCGGGTGGCGGTGCCGAAGGCTTTGGCCCTTTTATGATTAAATGTTAAAACGGCTTGCCATACTCTGTCATTTCGACTAGTCACAATTATGTTACAGATATCTTAAATGATAATACAAACTATCCAAAATGTAATTACGAATAGACAGAAAGACGTTGTTGATATCTACAATGTTAATTCCGGACAGGCAAACTTAGCTTTTAAATGTTAAAAGGGCTTGCCATACAGGGACGTAGGCTCAGAGAGAGGCTCACCATATTCAAACCAAAATATCTGACTTCCTCTTGGTCCGAGCTAATGACTATGTATTAGAAAGTTGTCCGGCTTGAGGAGTACAATGTATATACGATTTTTGTAACTGTAGATAAAACTAACAACCCCACTTTTGTCAAAAGGTGGCGCTATTTAGTCCTTGCACATGCCCGTTTCTGAAACTTTGCACATGTCTACTGGCTAATAAATGTGATGTATCTGTTGAGTTTCAAGCAATTTCAATTTCAATTTGACTGTTGAAAAGAAGTGCGCCGATTAGATACTCAGGATCGGTATCGGCTCTGACACTGCCATCTTTGACGAGGCTGATTCAAATTCTATATTGTGCATATATACTATTCTATGTTAGGCACAAAGGCACAAAAACTTTCTAAAGTACCATAAAGTTTTTGTGTACTGTATTATTAGTGTTCTGAAGCTATTATGTGATATAGAAATTAATATTTAAGTCATTAAATTCAAGAACACAAACTTTTCCCTCTCTGCGCCTGTCAGTCATTCTCCATTCAGCATTCAAACAGCACGTCACATTCGGTTACAGTCAATGATGAAACGATCTTCAAGATGATTGAATGTTAATCCTATTATACTGGATCTTTAAGATAAAGGTCTAAAGGTCTATATTTTCGAATGAAGAAACTTTTTCTTGCTGGACTTTATTGCTGTAACTTAATCGTGTTACTTTCTACCGGGTGTCGGACGCTGTCGGTTAGATCACAACACTAGAGTCAGAGCACTATAATTGTTCTTCACGCACACAGTAACTGAAATTTAAAACCTTTAAAAGAAAAGGCTCAATAAACTATTGCATAGATAGATAATGTATAATACACTGTTCATAAATATGTATTTCCTTTGTGCTTTGAACTTTTCAATACGGACTCAATGCGCTGTAACTTCATGTGGCTTCAAGCACATCATTCTCCGCTCGGGATGCACATAAGTGCTTTGTGCTGCACCGTATTGGAGCCGTAATATCATAATGCAGTGACGTAATGACAGATTATTAATTGCCTTTCAATTATATGTTGCTGCGTCATTAAACATCTGTCCTATGGCATTTATAGCAGCCATGCTTATTTTTTTATGATTTTTGTTATCTTGTTTTTCATGAATGTATTTTTCAAAAATAAGAGCAATGTGTATTATCTATTATTAATATGGTTTATAATAGCATTTTTGTCATAGATTATGACAAAGTAATCATATGATCCACCAGCGAGGAACCAGCAGAACAGAGTGAACATTCTTTCTGTTTAGTTCAATCCTACTTAATAGGAATTTATTTAAAATGCTCGCTCTACTCCACACCATTAATGTCTTGTGCGGACATCCGTATTTCGACTTTCGGTTTTAAGTAAGCGATTTAAAAGCTCCCAAGTCCCAGCGGAGTCACACGTTGATTAACCGGTGGGAATATACACAATAGGCCTACCTGATATTGAACACAAGAGGGCAGTATAGCACTACGTATGACTCAGATTATTATTTTTTATGAATTTTACAACAATTCTGGCTGTTTTTGAACGTAAACATAATTCTTAAATGAAAAAAAGGAAAAATTGGGGAAGTTATAATATTTGTATAATTTAATTTAGAAACAAATGATGTATAATTACATTTTTAGAAGATATGAGGCTTTTAGTGTTTACTTTTTTGACATTACTTTAATCTTTTGCCAAAGTTGCACATGCCTACTGGCTAATAAATGTGATGTATCTGTCGAGCTATCTGTATCTATCTGTTTCAAGCAATTTCAAGCATGCTAAGAGTCCCAAAAGTATCAAAAAAGAATGTTAAAGTTTGATTTGTTGCCACAGCAACAGTATCAAAGATATCAAGAATCCATTCACAGGTCTACATCTGCTGTATTTTTACATTATACAGATGAAGTTTGAAGCAAATCGGTTAAAAATAAGAGGGTGATTTCAAAGCATTTTGAAAGTGACACACTTCCTGCTGCCAGTTGGTGGCGCTATAACTTTGACTCACAATAGTCACATCCATGTGATCGGTCTCTTACAGCGAAAACACTGCTGAAGTTTCATCAAGATCAGTTAATGTATGCTGAAGTTATAGCACACATCCTGTTCCATGATTCTCGCCATAATTTCGTTTCCTCGCCACGGCCAAAACGTTCGAGATATAAAAAATCTCGTGGCACTTTTTCATCCTTAATGTCTTGACTTCACGCTGATCGAGTTTCGTCGAATTTGGTTCAGTGCTCTAGGAGCAATAATTTAAATTCCATTGCATGTGTTTTAAACACAACCCTAAATAGCCAACTTCCTAATAAACTAATTAACTAATAAATAATAAACTAAACTTAATAAACTAATTATATAAAACTATTGTCAATTCACTACAATTAAACTAGTTATATGCCTTTACTTATAAAAAATAAAAATAAAAACTTATTTAAAAAATACCAGGCTTGAGAAATGTATTTTCTTTATGCAGGTCATACACACAGCAGTGAAATGGTTAAGCCCCCTCCCCCTGCACACACACACACACACACACACACACAGACAGCCAGCCAGCCAGCCAGCCAAAGACACAGAGACATGTAGGCTCAGAGTGGCCATATTCAAACAAAAATATCTGACTTTCTGTGGGTCCTAGCTAATAAGTGTCAATTAGAAAGTTGTCCGGCTCGAGGAGTACAATATACATACCAATTTTTGTAACTCTAGTTAAAACTAACACCCACTTTTGTCAAAAGGTGGCGCTACTGAGCCCTCACCACGCCCGTTTCTGCAACTTTGCACATGTCTACTGGCTAATAAATGTGATGTGTCTGTCGAGTTTCATGCAATTTGAGCATGCTAAGGGTCTCAAAAGCATC
>NW_024121564.1:0-16034 GCF_016745375.1 Pimephales promelas
GAGGGACCGAAAACGAGGGAAAAAGATGGCACATCTATTATAGAGAATTATGGCTGTTGATAAAAACACTGACAAGGCTCCCCAGACTCACAAAGTAACGAATCACATTATGGAGAAAAAAATAAATAAAAATAAAATAAATAATAATATAAAACACTGCAGGAATAAAGAGTAAAGGAGAAAGAGAAATAAGAGATAAAGACAAGTTTAAACGCTCAGCTGAAAGTGAACTCACATTTTCGGGGAAGTCAGCTTTGAGTTCAGCCACGCTCTTGCACCAGTAGGCGGCTGATTTTTCACTAATGAGCTCGATGTTGAGGAACGAGCCCTGGCCAGGACCGAAAAGGTGGCCTGAGGTGGTCCCACGCACGATTCGAGGTGACACATTGGTCACCAAATCCTGCAAGAGAGAAAAATTTTGTTCACTTTTTACTAAACTGCAATTAGCAGTGAGGGAGCACACAAACTGCATGTGAATCAAAATGCATTTTTTACTTTGGAAACCGTCACACACACACATCTGTACTTTCTTTATCATAATTTCAGACTCCACAAATGCTTGCTATATATTCATGATACAAGCATCAATCAAACACATTTCAGCCTTTTTTCACCATTAAGAGAAAACAAGATAAAATATAGCTGCGAGCAGCGATGAAGGGCCCAAGCCGGTGGCACCGCAACCCCGGTTCCTTAGTTACCTAAAAGCACCAGGGTGGCCATGCCACTGGCTTTGGCCTTCATCGCGGATCACAGCTATATATATATATATACTGTATATATACATATATATATGAAGCCGGTGGCACCGCCACCCTGGTGCCTTTAGGTTTATTGTGCACGACATGCAAAATGTAACCCTGCTTTGACTGATGCAAGCTCTACAGCACAGTTTATAGTAAGAAAGAATATAGTAAGAAAGAAAAGTAAGCTGTTACTCTGAGATGGTTTGGGAAACAAACATTCATCATGTCGCATTGGTTTTAGTTACTTGTCCTCGAACAGAGCCCTAATCTGTTTATATTTCAGTTACACATTCTACATTGATTAAAAAAGAAAAATCAAATGTGTTTTTAATTCATACAGAAATAAAATATTTATAATTCAGCTGAGAATAAAGTTAGTTCAAATTTTAAGAAAAACAAATATATGATCTGAAATATAGCACATTCATTTTTAAATTCATTCAGGTTCAATTACCAAAAATACAATCTTAATTTAATTTAAAGCAAATAATAAATCTAAAATATATGGGTTATATGCATATTTTGTAAAAAAAGAAAAAAAAAAGAAAGAAAGATATATATCCAAAAACACAAGGCCTTAAACTTTAACAAGGGTGCAACTCTTATCACTACAACAAACATAGTCACACACACAAGTCAAGTCACTTACATTTTAGATGCAATATTGACTTTTTAGATGCAATATTGACTTTTTTCTGTTTCAGCAGAGAAAATAGTTAAACAAAGATCACAGCGACCCATCGCGCATCTCAAAGCAATGTGTTTTCTCATTACTGAATGATTCAGCATTTTGAATCCATGACTCGTTCATTAAGACGGTCATCTGGCGACACCTTATGGTGATTTAGGGTTATGTTTAAAAGTATCGTTCTTTACAGCGATTTTTAATTGACTCCTGTTAAACCAATCTCGTAACATTATTGTGTAACCGATTTAATTTGATCAGCCTTACCTAGGGTAACAGCCCTATAGTGTCTTATTATTCTAAATTATTGAATTTATTGATCAAATTTACTAATGAAAAATGAAGCATACATTTATTAAGACTAGGCTGCCCTGCAGATATTAGGCTACAATATGCAGATTTAAATATACCATTTATCAAATAATCTGTTTATTTTTAGGTTACACATTACATTGTTTAAAAAATAAAAATCAAATGTGACCCGCTCTGGCGAAATGAGTCGGAAGTTGCAACCTTCCATTTTAAGATATGGGCCGATTATGTGGAAAAACCATGAAATAACAAAAAAAAAAAAAAATTTTTTTTTTGCTAATTTCAAAGAACAGACATTCAAAAATAATCTCACAGGGTTTCGTAGTCGAGATAATTGAGTAAAGGTATTTAAATAACGATTAAAGTTGTCAAAGCTTTAAATTCGCTGAAATAAACATTGCTCTTCTCAACTCCCCTCGTCACCTCTGAGCATTTCCCGGGTATCCCCTGAAACGTTGAACTCACTGGAGGCTTCTAACCTAAACTGCGTGAGTATATTTATCTGCAAGAAGAATATAGCCTATGTAAGGCTGTAACGATCGCGACACTCAGATCCACGAACCTGTGTCGCGGTGTGAGAAGACAGAATCACGACACCGACACGTCCCTTCAACTCCCGAAGTTATCCTTCACGTCCAGACCCAATGCTAGCTACAACATCTTTAAATTACTATTAGTATTATTTGAAGTTAACATTATAAAATACGTAGACTTACACCACAAAACTTAAATTATTACTAATTTTTTTTAAAATTGGGCAATTTCAGCATTATGGAGGAGATCCAATTCCCAGATAATTAAATATTTTAATAAATTGGCCTATGTGAACCACACTGCACAAACCAAAAGTAATACTCACCGGATGAAGAAGGGTTGACTCTCTCCAGAACATAAAATCTTTATTTTATTTTCCGTGTTCGCATTTATGAGGAAAAACAATCCGAACGTGACCGTTCTCTGGAAGCAGCACTAAAACTTTCACATAGCTTAAACATGCAAGCACAAAGCCTTTCTTTAAAGTAAATTTCGTTTTAAAATAATTATCTTAATTTAAATCAATGTTTCATCAACCAATTACTAGGATTTAATAATAAGAAATAAATTGCAGACAATAGGCTAGGCCTAATCACGACGCGGAGACGCGCGGCACGTGAACTGAAGCTTGTCTCATGAACCGAAAGTCAGCGTATAAGGTATCCTCACAGACATATATATTGAAATGTCTACTTTTAAACACAACCATTCAAAATGAAAGAAAACAGACTGCTCTCTGCTTATGTGGGCTAATCCGTATGAAAACTGAATTTCTCTCTGACTCCTCTTTAATCTTTCTGATTTTAGAACATTTTTGTAAAAGTGACTTTTTAATTATTTATTTCAAAAAAATTAAAAATAAGTTGAGTTTCAGCCTCGTTAAATTGCATTTATATATGTTAATCTATTTGGTCAAATTAAGCTATATAAAATAAATAGTTTATCCCTTAAAATGCTATGGATTTTGAAAGATATCAAAAAAAAAAAAAAAAAAAAAAACGGGCAAAAAAACTTTAAAAGCGATTTTCTTAGGTTTTCAATTGGAAAAAAAGGGCAGACGACCAGAATTCAAATCTGTATATCGTTACAACCATTCAAGGTATGACCAAGGTATCATTTGAAAGCTTACAGTGTCCTCTTTCCATTAATATCAAAATCTCAATTTTTAAATTTGGGTCACTGTGACTAATTTTGCTGGATCAGGTCGGTCACAAATGTGTTTTTTATTGTAGTATTATTTTATACAGAAATACATTATAATTATATATAATATACAAAATATAACCGTGGGCGCGATTAAACAGTGTTACAATAAAACTCAACATTGTGTTTTTTAAAAATAAATTCAAATAATACAAATCCCGAAATTGCGCTAATTTTAAAATTAAACTAAAACTCATGGCTGCACAAGCATTCATAACTGTGCGCGCCAACAGCGAGGAACCAGCAGAACAGAGTGAACGTTCATTCTGTTTAGTTCAATCCTACTTAATAGGAATTTATTTAAAATGCTTGCTCTACTCCACAACATTAATGTCTTGTGCGGATATCTGTATTTTGACTTTCGGTTTTAAGTAAGCGATTTAAAAGTTCCCGAGTCCCAGCGGAGTCACACGTTGATTAACCGGTGGGAATATACACAATAGGCCTACCTGATATTGAACACAAGAGGGCAGTATAGCACTACGTATGACTCAGATTATTTTTTCTTCTTCTGAATTTTAAAACCATTCTGGCTGTTTTTGAACGTAAACATAATTCTTAAATGAAAAAAGGGAAAAACTGGTTTAATTATAATATTTGTATAATTTAATTTAGAAACAAATGATGTATAATTACATTTTTAGAAGATATGAGGCTTTTAGTGTTTACTGTTTTTTTTTGACATTACTTTAATCTTTTGCCAAAGTTGCACATGCCTACTGGCTAATAAATGTGATGTATCTGTCGAGCTATCTGTATCTATCTGTTTCAAGCAATTTCAAGCATGCTAAGAGTCCCAAAAGTATCAAAAAAGAATGTTAAAGTTTGATTTGTTGCCACAGCAACAGTATCAAAGATATCAAGAATCCATTCACAGGTCTACATCTGCTGTATTTTTACATTATACAGATGAAGTTTGAAGCAAATCGGTTAAAAATAAGAGGGTGATATCAAAGCATTTTGAAAGTGACACACTTCCTGCTGCCAGTTGGTGGCGCTATAACTTTGACTCACAATAGTCACATCCATGTAATCAGCCTCTTACAGTGAACACACTGCTGAAGTTTCATCAAGATCAGTTAATGTATGCTGAAGTTATAACACACTTCCTGTTTCACGTTTCTCGCCATAATTTTGTTTCCTCGCCACGGCCAAACCGTTCGAGATATCAAAAATCCCCTCGCAAACTTTCATCCTCAATGCCTTGACTTCATGCTGACCGAGTTTCGTGCCGTGTGTTTGAATTCTCTAGGAGGAGTATTGCACATTCCATTGCGAGCGTTTTACAAACAAACCTCAATAGCCGACTTCCTGTTTGGCTGGGGTAAAAAGTAAGAGCGTGAGGTATAGATGAAACGATGAGATCAACATGTGTACCGAGTTTCATATTATTACATGCAAGCGTGTTTGATTTATGGACCAAGTGTTCGGACCCCGTTCCAGGGGGCGCTGTCTAGCCCCCCTGCCACACCCAGGTACCATCTTCAGCCCGGCTCTGATGGCTGTGGGATCTGACCTGTGTGCAAAGTTTCAAGAGTTTTCAAACCCGTTAAGGGCCCCAAAAGCCGCTAAGAGTCTCAAAATCATAAAAAAAAAGAATTTTAAAGTTTGATGCGTTGCCACGGCAACAGTATCAAAGATATCAAGAATCCATTCACAGGTCTTCATCTGCTATGTATTTACATTATACAGATTAAGTTTGAAGCACATCGGGTAAAAATAAAAGGGTGAGTTCAAAGCATTTTGAAAGTGACACACTTCCTGCTGCCAGTTGGTGGCGCTATAACTTTGACTCACAATAGTCACATCCATGTGATCGTCCTCTTACAGCGAACACACTGCTGAAGTTTCATCAAGATCAGTTAATGTATGCTGAAGTTATAACACACTTCCTGTTTCACGTTTCTCGCCATAATTTCGTTTCCTCGCCATGGCCAAACCGTTCGAGATATCAAAAATCCCCTCGCAAACTTTCATCGTCAATGCCTTGACTTCATGCTGACCGAGTTTCGTGCCGTGTGTTTGAATTCTCTAGGAGTAGTACTTCAAATTCCATTGCGAGTGTTTTATGAACAACCCTAAATAACCGACTTCCTGTTGGGCTGGGGTAAAAAGTAATAGTATGAGGTATATATGAACGATGAGATCTATATGTGCACCGAGTTTCATATTATTACATGCAAGCGTGTTTGATTTATGGACCAAGTTTTCGGACCCCGTTCCAGGGGGCGCTGTCTAGCCCCCCTGCCACGCCCGGGTACCATCTTCAGCCCGGCCCTGATGGCCGCGGGTTCTGACCCGTGTGCTAAGTTTCAAGAGTTTTTGAGCATGTTAAGGGCCCCAAAAGTGCCCGAATAGTCGTATAAATAATAATAATAATAATAAATATAGCTGCGAGCAGCGATGGCGGGCCCAAGCCGGTGGCACCGCAACCCCGGCTCCTTTAGTTACCTAAAGGCACCGGGGTGGCGGTGCCGAAGGCTTTGGCCCTTTCATGATTAAATGTTAAAACGGCTTGCCATAGTCTGTCATTTTGACTAGTCACAATTATGTTACAGATATCTTAAATGATAATACAAACTATCCAAAATGTAATTACGACTAGACAGAAAGACATTGTTGATATCTACAATGTTAATTTCCGGATAGGCAAACTTAGCTTTTAAATGTTAAAAGGGCTTGCCATACACGGACGTAGGCTCAGAGAGAGTCTCACCATATTCAAACCAAAATATCTGACTTCCTCTTGGTCTGAGCTAATGACTATGAATTAGAAAGTTGTCTGGCTTGAGGAGTACAATGTATATAACGATTTTTGTAACTGTAGATAAAAATAACAACCCCACTTTTGTCAAAAGGTGGCGCTATTTAGTCCCTGCACCATGCCCGTTTCTGAAACTTTGCACATGTCTACTGGCTAATAAATGTGATGTGTCTGTTGAGTTTCATGCAATTTCAAGCATGCTAAGAGTCTCAAAAGCATCCTAAAATAATTTCAAAGTTTGAAGCTTTGCCACGGCAACAGTTTAAAAGATATCAAGAATCCATTCACAGGTCTACATCTACCGTATGTTTACATTATACAGATGAAGTTTTTCATCTGTTTTTCATCATTATACAGATGAAGTTTTTCATCTGTTTACATTATACAGATGAAGTTTTTCATTCATATTATTACATGCAAGCGTGTTTGATTTATGGACCAAGTTTTCGGACCCCGTTCCAGGGGGCGCTGTCTAGCCCCCCTGCCACGCCTAGGTACCATCTTCAGCCCGGGCCTGATGGCTGTGGGATATGACCTGTGTGCAAAGTTTCAAGAGTTTTCAAACCCGTTAAGGGCCTCAAAAGCCATTAAGAGTCTCAAAATCATCAAAAAAAAAGAATTTTAAAGTTTGATGCGTTGCCACGGCAACAGTATCAAAGATATCAAGAATCCATTCACAGGTCTTCATCTGCCATGTATTTACATTATACAGATGAAGTTTGAAGCAAATCGGGTAAAAATAAGAGGTTGATTTCAAAGCATTTTGAAAGTGACACACTTCCTGCTGCCAGTTGGTGGCGCTATAACTTTGACTCGAAATAGTCACATCCATGTGATCGTCCTCTTACAGCGAACACACTGATGAAGTTTCATCAAGATATGTTAATGTATGCTGAAGTTATAACACACTTCCTGTTTCACGTTTCTCGCCATAATTTCGTTTCCTCGCCACGGCCAAACCGTTTGAGATATCAAAAATCCCCTCACAAACTTTCATCCTCAATGTCTTGACTTCTTGCACACCGAGTTTGGTTGTGATTGGTAAACACATGCGTTGTAATTTGATGTATTTCTCCTAGGACAACTATTCAAACAACCCATAATTCTCAACTTCCATTTTAATTGTCGTAAAACTTAGAGCACGAAAGTTGTTTGGCCTGATGTGATCTATAATTGTACCGAGTTTCATATTAATTCACGCAAGTGTGTTTGATTTATGGACAAATGTTCGAATCCCAGTCCAGGGGGCGCTGTCGAGCCGCCCTGCCACGCCCGATGACCAGCTTCAGCCCGGCCCTGATGGCCATGGGTTCTGACCCGTGTGCAAAGTTTCAAGAGTTTTAGAGGATGTTAAGGCCCCCGAAAATGCCAGAGAAGTCGCACACAGCAAATAAAGGGTTAAAATTAACCTGACAGGCGCCCCTCCTCTCACTCACACAGAGAGACACTGAGAGACTGGCAAAATTCTAAGATTTTCTCTACATTCAAACAAAGATATCTGACTTTCTGTGGGTCCTAGCTAATGAGTGTCAATTAGAAAGTTGTCCGGCTCGAGGAGTACAATATACATACCGATTTTTGTAACTCTAGTTAAAACTAACAACCCCACTTTTGTCAAAAGGTGGTGCTACTGAGCCCTCACCACGCCCGTTTCTGAAACTTTGCACATGTCTACTGGCTAATAAATGTGATGTGTCTGTCGAGTTTCATGCGATTTGAAGCATGCTAAGGGTCTCAAAAGCATCCTAAAAGAATGGTAAAGTTTGATGCGTTGCCACGGCAACAGTTTAAAAGATATCAAGAATCCATTCACAGGTCTACATCTGCCGTATATTTACATTATACAGATTAAGTTTGAAGCAAATCGGGTAAAAATAAAAGGGTGATTTCAAAGCATTTTGAAAGTGACACACTTCCTGCTGCCAGTTGGTGGCGCTATAACTTTGACTCACAATAGTCACATCCATGTGATCGTCCTCTTACAGCGAACACACTGCTGAAGTTTCATCAAGATCAGTTAATGTATGCTGAAGTTATAACACACTTCCTGTTTCACGTTTCTCGCCATAATTTCGTTTCCTCGCCACGGCCAAACCGTTCGAGATATCAAAAATCCCCTCGCAAACTTTCATCCTCAATGCCTTGACTTCATGCTGACCGAGTTTCGTGCCGTGTGTTTGAATTCTCTAGGAGGAGTATTGCACATTCCATTGCGAGCGTTTTACAAACAAACCTCAATAGCCGACTTCCTGTTGGGCTGGGGTAAAAAGTAATAGTTTGAGGTATATATGAACGATGAGATCAACATGTGTACCGAGTTTCATATTATTACATGCAAGCGTGTTTGAGTTATGGACCAAGTGTTCGGACCCCGTTCCAGGGGGCGCTGTCTAGCCCCCCTGCCACACCCAGGTACCATCTTCAGCCCGGCTCTGATGGCTGTGGGATCTGACCTGTGTGCAAAGTTTCAAGAGTTTTCAAACCCGTTAAGGGCCCCAAAAGCCGCTAAGAGTCTCAAAATCATCAAAAAAAAGAATTTTAAAGTTTGATGCGTTGCCAC
Source organism: Pimephales promelas (assembly GCF_016745375.1). The sequence continues at coordinate 8,805 of NW_024121564.1, forward strand.
GGCAACAGTATCAAAGATATCAAGAATCCATTCACAGGTCTTCATCTGCTATGTATTTACATTATACAGATTAAGTTTGAAGCAAATCGGGTAAAAATAAGAGGGTGATTTCAAAGCATTTTGAAAGTGACACACTTCCTGCTGCCAGTTGGTGGCGCTATAACTTTGACTCACAATATTCACATCCATGTGATCGTCCTCTTACAGCAAACAAACTGCTGAAGTTTCATCAAGATCAGTTAATGTATGCTGAAGTTCTGACACACTTCCTGTTTCACGATTATCGCCATAAGTTCGTTTCCTCGCCACGGCCAAACCGTTCGAGATATCAAAAATCCCCTCGCAAACTTTCATCCTCAATGCCTTGACTTCATGCTGACCGAGTTTCGTGCCGTGTGTTTGAATTCTCTAGGAGGAGTACTTCAAATTCCATTGCGAGTGTTTTATGAACAACCCTAAATAACCGACTTCCTGTTGGGCTGGGGTAAAAAGTAATAGTTTGAGGTATATATGAACGATGAGATCAACATGTGTACCGAGTTTCATATTATTACATGCAAGCGTGTTTGAGTTATGGACCAAGTTTTCGGACCCCGTTCCAGGGGGCGCTGTCTAGCCCCCCTGCCACGCCCGGGTACCATCTTCAGCCCGGCCCTGATGGCCGCGGATTCTGACCCGTGTGCAAAGTTTCAAGAGTTTTTGAGCATGTTAAGGGCCCCAAAAGTGCCCAAATAGTCGTATAAATAATAATAATAATAATAAATATAGCTGCGAGCAGCGATGGCGGGCCCAAGCCGGTGGCACCGCAACCCCGGTTCCTTTAGTTACCTAAAGGCACCCGGGTGGCGGTGCCGAAGGCTTTGGCCCTTTTATGATTAAATGTTAAAACGGCTTGCCATACTCTGTCATTTCGACTAGTCACAATTATGTTACAGATATCTTAAATGATAATACAAACTATCCAAAATGTAATTACGAATAGACAGAAAGACGTTGTTGATATCTACAATGTTAATTCCGGACAGGCAAACTTAGCTTTTAAATGTTAAAAGGGCTTGCCATACAGGGACGTAGGCTCAGAGAGAGGCTCACCATATTCAAACCAAAATATCTGACTTCCTCTTGGTCCGAGCTAATGACTATGTATTAGAAAGTTGTCCGGCTTGAGGAGTACAATGTATATACCGATTTTTGTAACTGTAGATAAAACTAACAACCCCACTTTTGTCAAAAGGTGGCGCTATTTAGTCCTTGCACATTGCCCGTTTCTGAAACTTTGCACGTCTACTGGCTAATAAATGTGATGTATCTGTTGAGTTTCAAGCAATTTCAATTTCAATTTGACTGTTGAAAAGAAGTGCGCCGATTAGATACTCAGGATCGGTATCGGCTCTGACACTGCCATCTTTGACGAGGCTGATTCAAATTCTATATTGTGCATATACTATTCTGTTAGGCACAAAGGCACAAAAACTTTCTAAAGTACCATAAAGTTTTTGTGTACTGTATTATTAGTGTTCTGAAGCTATTATGTGATATAGAAATTAATATTTAAGTCATTAAATTCAAGAACACAAACTTTTCCCTCTCTGCGCCTGTCAGTCATTCTCCATTCAGCATTCAAACAGCACGTCACATTCGGTTACAGTCAATGATGAAACGATCTTCAATGATTCAATGTTAATCCTATTATACTGGATCTTTAAGATAAAGGTCTAAAGGTCTATATTTTCGAATGAAGAAACTTTTTCTTGCTGGACTTTATTGCTGTAACTTAATCGTGTTACTTTCTACCGGGTGTCGGACGCTGTCGGTTAGATCACAACACTAGAGTCAGAGCACTATAATTGTTCTTCACGCACACAGTAACTGAAATTTAAAACCTTTAAAAGAAAAGGCTCAATAAACTATTGCATAGATAGATAATGTATAATACACTGTTCATAAATATGTATTTCCTTTGTGCTTTGAACTTTTCAATACGGACTCAATGCGCTGTAACTTCATGTGGCTTCAAGCACATCATTCTCCGCTCGGGATGCACATAAGTGCTTTGTGCTGCACCGTATTGGAGCCGTAATATCATAATGCAGTGACGTAATGACAGATTATTAATTGCCTTTCAATTATATGTTGCTTTATAGCAGCCATGGCTATATTTTTTTTAATGATTTTTGTTATCTTGTTTTTCATGAATGTATTTTTCAAAAATAAGAGCAATGTGTATTATCTATTATTAATATGGTTTATAATAGCATTTTTGTCATAGATTATGACAAAGTAATCATATGATCCACCAGCGAGGAACCAGCAGAACAGAGTGAACATTCTTTCTGTTTAGTTCAATCCTACTTAATAGGAATTTATTTAAAATGCTCGCTCTACTCCACACCATTAATGTCTTGTGCGGACATCCGTATTTTGACTTTCGGTTTTAAGTAAGCGATTTAAAAGCTCCCAAGTCCCAGCGGAGTCACACGTTGATTAACCGGTGGGAATATACACAATAGGCCTACCTGATATTGAACACAAGAGGGCAGTATAGCACTACGTATGACTCAGATTATTATTTTTTTATGAATTTTACAACAATTCTGGCTGTTTTTGAACGTAAACACAATTCTTAAATGAAAAAAAGGAAAAATTGGGGAAGTTATAATATTTGTATAATTTAATTTAGAAACAAATGATGTATAATTACATTTTTAGAAGATATGAGGCTTTTAGTGTTTACTTTTTTGACATTACTTTAATCTTTTGCCATAGTTGCACATGTCTATTGGCTAATAAATGTGATGTATCTGTTGAGTTTCAAGCAATTTCAAGCAAGCTAAGAGTCCCAAAAGCATCAAAAAATAATGTTAAAGTTTGTTTCGTTGCCACGGCATTTTGAAAGTGACACACTTCCTGCTGCCAGTTGGTGGCGCTATAACTTTGACTCACAATAGTCACATCCATGTGATCGGTCTCTTACAGCGAAAACACTGCTGAAGTTTCATCAAGATCAGTTAATGTATGCTGAAGTTATAACACACATCCTGTTCCATGTTTCTCGCCATAATTTCGTTTCCTCGCCACGGCCAAACCGTTCGAGATATCAAAAATCCCGTGGCACTTTTTCATCCTTAATGTCTTGACTTCACGCTGATCGAGTTTCGTCGAATTTGGTTCAGTGCTCTAGGAGCAATAATTTAAATTACATTGCATGTGTTTTAAACACAACCCTAAATAGCCAACTTCCTGTTGGGCTGGGGTAAAAAGTAAGAGTGTGAAGTATATATGAAACGATGAGATCTATATGTGTACCAAGTTTCATATTATTACATGCAAGTGTGTTTGATTTATGGACCAAATTTTCAGACCAAGTTTATTGACCAAGTTAATCTGATTAATAAACTAATTATATAAAACTATTGTCAATTCACTACAATTAAACTAGTTATATGCCTTTACTTATAAAAAATAAAAATAAAAACTTATTTAAAAAATACCAGGCTTGAGAAATGTATTTTCTTTATGCAGGTCATACACACAGCAGTGAAATGGTTAAGCCCCCTCCCCCTGCACACACACACACACACACACAGACAGCCAGCCAGCCAGCCAAAGGCTCAGAGTGGCCATATTCAAACAAAAATATCTGAGTTTCTGTGGGTCCTAGCTAATAAGTGTCAATTAGAAAGTTGTCCGGCTCGAGGAGTACAATATACATACCAATTTTTGTAACTCTAGTTAAAACTAACCACCCCACTTTTGTCAAAAGGTGGCGCTACTGAGCCCTCACCACGCCCGTTTCTGCAACTTTGCACATGTCTACTGGCTAATAAATGTGATGTGTCTGTCGAGTTTCATGCAATTTGAAGCATGCTAAGGGTCTCAAAAGCATCCTAAAAGCATCCTAAAAGAAGGGTAAAGTTTGATGCGTCGCCACGGCAACAGTTTCAAAGATATCAAGAATCCATTCACAGGTCTACATCTGCCGTATGTTTACATTATACATATGAAGTTTGAAGCAAATCGGGTAAAAATAAAAGGGTGATATCTAAGCATTTTGAAAGTGACACACTTCCTGCTGCCAGTTGGTGGCGCTATAACTTTGACTCACAATAGTCACATCCATGTGATCGTCCTCTTACAGCGAACACACTGCTGAAGTTTCATCAAGATCAGTTAATGTATGCTGAAGTTATAACACACTTCCTGTTTCACGTTTCTCGCCATGATTTCGTTTCCTCGCCACGGACAAACCGTTCGAGATATAAAAAATCCCCTCGCAAACTTTCATCCTCAATGTCTTGACTTCACGCTGACCGAGTTTCGTCGAATGTGGATCAAAGCTCTAGGAGGAGTATTTGACATTCCATTGCGAGCGTTTTACAAACAAACCTCAATAGCCAACTTCCTGTTGGGCTGGGGTAAAAAGTAAGAGCGCGAGGTATAGATGAAACGATGAGATCAACATGTGTACCGAGTTTCATATTATTACATACAAGCGTGTTTGAGTTATGGACCAAGTGTTCGGACCCCGTTCCAGGGGGCGCTGACGAGCCCCCTGCCACGCCCGGGTACCATCTTCAGCCCGGCTCTGATGGCCGCGGGTTCTGACCCGTGTGCAAAGTTTCAAGAGTTTTCGAGCACGTTAAGGGCCCCAAAAGTGCCCAAAAGGTAGCAAAATAATAATAATACTAATAATAAATATAGCTGCGAGCAGCGATTGCGGGCCCAAGCCGGTGGCACCGCAACCCCGATGCCTTTAGTTACCCAAAGGCACCGGGATGGTGGTACCGCCGGCTTTGGCCTTTATCGCTGCTCACAGCTATATTTATATTTAATATAAAGCCGGTGGCACCGCCACCTTGGTGCCTTTAGGGTTATTCTGTACGACGTGTAAAAACGTAACCCCCGCTTTGACTATCAAAAAGAAGTGTATTGTAGAGCTTGCATCAATGCGGACTCGATGCGCTGTGCGCTGTAACTCCATGTGGCTTTAAGCGCATCATTCTCCACTCGGGATGCGCATAAGCGTTTTGTGCCACACTGTACTGAGCCTTTCATATCATAATGCAGTGACGCAATGACAGATTATTAATTGCCTTTCTTGTTCTGTTCCATCTATTATATGTTGATAATAGATAGGACAGAGCACTAAAAACCTCAAACAAAGCACTAAAAACTTAAGCTGTTTGCTGTGTAGTCTGAGAATGAGCTGTTTGATTTGCACCCTCTTCCTCTTCACTGTCCTCCATAAAAACCAGCTATCCAGGTCCATGTTGTTCTAGAAAGTTTGTATGTTGCTGCCTCAATTAACATCTCTGCTATACATTTAAAACATGGCTATATCTAAAATAATTTATCTTTTTGATTTTTGTTATCTTGTTTTTCATGAATATTTTACAACAATACAAAGAGCAATGTGTATTTTCCATTAATATAGTTTGTAATGGCTTTTTTTGTCATAGATTATAATCATATATTTTTTGGATTTGTTATTTATCTTTATAATGAAGTTGTCTGTATTAAGTAGATTGTGTTTAACACACACAAGAGTGATTTATTAGTTCAACACATAGTTATAGAAATTCTACTTTATCTAAAAAAACCCTGCACTTTATATACACACACACACACACACACACACCACACACACACACATAAATACATGTAAATAAAAATCCAAAAAAAAAAACATCAAATGTGTTTTTAGTCAGAGTATTATTTTATACAGAAACAAATAAAGTTAGTGTTTTAAAATCTTAAGGAAAACAAATATATTGAAATATAGCACATGAATTTTAAATTCATTCAACTTCAATTACAAATACAATCTTACTTTTATTTAAAGCAAACTATACATTTAAAAGATGGGGGTTATATGCCTATTTTGTCATTTAAAAATATTGTTATGCAAAATTGTTATGCAAAAAGACAAGGACTTAGAGACAAGGACTTGTAGGAAAAATCGCAGCCAGCCACACACACACACACACACATAAACACAGACAACAGCCCTCCCCTCCCCACACAGACACACACACCCACACACACAGAGAGAGAGAGAGAGAGAGAGAGAGAGAGAGAGAATCGCAGGGGAAATAAATCCATTCAAACTACAATATCTGACTTTCTGTTGCTCAGAGCGAATGACTTTAAATTGGAAAGTTGATCGGCTTGACGAGAACAATATACGTGGTAAGTTTTGTAACTGTAGGTAAATTGAGCAAAGTTATAACACACTTTATGTGTCCTTTTTTAGTCATAAATTCATTTCCTCGCCACGGCCAGACCGTTCGAGATATCAAAAATCCGTCCGGAATTGAGATCCTCAATGTCTTGACTTCATGCACACCGTTTGGTTGTGATTGGTAAACACATTGCATTGTGATTTGATGTATTTCTCCTAGGACAATTATTCAAACAACCCATAATCATTAATCATAAATAACTCCATTGAAACTGTCATAAACTTAGAGCACGAAAGTTGTTTGGCCTGATGTGATCCTTAATTGTACCGAGTTTCATATTAATTCATGCAAGTGTGTTTGATTTATGGACAAATTTTTTGAATCCCAGTGCCAGGCGCTGTCGAGCGCCCTGCCACGCCGGTTACCAGCTTCAGCCCGGCCCTGATGGCCATGGGTTCTGACCCGTGTGCAAAGTTTCAAGAGTTTTAGAGGATGTTAAGGCCCCCGAAAATGCCAGAGAAGTTGCACACAGCAAATAAAGGGTAAAAATTAACCTGACAGGCGCCCCTCTCTCACTCCACACAGAGAGACACTGAGAGACTGGCAAAATTCTGAGATTTTCTCTACATTCCAAACAAACATATCTGACTTTCTGTGGTCCTAGCTAATGAGTGTCAATTAGAAAGTTGTCCGGCTCGAGGAGTACAATATACATACTGATTTTTGTAACTGTAGATAAAACTAACAACCCCACTTTTGTCAAAGGTGGCGCTACTGAGCCCTCACCACACCCGTTTCTGAAACGTTTGCACATGTCTACTGGCTAATAAATGTGATGTGTCTGTCGAGTTTCATGCAATTTGAAGCATGCTAAGAGTCTCAAAAGCATCCTAAAAGAATGGTAAAGTTTGATGCGTTGCCACGGCAACAGTTTCAAAAGATATCAAGAATCCATTTACAGGTCTTCATCTGCCATGTATTTGCATTATACAGATTGAAGTTTGAAGCAAATCGAGTTAAAATTAGAGGGTGATTTCAAAGCATTTTT
>NW_024121564.1:16534-32140 GCF_016745375.1 Pimephales promelas
ATGTTATTAAAACGGCTTGCCATACTCTGTCATTTCGACTAGTCACAATTATGTTACAGATGTCTTAAATGATAATACAAACTATCCAAAAATGTAATTACGAATAGACAGAAAGACGTTGTTGATATCTACAATGTTAATTCCGGACAGGCAAACTTAGCTTTTTAAATGTTAAAAGGGCTTGCCATACAGGGACGTAGGCTCAGAGAGAGGCTCACCATATTCAAAACAAAATATCTGACTTCCTCTTGGTCCGAGCTAATGACTATGTATTAGAAAGTTGTCCGGCTTGAGGAGTACAATGTATATACCGATTTTTGTAACTGTAGATAAAACTAACAACCCCACTTTTGTCAAAAGGTGGCGCTATTTAGTCCTTGCACATTGCCCGTTTCTGAAACTTTGCACGTCTACTGGCTAATAAATGTGATGTATCTGTTGAGTTTCAAGCAATTTCAATTTCAATTTGACTGTTGAAAAGAAGTGCGCCGATTAGATACTCAGGATCGGTATCGGCTCTGACACTGCCATCTTTGACGAGGCTGATTCAAATTCTATATTGTGCATATACTATTCTGTTAGGCACAAAGGCACAAAAACTTTCTAAAGTACCATAAAGTTTTTGTGTACTGTATTATTAGTGTTCTGAAGCTATTATGTGATATAGAAATTAATATTTAAGTCATTAAATTCAAGAACACAAACTTTTCCCTCTCTGCGCCTGTCAGTCATTCTCCATTCAGCATTCAAACAGCACGTCACATTCGGTTACAGTCAATGATGAAACGATCTTCAATGATTCAATGTTAATCCTATTATACTGGATCTTTAAGATAAAGGTCTAAAGGTCTATATTTTCGAATGAAGAAACTTTTTCTTGCTGGACTTTATTGCTGTAACTTAATCGTGTTACTTTCTACCGGGTGTCGGACGCTGTCGGTTAGATCACAACACTAGAGTCAGAGCACTATAATTGTTCTTCACGCACACAGTAACTGAAATTTAAAACCTTTAAAAGAAAAGGCTCAATAAACTATTGCATAGATAGATAATGTATAATACACTGTTCATAAATATGTATTTCCTTTGTGCTTTGAACTTTTCAATACGGACTCAATGCGCTGTAACTTCATGTGGCTTCAAGCACATCATTCTCCGCTCGGGATGCACATAAGTGCTTTGTGCTGCACCGTATTGGAGCCGTAATATCATAATGCAGTGACGTAATGACAGATTATTAATTGCCTTTCAATTATATGTTGCTTTATAGCAGCCATGGCTATATTTTTTTAATGATTTTTGTTATCTTGTTTTTCATGAATGTATTTTTCAAAAATAAGAGCAATGTGTATTATCTATTATTAATATGGTTTATAATAGCATTTTTGTCATAGATTATGACAAAGTAATCATATGATCCACCAGCGAGGAACCAGCAGAACAGAGTGAACATTCTTTCTGTTTAGTTCAATCCTACTTAATAGGAATTTATTTAAAATGCTCGCTCTACTCCACACCATTAATGTCTTGTGCGGACATCCGTATTTTGACTTTCGGTTTTAAGTAAGCGATTTAAAAGCTCCCAAGTCCCAGCGGAGTCACACGTTGATTAACCGGTGGGAATATACACAATAGGCCTACCTGATATTGAACACAAGAGGGCAGTATAGCACTACGTATGACTCAGATTATTATTTTTTTATGAATTTTACAACAATTCTGGCTGTTTTTGAACGTAAACACAATTCTTAAATGAAAAAAAAGGAAAAATTGGGGAAGTTATAATATTTGTATAATTTAATTTAGAAACAAATGATGTATAATTACATTTTTAGAAGATATGAGGCTTTTAGTGTTTACTTTTTTGACATTACTTTAATCTTTTGCCATAGTTGCACATGTCTATTGGCTAATAAATGTGATGTATCTGTTGAGTTTCAAGCAATTTCAAGCAAGCTAAGAGTCCCAAAAGCATCAAAAAATAATGTTAAAGTTTGTTTCGTTGCCACGGCATTTTGAAAGTGACACACTTCCTGCTGCCAGTTGGTGGCGCTATAACTTTGACTCACAATAGTCACATCCATGTGATCGGTCTCTTACAGCGAAAACACTGCTGAAGTTTCATCAAGATCAGTTAATGTATGCTGAAGTTATAACACACATCCTGTTCCATGTTTCTCGCCATAATTTCGTTTCCTCGCCACGGCCAAACCGTTCGAGATATCAAAAATCCCGTGGCACTTTTTCATCCTTAATGTCTTGACTTCACGCTGATCGAGTTTCGTCGAATTTGGTTCAGTGCTCTAGGAGCAATAATTTAAATTACATTGCATGTGTTTTAAACACAACCCTAAATAGCCAACTTCCTGTTGGGCTGGGGTAAAAAGTAAGAGTGTGAAGTATATATGAAACGATGAGATCTATATGTGTACCAAGTTTCATATTATTACATGCAAGTGTGTTTGATTTATGGACCAAATTTTCAGACCAAGTTTATTGACCAAGTTAATCTGATTAATAAACTAATTATATAAAACTATTGTCAATTCACTACAATTAAACTAGTTATATGCCTTTACTTATAAAAAATAAAAATAAAAACTTATTTAAAAAATACCAGGCTTGAGAAATGTATTTTCTTTATGCAGGTCATACACACAGCAGTGAAATGGTTAAGCCCCCTCCCCCTGCACACACACACACACACACACACACAGACAGCCAGCCAGCCAGCCAAAGGCTCAGAGTGGCCATATTCAAACAAAAATATCTGACTTTCTGTGGGTCCTAGCTAATAAGTGTCAATTAGAAAGTTGTCCGGCTCGAGGAGTACAATATACATACCAATTTTTGTAACTCTAGTTAAAACTAACCACCCCACTTTTGTCAAAAGGTGGCGCTACTGAGCCCTCACCACGCCCGTTTCTGCAACTTTGCACATGTCTACTGGCTAATAAATGTGATGTGTCTGTCGAGTTTCATGCAATTTGAAGCATGCTAAGGGTCTCAAAAGCATCCTAAAAGCATCCTAAAAGAAGGGTAAAGTTTGATGCGTCGCCACGGCAACAGTTTCAAAGATATCAAGAATCCATTCACAGGTCTACATCTGCCGTATGTTTACATTATACATATGAAGTTTGAAGCAAATCGGGTAAAAATAAAAGGGTGATATCTAAGCATTTTGAAAGTGACACACTTCCTGCTGCCAGTTGGTGGCGCTATAACTTTGACTCACAATAGTCACATCCATGTGATCGTCCTCTTACAGCGAACACACTGCTGAAGTTTCATCAAGATCAGTTAATGTATGCTGAAGTTATAACACACTTCCTGTTTCACGTTTCTCGCCATGATTTCGTTTCCTCGCCACGGACAAACCGTTCGAGATATAAAAAATCCCCTCGCAAACTTTCATCCTCAATGTCTTGACTTCACGCTGACCGAGTTTCGTCGAATGTGGATCAAAGCTCTAGGAGGAGTATTTGACATTCCATTGCGAGCGTTTTACAAACAAACCTCAATAGCCAAATTCCTGTTGGGCTGGGGTAAAAAGTAAGAGCGCGAGGTATAGATGAAACGATGAGATCAACATGTGTACCGAGTTTCATATTATTACATACAAGCGTGTTTGAGTTATGGACCAAGTGTTCGGACCCCGTTCCAGGGGGCGCTGACGAGCTGCCCTGCCACGCCCGGGTACCATCTTCAGCCCGGCTCTGATGGCCGCGGGTTCTGACCCGTGTGCAAAGTTTCAAGAGTTTTCGAGCACGTTAAGGGCCCCAAAAGTGCCCAAAAGGTAGCAAAATAATAATAATACTAAAGAATAAATATAGCTGCGAGCAGCGATGAAGGGCCCAAGCCGGTGGCACCGCAACCCCGGTTCCTTAGTTACCTAAAAGCACCAGGGTGGCCATGCCACTGGCTTTGGCCCTTCATCGCGGATCACAGCTATATATATATATATATATATATACTGTATATATACATATATATATGAAGCCGGTGGCACCGCCACCCTGGTGCCTTTAGGTTTATTGTGCACGACATGCAAAATGTAACCCTGCTTTGACTGATGCAAGCTCTACAGCACAGTTTATAGTAAGAAAGAATATAGTAAGAAAGAAAAGTAAGCTGTTACTCTGAGATGGTTTGGGAAACAAACATTCATCATGTCGCATTGGTTTTAGTTACTTGTCCTCGAACAGAGCCCTAATCTGTTTATATTTCAGTTACACATTCTACATTGATTAAAAAAGAAAAATCAAATGTGTTTTTAATTCATACAGAAATAAAATATTTATAATTCAGCTGAGAATAAAGTTAGTTCAAATTTTAAGAAAAACAAATATATGATCTGAAATATAGCACATTCATTTTTAAATTCATTCAGGTTCAATTACCAAAAATACAATCTTAATTTAATTTAAAGCAAATAATAAATCTAAAATATATGGGTTATATGCATATTTTGTAAAAAAAAAAAAAAAAAAGAAAGAAAGATATATATCCAAAAACACAAGGCCTTAAACTTTAACAAGGGTGCAACTCTTATCACTACAACAAACATAGTCACACACACAAGTCAAGTCACTTACATTTTAGATGCAATATTGACTTTTTAGATGCAATATTGACTTTTTTCTGTTTCAGCAGAGAAAATAGTTAAACAAAGATCACAGCGACCCATCGCGCATCTCAAAGCAATGTGTTTTCTCATTACTGAATGATTCAGCATTTTGAATCCATGACTCGTTCATTAAGACGGTCATCTGGCGACACCTTATGGTGATTTAGGGTTATGTTTAAAAGTATCGTTCTTTACAGCGATTTTTAATTGACTCCTGTTAAACCAATCTCGTAACATTATTGTGTAACCGATTTAATTTGATCAGCCTTACCTAGGGTAACAGCCCTATAGTGTCTTATTATTCTAAATTATTGAATTTATTGATCAAATTTACTAATGAAAAATGAAGCATACATTTATTAAGACTAGGCTGCCCTGCAGATATTAGGCTACAATATGCAGATTTAAATATACCATTTATCAAATAATCTGTTTATTTTTAGGTTACACATTACATTGTTTAAAAAATAAAAATCAAATGTGACCCGCTCTGGCGAAATGAGTCGGAAGTTGCAACCTTCCATTTTAAGATATGGGCCGATTATGTGGAAAAACCATGAAATAACAAAAAAAAATATATATATATTTTTTTTTGCTAATTTCAAAGAACAGACATTCAAAAATAATCTCACAGGGTTTCGTAGTCGAGATAATTGAGTAAAGGTATTTAAATAACGATTAAAGTTGTCAAAGCTTTAAATTCGCTGAAATAAACATTGCTCTTCTCAACTCCCCTCGTCACCTCTGAGCATTTCCCGGGTATCCCCTGAAACGTTGAACTCACTGGAGGCTTCTAACCTAAACTGCGTGAGTATATTTATCTGCAAGAAGAATATAGCCTATGTAAGGCTGTAACGATCGCGACACTCAGATCCACGAACCTGTGTCGCGGTGTGAGAAGACAGAATCACGACACCGACACGTCCCTTCAACTCCCGAAGTTATCCTTCACGTCCAGACCCAATGCTAGCTACAACATCTTTAAATTACTATTAGTATTATTTGAAGTTAACATTATAAAATACGTAGACTTACACCACAAAACTTAAATTATTACTAAATTTTTTTAAAATTGGGCAATTTCAGCATTATGGAGGAGATCCAATTCCCAGATAATTAAATATTTTAATAAATTGGCCTATGTGAACCACACTGCACAAACCAAAAGTAATACTCACCGGATGAAGAAGGGTTGACTCTCTCCAGAACATAAAATCTTTATTTTATTTTCCGTGTTCGCATTTATGAGGAAAAACAATCCGAACGTGACCGTTCTCTGGAAGCAGCACTAAAACTTTCACATAGCTTAAACATGCAAGCACAAAGCCTTTCTTTAAAGTAAATTTCGTTTTAAAATAATTATCTTAATTTAAATCAATGTTTCATCAACCAATTACTAGGATTTAATAATAAGAAATAAATTGCAGACAATAGGCTAGGCCTAATCACGACGCGGAGACGCGCGGCACGTGAACTGAAGCTTGTCTCATGAACCGAAAGTCAGCGTATAAGGTATCCTCACAGACATATATATTGAAATGTCTACTTTTAAAGACAACCATTCAAAATGAAAGAAAACAGACTGCTCTCTGCTTATGTGGGCTAATCCGTATGAAAACTGAATTTCTCTCTGACTCCTCTTCAATCTTTCTGATTTTAGAACATTTTTGTAAAAGTGACTTTTTAATTATTTATTTCAAAAAAATTAAAAATAAGTTGAGTTTCAGCCTCGTTAAATTGCATTTATATATGTTAATCTATTTGGTCAAATTAAGCTATATAAAATAAATAGTTTATCCCTTAAAATGCTATGGATTTTGAAAGATATAAAAAAAAAAAAAAAAAAAAAAACGGGCAAAAAAACTTTAAAAGCGATTTTCTTAGGTTTTCAATTGGAAAAAAAGGGCAGACGACCAGAATTCAAATCTGTATATCTTTACAACCATTCAAGGTATGACCAAGGTATCATTTGAAAGCTTACAGTGTCCTCTTTCCATTAATATCAAAATCTCAATTTTTAAATTTGGGTCACTGTGACTAATTTTGCTGGATCAGGTCGGTCACAAATGTGTTTTTTATTGTAGTATTATTTTATACAGAAATACATTATAATTATATATAATATACAAAATATAACCGTGGGCGCGATTAAACAGTGTTACAATAAAACTCAACATTGTGTTTTTTAAAAATAAATTCAAATAATACAAATCCCGAAATTGCGCTAATTTTAAAATTAAACTAAAACTCATGGCTGCACAAGCATTCATAACTGTGCGCGCCAACAGCGAGGAACCAGCAGAACAGAGTGAACGTTCATTCTGTTTAGTTCAATCCTACTTAATAGGAATTTATTTAAAATGCTTGCTCTACTCCACAACATTAATGTCTTGTGCGGATATCTGTATTTTGACTTTCGGTTTTAAGTAAGCGATTTAAAAGTTCCCGAGTCCCAGCGGAGTCACACGTTGATTAACCGGTGGGAATATACACAATAGGCCTAACTGATATTGAACACAAGAGGGCAGTATAGCACTACGTATGACTCAGATTATTTTTTCTTCTTCTGAATTTTACAACCTGGCTGTTTTTGAACGTAAACATAATTCTTAAATGAAAAAAGGGAAAAACTGCTTTAATTATAATATTTGTATAATTTAATTTAGAAACAAATGATGTATAATTACATTTTTAGAAGATATGAGGCTTTTAGTGTTTACTTTTTTGACATTACTTTAATCTTTTGCCAAAGTTGCACATGCCTACTGGCTAATAAATGTGATGTATCTGTCGAGCTATCTGTATCTATCTGTTTCAAGCAATTTCAAGCATGCTAAGAGTCCCAAAAGTATCAAAAAAGAATGTTAAAGTTTGATTTGTTGCCACAGCAACAGTATCAAAGATATCAAGAATCCATTCACAGGTCTACATCTGCTGTATTTTTACATTATACAGATGAAGTTTGAAGCAAATCGGTTAAAAATAAGAGGGTGATATCAAAGCATTTTGAAAGTGACACACTTCCTGCTGCCAGTTGGTGGCGCTATAACTTTGACTCACAATAGTCACATCCATGTAATCAGCCTCTTACAGTGAACACACTGCTGAAGTTTCATCAAGATCAGTTAATGTATGCTGAAGTTATAACACACTTCCTGTTTCACGTTTCTCGCCATAATTTTGTTTCCTCGCCACGGCCAAACCGTTCGAGATATCAAAAATCCCCTCGCAAACTTTCATCCTCAATGCCTTGACTTCATGCTGACCGAGTTTCGTGCCGTGTGTTTGAATTCTCTAGGAGGAGTATTGCACATTCCATTGCGAGCGTTTTACAAACAAACCTCAATAGCCGACTTCCTGTTTGGCTGGGGTAAAAAGTAAGAGCGTGAGGTATAGATGAAACGATGAGATCAACATGTGTACCGAGTTTCATATTATTACATGCAAGCGTGTTTGATTTATGGACCAAGTGTTCGGACCCCGTTCCAGGGGGCGCTGTCTAGCCCCCCTGCCACACCCAGGTACCATCTTCAGCCCGGCTCTGATGGCTGTGGGATCTGACCTGTGTGCAAAGTTTCAAGAGTTTTCAAACCCGTTAAGGGCCCCAAAAGCCGCTAAGAGTCTCAAAATCATAAAAAAAAAGAATTTTAAAGTTTGATGCGTTGCCACGGCAACAGTATCAAAGATATCAAGAATCCATTCACAGGTCTTCATCTGCTATGTATTTACATTATACAGATTAAGTTTGAAGCACATCGGGTAAAAATAAAAGGGTGAGTTCAAAGCATTTTGAAAGTGACACACTTCCTGCTACCAGTTGGTGGCGCTATAACTTTGACTCACAATAGTCACATCCATGTGATCGTCCTCTTACAGCGAACACACTGCTGAAGTTTCATCAAGATCAGTTAATGTATGCTGAAGTTATAACACACTTCCTGTTTCACGTTTCTCGCCATAATTTCGTTTCCTCGCCATGGCCAAACCGTTCGAGATATCAAAAATCCCCTCGCAAACTTTCATCGTCAATGCCTTGACTTCATGCTGACCGAGTTTCGTGCCGTGTGTTTGAATTCTCTAGGAGTAGTACTTCAAATTCCATTGCGAGTGTTTTATGAACAACCCTAAATAACCGACTTCTTGTTGGGCTGGGGTAAAAAGTAATAGTATGAGGTATATATGTACGATGAGATCTATATGTGCACCGAGTTTCATATTATTACATGCAAGCGTGTTTGATTTATGGACCAAGTTTGCGGACCCCGTTCCAGGGGGCGCTGTCTAGTCCCCCTGCCACGCCCGGGTACCATCTTCAGGCCGGCCCTGATGGCCGCGGGTTCTGACCCGTGTGCTAAGTTTCAAGAGTTTTTGAGCATGTTAAGGGCCCCAAAAGTGCCCGAATAGTCGTATAAATAATAATAAGCGATGGCGGGCCCAAGCCGGAGGCACCGCAACCCCGGTTCCTTTAGTTACCTAAAGGCACCCGGGTGGCGGTGCCGAAGGCTTTGGCCCTTTCATGATTAAATGTTAAAACGGCTTGCCATACTCTGTCATTTCGACTAGTCACAATTATGTTACAGATATCTTAAATGATAATACAAACTATCCAAAGTGTAACGACTAGACAGAAAGACGTTGTTGATATCTACAATGTTAATTCCGGACAGGCAAACTTAGCTTTTAAATGTTAAAAGGGCTTGCCATACAGGGACGTAGGCTCAGAGAGAGGCTCACCATATTCAGACCAAAATATCTGACTTCCTCTTGGTCCGAGCTAATGACTATGTATTAGAAAGTTGTACGGCTTGAGGAGTACAATGTATATACCGATTTTTGTAACTGTAGATAAAACTAACAACCAATGTAGTAGCACTTCTCTTTTTTTGATTGGCTGATGCGTAGCAGGGTCGACTGCTGAACTCCAGGCGAGACGCGCTTGATTCTCACGTGAGAGCGGCGCGGCCAGAGAAATTGCGTATATTAAATATATTATTAATAGTTTTTCCGCATGAGAAATACAATGTGTGACGGGAGTGTGAGACAAAAGACTGAAACGAGTGACTGTCATGCTCAATGCGTGACACACTATAAAAAAATATTTCACACTGACTCCACATTTAGGGGGCCACAAGGGGGTCCAAGCTTGTTGTCGCAGGGGCACTGGCCCCCCCAGGCCCCGCCTAGAACCGCCATTGCTCACACACACACACACACACACACTTTCTCTCTCTCTCAAGAAGCAAAAACATGACTGCTAAAGGTTGTATCAGCGATGGCGGGGTAACATCACTTAACATCACGAGTGCTATTCCCTTAGGCCACGCCCCCTTGTCTCCCCAAAGTATTATAAGCAATCATGCGCATCCCGTGTGCAGAATGATGCACTTGAAGCAACACCAAGTCACAGCACGCAACGCTTCACATTGAAAAGAACATAGCGAAGGGATGGTATCTATAATCTATGCTTAGTAGGGCTGCACGATTTGGGAAAATGTCATATTGCCATTATTGAGCCAATATTGCAATTGCGATTTGCGACTCCGATATAATAAAATGGTTTCATGAGTCCAACTTGCTTGGTTCTAAAGTAAAATGCACACACAGATTAATGTTTATTTCTCAACTCAAACTAAAAACAACAACAACAATAAATGATTGATAACACCTATAATGATCAATAAACCATCAACCAAACCAACATTACAGTGATTCCATCAATTGAAAGCCATCAACTTTTTAAAAAATTATTACGCTTAAAAAAATATATAACAGCTTTTAAATTAAGTGAACTTCAAACAATCCCCACATAAACCCATAATAAAAAACATATTTACCTGTGCCCTTCCTGTCTTAACAGGTACAGAAATTGAATAAAGTTATCAAACAGTCTGCGCTGCCTGAATCATAAATTATATATATAATAATCCTTATTAAAGCTACAAAAGTTCTTTACTCAAGATCAGTGAGTAATTTTCTAATTTCCCTTTGTTCTTTTAACTTTACTGAAAGAACGCTTTATTCGCTGCTGGCCCTTTAAGAGCACCCGTTGCCGAGACGCGGATCTCACACGCGCCTCATAGCACAACTCTTTTCATCCATAGACTTTTCTTATGTTATGAAGATACTAGACAAAATCACATTTTGGCATAATTGTGTGTGCTATTGTTCGTTCAAGCTCGAAAGAGAACTGTTTATTCTGGGCTGGCACACGGTCAGTGCATGCGCATTATGCGAGTCTCATCTATTCTAATCTAGGGCACTCACAGGCAGCTTTTCACTTCTTGTCGTGCAAAATGCGAAAAGGCATTTGAACCAATAAGAGGGGGATCTTGTAACACTAGTCAAAGGATGACAAAAAAGAAGAGATGCTGCGCTAATAGCCCTACTTTGTTTATTTCATATAAAATCGCGGCATTTTGCGTTATATAATTGCATAGGTTTGAGATCGCTATTACGACTGCGATATAATTAATCGTGCAGCACTAATGCTTAGTGTATTCTAAAGGGCAATAAACTCCACTCCAGCAAGATAGTCATTTTATGCAAATCATAGACCTTTATGCCTTATCTACAAATAAAGTATAATATTGGGAACATTGATCTTGAAGAGAGTGTCGTCGTGTTACTGTCGCAACCGAACGCGACGCGCTAATGCTGATGAATGGAGAATGACTGAGGCGAGATGACTTTCCGTTAACTTTAACTTAGAGACTAAAATATTAATTTTACCACACATTAAGCTATTGAATGACTTTAGAAGTCTTGGAATATAGTGTGAAAACTTGATTGTGCTTTACAGTTTTTTATGCCTTTAGTGGGGCTTAACAAAATAACACAATATGCAGAATATCGGACGTCACTTATAGGCTAAACTGTTTTTATAGATAAAACTATTTACATTCGGCAGTCATGAAAACAAATCTCAGATAACGGTTGACTAGGTAACAATGTGTAATTTTGCGCCGGAGTTCTCCTTTAACTTACATTAGCTAGCTAACTACGAACGAGCTAACCAGATAACATTAACAAATTGACAAGCACTTACTGGGCACAGTGGGCAGAATGGCTCTTCAAATGACGGACGAAATTGGAGGTTGTCATCTGACTGTCCGCGATCTTAACGTTGCATGTCTTGCAAAGCGCTGTTCTTTTGCCATCTTGTTGTAAGAAATTCTTGAATCCAAAAGCGACGACGACCCTCGTTATCCCTCCGGCTGACATGTTGATGTGATCTGATGTAAGTGGGCGTGGTGTGCGCGTAAGGTATGAGAGGGCATGACTGATGATCTCGTGATCCAGTCATGACAGCGCTATTCTCAGCCTGCGCTCCAGCTGGATCAACTTTATTAGGGCCCGAGCACTAACAGTGCGAGGACCCTATTGAAACTGTTAGGGTTATTTTTTTTTAGGGCCCGAGCACTAACAGTGCGAGGACCCTATTGAAACTGTTAGGGTTATTTTTTTTAGGGCCCGAGCACTAACAGTGCGAGGTCCCTATTGAAACTGTTAGGATTATTTTTTTTTTTTTTTTTTTTTTTTTTTTTCTTTTTTCTGCAAAGTAAGTGCCATTTTCGGGGCCGCAACATGCTCAAAAACTCACCAAATTTGGCACGCATGTCAGGACTGGTGAAAAATTTCGTTTTGTGGGTTTCACAGATGGGCGGGACAAAATGGCACGCTAGCGCCACCTAGAAAATTGGAAAAAATTAGCCCCTCGTCCACGTTCAACCTACGTGCATGAAATTTGGTGGGGACGTGTATCATATCAAGACGCACAAAAAAGCCTCAAGAACCCATACCCTAAACTCGACAGGAGGTCCGCCATTTTGAATTTGGCGGCCATTTTTGGACGATTTACAGACTCCGTACTTTAACGAACTCCTCCTAGGGATTTAGTCGGATCGACTTAAAATTTCTGCTGTGCCTTCTAAAGGCATTGACGATGTAAAGTTGTGCTATCTGCGCGTTTTCGTCGATGGGCGTGTCCGTGGCGTCGAAGATTCGCCATGAAACAGGAAGTTGTAGTAACTTGGCTGTAAATGCCCAGATCTGCACGAAATTTTACACATTTGACAAGAGTCACGCCCTGAACAAATCTACATGCCGACATTCACCCACAGTCATAGCGCCACCTGCTGGCAACAGGAAGTGACTTTAACGAAGCAGCCCCGCCGTGTGTTTGACCGACATGTACGAAATTTCTGTGGTACATCTACCATGACCAGACGCACAAAAAAGCCTCAAGAACCCATACCCTAAACTCGACAGGAAGTCCGCCATTTTGAATTTGGCGACCGATTTGGGACGATTTACACACTCTGTACTTTAACAAACTCCTCCTAGGGATTTAGTCGGATCAACTTAAAATTTCTGCTGTACCTTCTAAAGGCATTGACGATGTAAAGTTGTGCTATCTGCGCGTTTTCGTCGATGGGCGTGTCCGTGGCGTCGATGATTCGCAATGAAACAGGAAGTTGTAGTAACTTGGCTGTAAATGCCCAGATCTTCACTAAATTTTACACATTGACAAGAGTCGCGCCCTGAACAAATCTACATGCGACATTCACCCACATTCATAGCGCCACCTAGTGGCAAGGGAAGTGACTTTAACGAAGCAGCCCCCGTCGCATGTTTGACCGACATGTACGAAATTTTTGTGGTACAACTAACATATCCAGACGCACAGAAAAGTCTCTTGGAGCGATACCCTAAACTCAACAGGAAGTCAGCCATTCTAATTTTACCGCCATTTTTGGATGATTTACTCATTTACGTACTTTAACTAACTCCTCCTAGGGCTTTAGTCGGATCGACATCACATTTCTGCTGTGCCTTCTAAAGGCATTGACGATGTAAAGTTGTGCTATCTGTGCGTTTTCGTCCATGGGCGTGTCCGTGGCGTCGATGATTCGCCATGAAACAGGAAGTTGTTGTAACTTGCTGTAAATGCCCAGATCTGCACAAAATTTTACATATTTGACAAGAGTCCCGTCCTGAACAAATCTACATGCCGACATTCACCCACAGTCATAGCGCCACCTAGTGGCAACAGGAAGTGACCTTTAACGAAGCAGCCCCCGCCGCATGTTTGACCGACATGTACGAAATTTTTGTGGTACAACTAACATATCCAGACGCACAGAAAAGTCTCTTGGAGCGATGCCCTAAACTCAACAGGAAATCGGCCATTTCTAATTTACCGACATTTTGGATGATTTACTCATTACGTACTTTAACTAACTCCTCCTAGGACTTAGTCGGATCGACTTCACATTTTCTGCTGTGCCTTCTAAAGGCATTGACGATGTAAAGTTGTGCTATCTGCGCGTTTTCGTCGACGGGTGTGTCCGTGGCGTCAATGATTCGCCATTAAACAGGAAGTTGTAGTAACTTGGCTGTAAATGCCCAGATCTGCATGAAATTTTACACATTTGACAAGAGTCCTGCCCTGAACAAATCTACATGCAGACATTCACCCACAGTCATAGCGCCACCTGCTGGCAACAGGAAGTGACCTTTAACGAAGCAGAGCAAATGCACAGCGGCACTGGCTGAGCTGCAGAAATGCAATGCGGCGCCTCACACCCCGACGTGCTACAGGTTGCGAGGGGCCCCCCATCGCTGCTTGCAGCTTTAATTTTTTTTCTTTTTTCTGCAAAGTAAGTGCCATTTTCGGGGCCGCAACATGCTCAAAAACTCACCAAATTTGGCACGCATGTCAGGACTGGTGAAAAATTTCGTATTTTGTGGGTTTCGCAGATGGGCGGGGCAAAATGGCACGCTAGCGCCACTAGAAAATTGGAAAAAAATTAGCCCCTCGTCCACGTTCAACCTACATGCACGAAATTTGGTGGGGACGTGTATCATGTCAAGACGCACAAAAAAGCCTCAAGAACCCATACCCTAAACTCGACAGGAGGTCCGCCATTTTGAATTTTGCGGCCATTTTTGGACGATTTACAGACTCCGTACTTTAACGAACTCCTCCTAGGGATTTAGTCAGATCGACTTAAAATTTCTGCTGTGCCTTCTAAAGGCATTGACGATGTAAAGTTGTGCTATCTGCGCGTTATCTTCGATGTCCGTGTCCGTGGCGTCGAAGATTCGCCATGAAACAGGAAGTTGTAGTAACTTGGCTGTAAATGCCCAGATCTGCACGAAATTTTACACATTTGACAAGAGTCCCGCCCTGAACAAATCTACATGCCGACATTCACCCACAGTCATAGCGCCACCTGCTGGCAACAGGAAGTGACCTTAACGAAGCAGCCCCCACCGCTTGTTTGACCGACATGTACGAAATTTCTGTGGTACATCTACCATGACCAGACGCCAAAAAATCCTCAAGAACCATACCCTAAACTCGACAGGAAGTCCGCCATTTTGAATTCGGCGACCGATTTGGACGATTTACACACTCCGTACTTTAACGAACTCCTCCTAGGGATTTAGTCGGATCAACTTCAAATTTCTGTTGTACCTTCTAAAGGCATTGACGATGTAAAGTTGTGCTATCTGCGCGTTTTCGTCGATGGGCGTGTCCGTGGCGTCGAAGATTCGCCATGAAACAGGAAGTTGTAGTAACTTGGCTGTAAATGCCCAGATCTGCACGAAATTTTACACATTTGACAAGAGTCCGCCCTGATCAAATCTACATGCCGACATTCACCCACATTCATAGCCCACCTAGTGGCAAGAAGAAGTGACATTTAACGAAGCAGCCCCCGTCGCATGTTTGACCGACATGTACAATTTCTGTGGTACATCTACATGTCCAGACGCACAGAAAAGTCTCTTGGAGCGATGCCCAAACTCAACAGGAAGTCAGCCCATTTCTAATTTTACCGCCATTTTTGGATGATTTACTCACTCCGTACTTTAACGAACTCCTCCTAGGGCTTTAGTCGGATCGACATCACATTTTCTGATGTGCCTTCTAAAGCGCATTGACGATGTAAAGTTGTGCTATCTGTGCGTTT
>NW_024121565.1:0-17438 GCF_016745375.1 Pimephales promelas
TTATCTGAGATTTGTTTTCATGACTGCGAATGTAATAGCCTAGTTTTATCTATAAAAACAGTTTAGCCTATAAGTGACGTCCGACATTCTGCATATTGTGTTATTTTGTTAAGCCGCACTAAAAGGCATAAAAAAACTGTAAAGCACAATCAAGTTTTTCACACTATATTCCAAGACTTCTAAAGTCATTCAATAGCTTAATGTGTGGTAAAATTAATATTTTAGTCTCTAAGTTAAAGTTAACGGAAAGTCATCTCGCCTCAGTCATTCTCCATGCATCAGCATTAGCGCGTCGCGTTCGGTGCGACAGTAACACGATACGACGACACTCTCTTCAAGATCAATGTTCCCAATATTATACTTTATTGTAGATAAGGCATAAAGGTCTATGATTTGCATAAAAATGACTATCTTGCTGGAGTGGAGTTTATTGCCCTTTAGAATACACAAGCATTAGTGCTGCACGATTAATTATATCGCAGTCGTAATAGCGATCTCAAACCTATGCAATTATATAACGCAAAATGCCGCGATTTTAAATGAAATAAACAAAGTAGGGCTATTAGCGCAGCATCTCTTCTTTTTTGTCATCCTTTGACTAGTGTTACAAGATCCCCCTCTTATTGGTTCAAATGCCTTTTCGCATTTTGCACGACAAGAGTGGAAAAGCTGCCTGTGAGTGCCCTAGATTAGAATAGATGAGACTCGCATAATGCGCATGCACTGACCGTGTGCCAGCCCAGAATAAACAGTTCTCTTTCGAGCTTGAACGAACAATAGCACACACAATTATGCCAAATGTGTGAGAGTTGTGAGTTGTGCTATGAGGCGCGTGTGAGATCCGCGTCTCGGCAACGGGTGCTCTTAAGGGCCAGCAGCGAATAAAGCGTTCTTTCAGTAAAGTTAAAAAGAACAAAGGGAAATTAGAAAATTACTCACTGATCTTGAGTAAAGAACTTTTGTAGCTTTAATAAGGATTATTATATATATAAATTTATGATTCAGGCAGCGCAGACTGTTTGATAACTTTATTCAATTTCTGTACCTGTTAAGACAGGAAGGGCACAGGTAAATATGTTTTTATTATGGGTTTATGTGGGGATTGTTTGAAGTTCACTTAATTTAAAAGCTGTTATATATTTTTTTTAAGCCTAATAATTTTTTAAAAAGTTGATGGCTTTCAATTGATGGAATCACTGTAATGTTGGTTTGGTTGATGGTTTATTGATCATTATAGGTGTTATCAATCATTTATTGTTGTTGTTGTTGTTTTTAGTTTGAGTTGAGAAATAAACATTAATCTGTGTGTGCATTTTACTTTAGAACCAAGCAAGTTGGACTCATGAAACCATTTTATTATATCGGAGTCGCAAATCGCAATTGCAATATTGGCTCAATAATGGCAATATGACATTTTCCCAAATCGTGCAGCCCTACTAAGCATAGATTATAGATACCATCCCTTCGCTATGTTCTTTTCAATGTGAAGCGTTGCGTGCTGTGACTTGGTGTTGCTTCAAGTGCATCATTCTGCACACGGGATGCGCATGATTGCTTATAATACTTTGGGGAGACAAGGGGGCGTGGCCTAAGGGAATATCACTCGTGATGTTAAGTGATGTTACCCCGCCATCGCTGATACAACCTTTAGCAGTCATGTTTTTGCTTCTTGAGAGAGAGAGAAAGTGTGTGTGTGCGTGTGTGTGAGCAGTGGCGGTTCTAGGCGGGGGCCTGGGGGGGCCAGTGCCCCTGCGACAACAAGCTTGGACCCCCTTGTGGCCCCCCTAAATGTGGAGTCAGTGTGAAATATTTTTTTTATAGTGTGTCACGCATTGAGCATGACAGTCACTCGTTTCAGTCTTTTGTCTCACACTCCCGTCACACATTGTATTTCTCATGCGGAAAAACTATTAATAATATATTTAATATACGCAATTTCTCTGGCCGCGCCGCTCTCACGTGAGAATCAAGCGCGTCTCGCCTGGAGTTCAGCAGTCGACCCTGCTACGCATCAGCCAATCAAAAAAAGAGAAGTGCTACTTAATAGCCAATCAGAAAAGGGCACTATTGTATCTGGGTAAAATTTAACGCAACAACCAATGAAAAAAAGCATATCCTGGAATTGTTCATATGATTCTGTTACAACATCTTCCGAAAGTTTCTTCACCCGTCCCACAGATGAAACTAATCACTGGAGCTCCGAACATCACTTGGAGCACGGAGTAAGTCATGATCTCCTGTTTTAATGTTACAACAAATTCACAACTTGTTTGACAAAAACTATGACAACTTGACTGATGTAAGATGAATCTTTCCCGTAGCGTAAGCTAGCTTACGCAATGCTCGTTCCCTCATCTAGAGAGAACCGAGGTTACGTTAGGTAATCGATTCGTTTCCCATTTAATTAGTATCAGTCTGTAACTTAGACAACAGTTTTACAGCCTGTTCACTGACAACACCTGCTCAGAACAAGTAGTCTAGGCCTAGTCATCTTATTACACGAATCACGATGACTGACATATTGTCACATTATAAACATCTCTCTCTCCAAATAGGCTTAATAATTTTATTAGCACTAGATAAATTAAAGTGTATTGCATAGTCGATATTATAGGTCACTTTTAAAATCATGTCATATTTTATAATTATATCCTGGCCAAGGATGCATTAATTATTGCTTCTGTCTTTCAAAGATGTCAGGAAAAAAACAATTATAAAAAAGCTCATTCACCCTGAGAGGAAAGCCCCCTAAAAAGGCCAGTTTAGAGGATAATTTGCTGATCTTTTTGCAAAAAAAAAAAAAAAAACCCACAAAAATCGTAGATTAATTTGTAAAATTATATATATATATATATATATATATATATATATATATATATACATACTGTATATTCAATGTAAAAAAATAAAATGGAAATTCAAATACAGACTGATATATGTAATGCAAATGTAAAAATATAATGCAAATGCAAATTGTTGGATAATTATAAACATGGTATTTTGCTTATTTATGCATTCAGTGCAGTGCAGAAAATGATAAGGTCTAAATGTAACTGGCCCCTCTAACAGTACAACTGGCCCCAGCTTGGCCCCCCCAGTTGAAATGGTCTAGAACCGCCACTGTGTGTGTGTGTGTGAGAGAGAGAGAGAGAGAGAGAGAGAGAGAGAGAGAGAGAGAGAGAGAGGAGAAATGTAACAAAGTTTAATATTGTTTGTAAACTGTGTTTGAGAGAGAGGAAGGTGTTCAGAGAGTCTGTAGGATGTTAAGCTGTTATTTGTTTTATGGACTCAATGTTGAAAATTTAAAACATTTCAAACACACTGTTGGCAGAAGTGAAAAATAAATAATTTTATGAAGTTACAATTTTGTTTGATTCCATGGTGTATTTTACTGAACATGAGTATTTACAATGCAAATTATTGTAATTTACTGGCAAATACTTATCTTGTCTTTTCATTTTATTAAGATCAGATTCTGCATGTAAAATTAAAATAATAAGGTGACTTGACTTGCACTTGACTTAACCTACTACAAGACTTGACTTGACTTGACATAGCCTGTGACTTGACTTGACTTGCCCCCCCCCCCAAAAAAAAATACTTGGGACTTACTTGAGACTTGACGGTTAAGACTTGAGACTTACTTGAGACTTGCGTGACCTGCGCCCATCTCTGCTCTAAGTTTTAAGACAGTTCAAATGGAAGTTGGGAATTATGTGTTGTTTGAATAAATCTCCTAGGAGAAATACATCAAATTACAACGCATGTGTTTACCAATCACCACCATACTCGGTGTGCATGAAGTCAAGACATTGAGGATGCTCAATTCCGGACGGATTTTTGATATCTCGAACGGTTTGGCCGTGGCGAGGAAAATAATTTTATGACTAAAAAAGGACACATAAAATGTGTTAACTTTGCTCGTTTTACCTACAGTTACAAAACATGCCACGTATATTGTTCTTGTCAAGCCGATCAACTTTCTAATTAACAGTAAGAAGCTCAGACCAAAAGAAAGTCAGATATTGCAGTTTGGATGTGTATCTTGTCTCTATCAGTGTCTGTATGGGGAAGAGGGAGGGGGGGGGGTTGCTGGTGTCTGCGTTTATGTGTGTGTGTGTGTGTGGCTGACTGTAGATTTTTTCTGCAAGTCCTTATCTTTTTGCATAACAATTTTGTATTTTTTTAAATGACAAAATATGCATATAACCCTAATCTTTTAAATGTATAGTTTGCTTTAAATAAAAGTAAGATAAATTGGTAAACTACAAATTGGTAATTGAAGCTGAATGAATTTAAAATTAATGTGCTATATTTCAATACATTTGCTTTCCTTAATATTGTAAAACACTAACCTCATTTATATGTGTGTGTGTGTGTGTGTTTGTATGTATATATATTTTGCAAAGCCCTCACTGATGCAAGCTCTTCTGCACACTTCTCTTCGACAGTCAATGCGGAGGTTAAGTTTTTGCACGTCGTGCAGAATAACCCTCTTTATATATATATATATATATATATATATACTTAAAAAAGCGGGGGTTAAGTTTTTGCACGTCGTGCAGAATAACACTAAAGGCACCATATATATACTTAAAAGTGGGGTTGTTAGTTTTATCTACAGTTACAAAAATCGGTATATACATTGTACTCCTCAAGCCGTACAACTTTCTAATACATAGTCATTAGCTCGGACCAAGAGGAAGTCAGATATTTTGGTCTGAATATGGTGAGCCTCTCTCTGAGCCTACGTCCCTGTATGGCAAGCCCTTTTAACATTTAAAAGCTAAGTTTGCCTGTCCGGAATTAACATTGTAGATATCAACAAAGTCTTTCTGTCTAGTCGTTACACTTTGGATAGTTTGTATTATCATTTAAGATATCTGTAACATAATTGTGACTAGTCGAAATGACAGAGTATGGCAAGCCGTTTTAACATTTAATCATGAAAGGGCCAAAGCCTTCGGCACCGCCACCCGGGTGCCTTTAGGTAACTAAAGGAACCGGGGTTGCGGTGCCTCCGGCTTGGGCCCGCCATCGCTGCTCGCAGCTATATTTATTATTATTTTACTACCTTTTGGGCACTTTTGGGGCCCTTAACGTGCTCGAAAACTCTTGAAACTTTGCACACGGGTCAGAACCCGCGGCCATCAGAGCCGGGCTGAAGATGGTACCCGGGCGTGGCAGGGCGGCTCGTCAGCGCCCCTGGAACGGGGTCCGAACACTTGGTCCATAACTCAAACACGCTTGCATGTAATAATATGAAACTCGGTACACATGTTGATCTCATCGTTTCATCTATACCTCGCGCTCTTACTTTTTACCCCAGCCCAACAGGAAGTCGGCTATTGAGGTTTGTTTGTAAAACGCTCGCAATGGAATGTCAAATACTCCTCCTAGAGCTTTGATCCAAATTCGACGAAACTCGGTCAGCGTGAAGTCAAGACATTGAGGATGAAAGTTTGCGAGGGGATTTTTGATATCTCGAACGGTTTGTCCGTGGCGAGGAAACGAAATCATGGCGAGAAACGTGAAACAGGAAGTGTGTTATAACTTCAGCATACATTAACTGATCTTGATGAAACTTCAGCAGTGTGTTCGCTGTAAGAGGACGATCACATGGATGTGACTATTGTGAGTCAAAGTTATAGCGCCACCAACTGGCAGCAGGAAGTGTGTCACTTTCAAAATGCTTTGATATCACCCTTTTATTTTTACCCGATTTGCTTCAAACTTCATCTGTATAATGTAAACATACGGCAGATGTAGACCTGTGAATGGATTCTTGATATCTTTGAAACTGTTGCCGTGGCGACGCATCAAACTTTACCCTTCTTTTAGGATGCTTTTAGGATGCTTTTGAGACCCTTAGCATGCTTCAAAATGCATGAAACTCGACAGACACATCACATTTATTAGCCAGTAGACATGTGCAAAGTTTCAGAAACGGGCGTGGTGAGGGCTCAGTAGCGCCACCTTTTGACAAAAGTGGGGTTGTTAGTTTTAACTAGAGTTACAAAAATTGGTATGTATATTGTACTCCTCGAGCCGGACAACTTTCTAATTTACACTTATTAGCTAGGACCCACAGAAACTCAGATATTTTTGTTTGAATATGGTCACTCTGAGCCTACATGTCTCTGTGTCTTTGGCTGGCTGGCTGGCTGTCTGTGTGTGTGTGTGTGTGCAGGGGAGGGGGCTTAACCATTTCACTGCTGTGTGTATGACCTGCATAAAGAAAATACATTTCTCAAGCCTGGTATTTTTTAAATAAGTTTTTATTTTTATTTTTTATAAGTAAAGACATATAACTAGTTTAATTGTAGTGCATTGACAATAGTTTTATATAATTAGTTTATTAATCAGATTAACTTGGTCAATAAACTTGGTCTGAAAATTTGGTCCATAAATCAAACACACTTGCATGTAATAATATGAAACTTGGTACACATATAGATCTCATCGTTTCATATATAGCCTACTTCACACTCTTACTTTTTACCCCAGCCCAACAGGAAGACGGCTATTTAGGGTTGTGTTTAAAACACATGCAATGGAATTTAAAGTATTGCTCCTAGAGCACTGAACCAAATTCGACAAAACTCGATCAGCGTGAAGTCAAGACATTAAGGATGAAAAGGTGCCAAGGGATTTTTATATCTCGAACGGTTTGGCCGTGGCGAGGAAACGAAATTATGGCGAGAAACATGAAACAGGATGTGTGTTATAACTTCAGCATACATTAACTGATCTTGATGAAACTTCAGCAGTGTTTTCGCTGTAAGAGACCGATCACATGGATGTGACTATTGTGAGTCAAAATTATAGCGCCACCAACTGGCAGCAGGAAGTGTGTCACTTTCAAAATGCTTTGAAACCACTCTCTTATTTTTAACCGATTTGCTTCAAACTTCATCTGTATAATGTAAATACACGGCAGATGTAGACCTGTGAATGAATTTTTGATATCTTTGATACTGTTGCCGTGGCAACGAATCAAACTTTAACATTCTTTTTTGATGCTTTTGGGACTCTTAGCATGCTTGAAATTGCTTGAAACTCAACAGATACATCACATTTATTAGCCAGTAGACATGTGCAACTATGGCAAAAGATTAAAGTAATGTCAAAAAAGTAAACACTAAAAGCCTCATATCTTCTAAAAATGTAATTATACATCATTTGTTTCTAAATTAAATTATACAAATATTATAACTTCCCCAATTTTTCCTTTTTTTCATTTAAGAATTATGTTTACGTTCAAAAACAGCCAGAATTGTTGTAAAATTCATAAAAAATAATAATCTGAGTCATACGTAGTGCTATACTGCCCTCTTGTGTTCAATATCAGGTAGGCCTATTGTGTATATTCCCACCGGTTAATCAACGTGTGACTCCGCTGGGACTTGGGAGCTTTTAAATCGCTTACTTAAAACCGAAAGTCGAAATACGGATGTCCGCACAAGACATTAATGGTGTGGAGTAGAGCGAGCATTTTAAATAAATTCCTATTAAGTAGGATTGAACTAAACAGAAAGAATGTTCACTCTGTTCTGCTGGTTCCTCGCTGGTGGATCATATGATTACTTTGTCATAATCTATGACAAAAATGCTATTATAAACCATATTAATAATAGATAATACACATTGCTCTTATTTTTGAAAAATACATTCATGAAAAACAAGATAACAAAAATCATAAAAAAAATATAGCCATGGCTGCTATAAATGTTTGAAATGCATAGGACAGATGTTTAATGACGCAGCAACATATAATTGAAAGGCAATTAATAATCTGTCATTACGTCACTGCATTATGATATTACGGCTCCAATACGGTGCAGCACAAAGCACTTATGTGCATCCCGAGCGGAGAATGATGTGCTTGAAGCCACATGAAGTTACAGCGCAGTGAGTCCGTATTGAAAAGTTCAAAGCACAAAGGAAATACATATTTATGAACAGTGTATTATACATTATCTATCTATGCAATAGTTTATTGAGCCTTTTCTTTTAAAGGTTTTAAATTTCAGTTACTGTGTGCGTGAAGAACAATTATAGTGCTCTGACTCTAGTGTTGTGATCTAACCGACAGCGTCCGACACCCGGTAGAAAGTAACACGATTAAGTTACAGCAATAAAGTCCAGCAAGAAAAAGTTTCTTCATTCGAAAATATAGACCTTTAGACCTTTATCTTAAAGATCCAGTATAATAGGATTAACATTCAATCATCTTGAAGATCGTTTCATCATTGACTGTAACCGAATGTGACGTGCTGTTTGAATGCTGAATGGAGAATGACTGACAGGCGCAGAGAGGGAAAAGTTTGTGTTCTTGAATTTAATGACTTAAATATTAATTTCTATATCACATAATAGCTTCAGAACACTAATAATACAGTACACAAAAACTTTATGGTACTTTAGAAAGTTTTTGTGCCTTTGTGCCTAACATAGAATAGTATATATGCACAATATAGAATTTGAATCAGCCTCGTCAAAGATGGCAGTGTCAGAGCCGATACCGATCCTGAGTATCTAATCGGCGCACTTCTTTTCAACAGTCAAATTGAAATTGAAATTGAAATTGCTTGAAACTCAACAGATACATCACATTTATTAGCCAGTAGACATGTGCAAAGTTTCAGAAACGGGCATAGTGCAAGGACTAAATAGCGCCACCTTTTGACAAAAGTGGGGTTGTTAGTTTTATCTACAGTTACAAAAATCGCTATATACATTGTACTCCTCAAGCCGGACAACTTTCTAATACATAGTCATTAGCTCGGACCAAGAGGAAGTCAGATATTTTGGTTTGAATATGGTGAGCCTCTCTCTGAGCCTACGTCCCTGTATGGCAAGCCCTTTTAACATTTAAAAGCTAAGTTTGCCTGTCCGGAATTAACATTGTAGATATCAACAACGTCTTTCTGTCTATTCGTAATTACATTTTGGATAGTTTGTATTATCATTTAAGATATCTGTAACATAATTGTGACTAGTCGAAATGACAGAGTATGGCAAGCCGTTTAACATTTAATCATAAAAGGGCAAAAGCCTTCGGCACCGCCACCCGGGTGCATTTAGGTAACTAAAGGAACCGGGGTTGCGGTGCCACCGGCTTGGGCCCGCCATCGCTGCTCGCAGCTATATTTAGGGCCCAAGCCTGAAAGGGCGAAGGCCTATTTTTTCCTAGGATTATTATTATTTTATTATTATTTATACGACTATTCGGGCACTTTTGGGGCCCTTAACATGCTCAAAAACTCTTGAAACTTTGCACACGGGTCAGAATCCGCGGCCATCAGGGCCGGGCTGAAGATGGTACCCGGGCGTGGCAGGGGGCTAGACAGCGCCCCCTGGAACGGGGTCCGAAAACTTGGTCCATAAATCAAACACGCTTGCATGTAATAATATGAAACTCGGTGCACATATAGATCTCATCGTTCATATATACCTCAAACTATTACTTTTTACCCCAGCCCAACAGGAAGTCGGTTATTTAGGGTTGTTCATAAAACACTCGCAATGGAATGTGCAATACTCCTCCTAGAGAATTCAAACACACGGCACGAAACTCGGTCAGCATGAAGTCAAGACATTGAGGATGAAAGTTTGTGTGGGGATTTTTGATATCTCGAACGGTTTGGCCGTGGCGAGGAAACGAAATAATGGCGAGAATCGTGAAACAGGAAGTGTGTCATAACTTCAGCATACATTAACTGATCTTGATGAAACTTCAGCAGTTTGTTCGCTGTAAGAGGACGATCACATGGATGTGACTATTGTGAGTCAAAGTTATAGCGCCACCAACTGGCAGCAGGAACTGTGTCACTTTCAAAATGCTTTGAAATCACCCTCTTATTTTTACCCGATTTGCTTCAAACTTAATCTGTATAATGTAAACACATAGCAGATGAAGACCTGTGAATGGATTCTTGATATCTTTGATACTGTTGCTGTGGCAACGCATCAAACTTTAAAATTCTTTTTTTTGATGATTTTGAGACTCTTAGCGGCTTTTGGGGCCCTTAACGGGTTTGAAAACTCTTGAAACTTTGCACACAGGTCATATCCCACAGCCCTCAGAGCCGGGCTGAAGATGGTACCTGGGTGTGGCAGGGGGGCTAGACAGCGCCCCCTGGAACGGGGTCCGAAAACTTGGTCCATAAATCAAACACGCTTGCATGTAATAATATGAAACTCGGTACACATGTTGATCTCATCATTTCATCTCTACCTCACACTCTTACTTTTACCCCAGCCCAACAGGAAGTCGGCTATTGAGGTTTGTTTGTAAAACGCTCGCAATGGAATGTGCAATACTCCTCCTAGAGAATTCAAACACACGGCACGAAACTCGGTCAGCATGAAGTCAAGGCATTGAGGATGAAAGTTTGCGAGGGGATTTTTGATATCTCGAACGGTTTGGCCATGGCGAGGAAACGAAATTATGGCGAGAAATGTGAAACAGGAAGTGTATTATAACTTCAGCATACATTAACTGATCTTGATGAAACTTCAGCAGTATGTTCGCTGTAAGAGGACGATCACATGGATGTGACTATTGTGAGTCAAAGTTATAGCGCCACCAACTGGTAGCAGGAAATGTGTAACTTTCAAAATGCTTTGAACTCACCCTTTTATTTTTAACCCGATTTGCTTCAAACTTCATCTGTATAATGTAAACATACGGCAGATGTAGACCTGTGAATGGATTCTTGATATCTTTTAAACTGTTGCCGTGGCAACGCATCAAACTTTACCCTTCTTTTAGGATGCTTTTAGGATGCTTTTGAGACCCTTAGCATGCTTCAAAATGCATGAAACTCAACAGACACATTTATTAGCCAGTAGACATGTGCAAAGTTTCAGAAACGGGCATGTTGCAGGGACTAAATAGCGCCACCTTTTGACAAAAGTGGGGTTGTTAGTTTTATCTACAGTTACAAAAATCGGTATATAGATTTTACTCCTCAAGCCGGACAACTTTCTAATTCATAGTCATTAGCTCGGACCAAGGGGAAGTCAGATATTTTGGATTGAATATGGTGAGCCTCTCTCTGAGCCTACGTCCCTGTATGGCAAGCCCTTTCAACATTTAAAAGCTAAGTTTGCCTATCCGGAACTAGCATTGTAGATATCAACGTCTTTCTGACTAGTCGTAATTTCATTTTGGATAGTTTGTATTATCATTTAATAGATATCTGTAATGTAATTGTGAGTAGTCGAAATGACAGATAGAGTATGGCAAGCTGTTTTAACATTTAATCATTTAATCATGAAAGGGCTAAAGCCTGCGACACCGCCACCCCCGGTGCCTTTAGGTAACTAAAGGAACCGGGGTTGCGGTGCCACCGGCTTGGGCCCGCAATCGCTGCTCGCAGCTATATTTATTATTATTATTATTATTTATACGACTATTTGGGCACTTTTGGGGCCCTTAACATGCTCAAAAACTCTTGAAACTTTGCACACGGGTCAGAATCCGCGGCCATCAGGGCCGGGCTGAAGATGGTACCCGGGCGTGGCAGGGGGGCTAGACAGCGCCCCCTGGAACGGGGTCCGAAAACTTGGTCCATAACTCAAACACGCTTGCATGTAATAATATGAAACTCGGTACACATGTTGATCTCATCGTTCATATATACCTCAAACTATTACTTTTTACCCCAGCCCAACAGGAAGTCGGTTATTTAGGGTTGTTCATAAAACACTCGCAATGGAATTTGAAGTACTCCTCCTAGAGAATTCAAACACACGGCACGAAACTCGGTCAGCATGAAGTCAAGGCATTGAGGATGAAAGTTTGCGAGGGGATTTTTGATATCTCGAACGGTTTGGCCGTGGCGAGGAAACGAACTTATGGCGATAATCGTGAAACAGGAAGTGTGTCAGAACTTCAGCATACATTAACTGATCTTGATGAAACTTCAGCAGTTTGTTTGCTGTAAGAGGACGATCACATGGATGTGAATATTGTGAGTCAAAGTTATAGCGCCACCAACTGGCAGCAGGAAGTGTGTCACTTTCAAAATGCTTTGAAATCACCCTCTTATTTTTACCCGATTTGCTTCAAACTTAATCTGTATAATGTAAATACATAGCAGATGAAGACCTGTGAATGGATTCTTGATATCTTTGATACTGTTGCCGTGGCAACGCATCAAACTTTAAAATTCTTTTTTTTGATGATTTTGAGACTCTTAGCGGCTTTTGGGGCCCTTAACGGGTTTGAAAACTCTTGAAACTTTGCACACAGGTCAGATCCCACAGCCATCAGAGCCGGGCTGAAGATGGTACCTGGGTGTGGCAGGGGGGCTAGACAGCGCCCCCTGGAACGGGGTCCGAACACTTGGTCCATAACTCAAACACGCTTGCATGTAATAATATGAAACTCGGTACACATGTTGATCTCATCGTTCATATATACCTCAAACTATTACTTTTTACCCCAGCCCAACAGGAAGTCGGCTATTGAGGTTTGTTTGTAAAACGCTCGCAATGGAATGTGCAATACTCCTCCTAGAGAATTCAAACACACGGCACGAAACTCGGTCAGCATGAAGTCAAGGCATTGAGGATGAAAGTTTGCGAGGGGATTTTTGATATCTCGAACGGTTTGGCCGTGGCGAGGAAACGAAATTATGGCGAGAAACGTGAAACAGGAAGTGTGTTATAACTTCAGCATACATTAACTGATCTTGATGAAACTTCAGCAGTGTGTTCGCTGTAAGAGGACGATCACATGGATGTGACTATTGTGAGTCAAAGTTATAGCGCCACCAACTGGCAGCAGGAAGTGTGTCACTTTCAAAATGCTTTGAAATCACCCTTTTATTTTTACCCGATTTGCTTCAAACTTAATCTGTATAATGTAAATATACGGCAGATGTAGACCTGTGAATGGATTCTTGATATCTTTTAAACTGTTGCCGTGGCAACGCATCAAACTTTACCATTCTTTTAGGATGCTTTTGAGACCCTTAGCATGCTTCAAATCGCATGAAACTCGACAGACACATCACATTTATTAGCCAGTAGACATGTGCAAAGTTTCAGAAACGGGCGTGGTGAGGGCTCAGTAGCACCACCTTTTGACAAAAGTGGGGTTGTTAGTTTTAACTAGAGTTACAAAAATCGGTATGTATATTGTACTCCTCGAGCCGGACAACTTTCTAATTGACACTCATTAGCTAGGACCCACAGAAAGTCAGATATCTTTGTTTGAATGTAGAGAAAATCTTAGAATTTTGCCAGTCTCTCAGTGTCTCTCTGTGTGAGTGAGAGGAGGGGCGCCTGTCAGGTTAATTTTAACCCTTTATTTGCTGTGTGCGACTTCTCTGGCATTTTCGGGGGCCTTAACATCCTCTAAAACTCTTGAAACTTTGCACACGGGTCAGAACCCATGGCCATCAGGGCCGGGCTGAAGCTGGTCATCGGGCGTGGCAGGGCGGCTCGACAGCGCCCCCTGGACTGGGATTCGAACATTTGTCCATAAATCAAACACACTTGCGTGAATTAATATGAAACTCGGTACAATTATAGATCACATCAGGCCAAACAACTTTCGTGCTCTAAGTTTTACGACAATTAAAATGGAAGTTGAGAATTATGGGTTGTTTGAATAGTTGTCCTAGGAGAAATACATCAAATTACAACGCATGTGTTTACCAATCACAACCAAACTCGGTGTGCAAGAAGTCAAGACATTGAGGATGAAAGTTTGTGAGGGGATTTTTGATATCTCAAACGGTTTGGCCGTGGCGAGGAAACAAAATTATGGCGAGAAACGTGAAACAGGAAGTGTGTTATAACTTCAGCATACATTAACATATCTTGATGAAACTTCATCAGTGTGTTCGCTGTAAGAGGACGATCACATGGATGTGACTATTTCGAGTCAAAGTTATAGCGCCACCAACTGGCAGCAGGAAGTGTGTCACTTTCAAAATGCTTTGAAATCAACCTCTTATTTTTACCCGATTTGCTTCAAACTTCATCTGTATAATGTAAATACATGGCAGATGAAGACCTGTGAATGGATTCTTGATATCTTTGATACTGTTGCCGTGGCAACGCATCAAACTTTAAAATTCTTTTTTTTTGATGATTTTGAGACTCTTAATGGCTTTTGAGGCCCTTAACGGGTTTGAAAACTCTTGAAACTTTGCACACAGGTCATATCCCACAGCCATCAGGCCCGGGCTGAAGATGGTACCTAGGCGTGGCAGGGGGGCTAGACAGCGCCCCCTGGAACGGGGTCCGAAAACTTGGTCCATAAATCAAACACGCTTGCATGTAATAATATGAATGAAAAACTTCATCTGTATAATGTAAACAGATGAAAAACTTCATCTGTATAATGATGAAAAACAGATGAAAAACTTCATCTGTATAATGTAAACATACGGTAGATGTAGACCTGTGAATGGATTCTTGATATCTTTTAAACTGTTGCCGTGGCAACGCATCAAACTTTACCATTCTTTTAGGATGCTTTTGAGACCCTTAGCATGCTTCAAATCGCATGAAACTCGACAGACACATCACATTTATTAGCCAGTAGACATGTGCAAAGTTTCAGAAACGGGCATAGTGCAAGGACTAAATAGCGCCACCTTTTGACAAAAGTGGGGTTGTTAGTTTTATCTACAGTTACAAAAATCGCTATATACATTGTACTCCTCAAGCCGGACAACTTTCTAATACATAGTCATTAGCTCGGACCAAGAGGAAGTCAGATATTTTGGTTTGAATATGGTGAGCCTCTCTCTGAGCCTACGTCCCTGTATGGCAAGCCCTTTTAACATTTAAAAGCTAAGTTTGCCTGTCCGGAATTAACATTGTAGATATCAACAACGTCTTTCTGTCTATTCGTAATTACATTTTGGATAGTTTGTATTATCATTTAAGATATCTGTAACATAATTGTGACTAGTCAAAATGACAGACTATGGCAAGCCGTTTTAACATTTAATCATGAAAGGGCCAAAGCCTTCGGCACCGCCACCCCGGTGCCTTTAGGTAACTAAAGGAGCCAGGGTTGCGGTGCCACCGGCTTGGGCCGCCATCGCTGCTCGCAGCTATATTTATTCTTTAGTATTATTATTATTTGCTACCTTTTGGGCACTTTTGGGGCCTTAACGTGCTCGAAAACTCTTGAAACTTTGCACACGGGTCAGAACCCGCGGCCATCAGAGCCGGGCTGAAGATGGTACCCGGGCGTGGCAGGGCGCTCGTCAGCGCCCCCTGGAACGGGGTCCGAACACTTGGTCCATAACTCAAACACGCTTGTATGTAATAATATGAAACTCGGTACACATGTTGATCTCATCGTTTCATCTATACCTCGCGCTCTTACTTTTTACCCCAGCCCAACAGGAAGTCGGCTATTGAGGTTTGTTTGTAAAACGCTCGCAATGGAATGTCAAATACTCCTCCTAGAGCTTTGATCCACATTCGACGAAACTCGGTCAGCGTGAAGTCAAGACATTGAGGATGAAAGTTTGCGAGGGGATTTTTTATATCTCGAACGGTTTGTCCGTGGCGAGGAAACGAAATCATGGCGAGAAACGTGAAACAGGAAGTGTGTTATAACTTCAGCATACATTAACTGATCTTGATGAAACTTCAGCAGTGTGTTCGCTGTAAGAGGACGATCACATGGATGTGACTATTGTGAGTCAAAGTTATAGCGCCACCAACTGCAGCAGGAAGTGTGTCACTTTCAAAATGCTTGATATCACCCTTTTATTTTTACCCGATTTGCTTCAAACTTCATATGTATAATGTAAACATACGGCAGATGTAGACCTGTGAATGGATTCTTGATATCTTTGAAACTGTTGCCGTGGCGACGCATCAAACTTTACCTTCTTTTAGGATGCTTTTTAGGATGCTTTTGGAGACCCTTAGCATGCTTCAAATTGCATGAAACTCGACAGACACATCACATTTTTTAGCCAGTAGACATGTGCAAAGTTTGCAGAACGGGCGTGGAGGGCTCAGTAGCGCACTTTTGACAAAAGTGGGGTGGTTAGTTTTAAACTAGAGTTACAAAAATTGGTATGTATATTGTACTCCTCGAGCCGGACAACTTTCTAATTGACACTTATTAGCTAGACCCACAGAAACTCAATATTTTTGTTTGAATATGGCCACTCTGAGCCTTTGCTGCTGGCTGGCTGTCTGTTGTGTGTGTGTGTGTGTGGTGGTGTGCAGGGGAGGGGGCTTAACCATTTCACTGCTGTGTGTATGACTGCATAAAGAAAATACATTCTCAAGCCTGGTATTTTTTTAAATAAGTTTTTATTTTTATTTTTTAATAAGTAAAGGCATATAACTAGTTTAATTGTAGTGAATGACATAGTTTTATATAATTAGTTTATTAATCAGATTAACTTGGTCAATAACTTGGTCTGAAAATTTGGTCCATAAATCAAACACACTTGCATGTAATAATTGAAATTGGTACACATATAGATTCATCGTTTCATATATATTTCACACTCTTACTTTTTACCAGCCAAAAGGAAGTTGGCTATTTAGGGTTGTGTTTAAAACACATGCAATGTAATTTAAATTATTGGCTCTAGAGCACTGAACCAAATTCGAAGAAACTCGATCAGCGTGAAGTCAAGACATTAAAGGATGAAAGTGCCACGGGATTTTTGATATCTCGAACGGTTTGGCCGTGGCGAGGAAACGAAATTATGGCGAGAAACATGGAACAGGATGTGTTATAAACTTCAGCATACATTAACTGATCTTGATGAAACTTCAGCAGTGTTTTCGCTGTAAGAGACCGATCACATGGATGTGACTATTGTGAGTAAAGTTATAGCGCACAACTGGCAGCAGGAAGTGTGTCACTTTCAAAATGCGTGGCAACGAAGACAAACTTTAACATTTTTTTTTTGATGCTTTTGGGACTCTTAGCTTGCTTGAAATTGCTTGAAACTCAACAGATTACATCACATTTATTAGCCAATAGACATAGTGCAACTATGGCAAAAGATAAAGTAATGTCAAAAAAGTAAACACTAAAAGCCTCATATCTTCTAAAAATGTAATTATACATCATTTGTTTCTAAATTAAATTATACAATATTATAACTTCCCAATTTTTCCTTTTTTTCATTTAAGAATTGTGTTTACGTTCAAAACAGCATAATTGTTGTAAAAATTCATAAAAAAATAATAATCTGAGTCATACGTAGTGCTTACTTGCCTCTTGTGTTCAATATCGGTGCCTATTGTGTATATTCCCACCGGTTAATCAACGTGTGACTCGCTGGGATTGGGAGCTTTTAAATCGCTTACTTAAAACGAAAGTCAAATCGGATGTCCGCAAAGACATTAATGGTGTGGAGTAGAGCGAGCATTTAAATAAATTCCTATTAAGTAGGATTGAACTAAACAGAAAGAATGTTCAC
>NW_024121565.1:17938-31979 GCF_016745375.1 Pimephales promelas
AAAACCAATCAAAAGTTGGAAATGAGGTTTGTGGAGTTGTGGAAATCATATGGGAACACAAACTCAAGAACCCACTCTTCAAACAAAGTCACGCCGGTGTAGAGAAACGAATATTTCCCCCTCTCCGTTTTCAATAATAACATCGTGCACACACCCGCATAAATACGCCGTCGAGCCCCATCATATCTATGACAAACCTATGGGCGGCAGTGTAGGGAGAAGGATAAAGCCATGCAAGCCAATCTGAATCCTCAGAATTGACAAGAGAGAACCTAAAATGCTGTTTCTCCCAGTTCACATGACAACACATAACCGGCGTTTCAGAAATCTCCACTTTGGCTGGAATTTTTAGAAATAGTTTTCTGTAATAAAGTGGGGTTTTCGTGTAAATGAGAGGCCAAACCGCAGGGAAATATCTGCGTTTTCCCTTCGCGTAAATGGGGCCTTAGTCCTACAGTATTCTCACCCCCCAAAAACTAAGAAAAACAGGGAAGAAATAAGAAAGAAAAAAATAAGAAAAACATCTTCATTTGTGCTCTGAAGATGAACTAAAGCCTTACAGGTTTGGAACGACATGAGGGTGAGTAATTTTCATTTTTTTGTGGGGGGGGGGGGGGGGGGGGGTTTAAACTATCCCTTTAACCTGAGTTTCTGTTTTGAAGAGGCACTCACACTGACATGTAGACATGTAGTCAATCATTTTCAATGGAGGTTGACATGAAGAACAGAAATTCATAATATCTTGAATTTTAACTTTATGCAATGCAGTGACTACAAATGAAAGTGATATACAATGGAGCTCACATGACATGATGCATCTTCTGCAAGATGTTGCATTTGAATACAAGACAGAGGAGAAGTTCACGTCATTTTGGCAGTACGAAATTTGATTCCTTTTCTAAATAGAATGGCATATAATTCCTATCAACAATACATCTGATTTGTGATTTTCAAAAGCTATGGCCAGTGGTGCAGCCTAACGGTACTGCGACCTGGTTTGCATTTCTTTCAGGTAGCCAGTAAGAAACCTTTTTGGTCCAAAATTGCTGCTCCACATAACTGTACACTATACATTGTATATCTTCTGATTGCCTGTGATTGCATCAGTTGCACGTTCAGCTTGGACAGACAAATTCGCTTGTGCTGTACCTGGAATCCTATCGTATAAGAAATCATAAGAGAACATTTGAAATTATAAGCATACACAAACTCTTGATTCACAAAGTCAATGACTGTCATGAAGAATGATCCATACCTCAGTATGCTTTAAATGAACTTTGCCATTTAAACTTCACTATTCCTAACAAAAATGTATTTTGTGTCCTTGCAAGCTATTCTGGTTGCATTAATTGATTTTCATTCTGGCAAACTGACATCCACTCTTCCCTTACTTCACTTGGACTGACGTCCACATTGTAAAAGTCAGTTCTATAAATATGACCATCTTGTATTATGTAGAATGATGATATAAAAATGCACTCAGGTGCCAAAACTGTTAGACTTTTCTGTAATTTCTACAGTTATTTACTTTTAAATCACCCAGTATTATACTGCAATTTCTCTTCA
The DNA here is from genome assembly GCF_016745375.1 of Pimephales promelas. The sequence continues at coordinate 19,505 of NW_024121565.1, forward strand.
GCATCAAAGAGACTTCTTTCAAAAACACTAGGACACTTAAATACTTTTTTTTGGCCAGCAATGTACATGAATCCAATATTGGAAATAATTATTTTAAAGGTGGGGTTATGTGTAATGTATTGTGAAAAGAACTGTTTTGCCCTGTGTTGGAGCACATTATGTTAATTTAACATGTTCACACATCTGTGTGCTAACCTTTCTGATGAATTGACTTTGTTAAATATTTACACAAAACCCTAAACTCACCCACCCAATTTTTAGACATGTGTAAACAATTAACACATTATTTCCAGCATTAGCTGACAGTTTATTTTGTGATGTAAATGAAATGTTTTAAATTAATTAATTAATAAACTAATTGATTTGAATATCATTAGTACTTATGTAGGATAAAAAAAAACTAAAAATAAATAATTGTATACCAAAATTATGAAATCTAATATATATTTCGTACAAATAACATAATTAGTGTACTGATTAGCTTGATTTTTACAGTAATGCTCTGTATTACACAGTACCAGGGCCTGAAATTAACACCCGACCACCTGCCAAATGCGGGTGAATTTTGCTATTGGCGGGTAACACTGTCAATCTACCTGCCACATTGGCAGGTAGCCAATGAGAATTGTGAGTGATTCATAGGATTTTTACATTTCAACGAAGTCCGCTATTGCGTTTGACTTTAGCTAAAATGTGGCGGCACATTACTGGGGTAAAGAGGCCAGCTGAAACAAAACAGCCAACAAAAAGATGAGGATGAGAAAAAGAAAAGTAAAGAAGACATTTTAATACAAAGTGAACAATCGGCGGCAATGGCAAGGTTCGTGAGCGGCTGATTTATGACAGCGACTGTTGTTCCGTAACGTTCATGCGATCAGAAAGAAGATGGGGCTCTTTTTCTGACTACGTGTGCGAGTATTAAACTGTTGGTGAGATGGGATGAGATAATGTAACGCGTCGCTGTTGTAGGTTAAAGTACAATGACAGTTGCACAGATGTGTGTGCGTGTGCAATGTGCATGTTGGGAGTTGGGAACCGGTGAGAAAATGTCCGGTACCCGGTAATTTTATCAGTAATAACAGTATCAATTTAGTTCATATTTAACCGTTCCTGAACGCTGTAACTAAAAGCTGTTAAGAGTAAGACCTACGTGACTAAATCCGCCATCAACACAGCCGCGTGTGATTTGTTTACGAGCTGCGGTAGGTCTATCTGTTGAGTATATATTATAGCCCATACTATATATGTTGTGTGTGTGTGTGTGTCTGTCAAAATCAAGGAATAAAAACTTTTTTTTTTTAAAAATGTATGTTATTAGGGCCCAAGCCCTGAAAGGGCGAAGGCCCTATTGTTTTCCTTAGGATTATTATTATTAGGGCCCAAGCCCTGAAAGGGCGAAGGCCCTATTGTTTTCCTTAGGATTATTAGGGCCCAAGCCCTGAAAGGGCGAAGGCCCTATTGTTTTCCTAACGATTATTATTATTATTATTATTATTTATACGACTATTTGGGCACTTTTGGGGCCCTTAACATGCTCAAAAACTCTTGAAACTTTGCACACGGGTCAGAATCCGCGGCCATCAGGGCCGGGCTGAAGATGGTACCCGGGCGTGGCAGGGGGGCTAGACAGCGCCCCCTGGAACGGGGTCCGAAAACTTGGTCCATAACTCAAACACGCTTGCATGTAATAATATGAAACTCGGTACACATGTTGATCTCATCGTTCATATATACCTCAAACTATTACTTTTTACCCCAGCCCAACAGGAAGTCGGTTATTTAGGGTTGTTCATAAAACACTCGCAATGGAATTTGAAGTACTCCTCCTAGAGAATTCAAACACACGGCACGAAACTCGGTCAGCATGAAGTCAAGGCATTGAGGATGAAAGTTTGCGAGGGGATTTTTGATATCTCGAACGGTTTGGCCGTGGCGAGGAAACGAACTTATGGCGATAATCGTGAAACAGGAAGTGTGTCAGAACTTCAGCATACATTAACTGATCTTGATGAAACTTCAGCAGTTTGTTTGCTGTAAGAGGACGATCACATGGATGTGAATATTGTGAGTCAAAGTTATAGCGCCACCAACTGGCAGCAGGAAGTGTGTCACTTTCAAAATGCTTTGAAATCACCCTCTTATTTTTACCCGATTTGCTTCAAACTTAATCTGTATAATGTAAATACATAGCAGATGAAGACCTGTGAATGGATTCTTGATATCTTTGATACTGTTGCCGTGGCAACGCATCAAACTTTAAAATTCTTTTTTTTTGATGATTTTGAGACTCTTAGCGGCTTTTGGGGCCCTTAACGGGTTTGAAAACTCTTGAAACTTTGCACACAGGTCAGATCCCACAGCCATCAGAGCCGGGCTGAAGATGGTACCTGGGTGTGGCAGGGGGGCTAGACAGCGCCCCCTGGAACGGGGTCCGAACACTTGGTCCATAACTCAAACACGCTTGCATGTAATAATATGAAACTCGGTACACATGTTGATCTCATCGTTCATATATACCTCAAACTATTACTTTTTACCCCAGCCCAACAGGAAGTCGGCTATTGAGGTTTGTTTGTAAAACGCTCGCAATGGAATGTGCAATACTCCTCCTAGAGAATTCAAACACACGGCACGAAACTCGGTCAGCATGAAGTCAAGGCATTGAGGATGAAAGTTTGCGAGGGGATTTTTGATATCTCGAACGGTTTGGCCGTGGCGAGGAAACGAAATTATGGCGAGAAACGTGAAACAGGAAGTGTGTTATAACTTCAGCATACATTAACTGATCTTGATGAAACTTCAGCAGTGTGTTCGCTGTAAGAGGACGATCACATGGATGTGACTATTGTGAGTCAAAGTTATAGCGCCACCAACTGGCAGCAGGAAGTGTGTCACTTTCAAAATGCTTTGAAATCACCCTTTTATTTTTACCCGATTTGCTTCAAACTTAATCTGTATAATGTAAATATACGGCAGATGTAGACCTGTGAATGGATTCTTGATATCTTTTAAACTGTTGCCGTGGCAACGCATCAAACTTTACCATTCTTTTAGGATGCTTTTGAGACCCTTAGCATGCTTCAAATCGCATGAAACTCGACAGACACATCACATTTATTAGCCAGTAGACATGTGCAAAGTTTCAGAAACGGGCGTGGTGAGGGCTCAGTAGCACCACCTTTTGACAAAAGTGGGGTTGTTAGTTTTAACTAGAGTTACAAAAATCGGTATGTATATTGTACTCCTCGAGCCGGACAACTTTCTAATTGACACTCATTAGCTAGGACCCACAGAAAGTCAGATATCTTTGTTTGAATGTAGAGAAAATCTTAGAATTTTGCCAGTCTCTCAGTGTCTCTCTGTGTGAGTGAGAGGAGGGGCGCCTGTCAGGTTAATTTTAACCCTTTATTTGCTGTGTGCGACTTCTCTGGCATTTTCGGGGGCCTTAACATCCTCTAAAACTCTTGAAACTTTGCACACGGGTCAGAACCCATGGCCATCAGGGCCGGGCTGAAGCTGGTCATCGGGCGTGGCAGGGCGGCTCGACAGCGCCCCCTGGACTGGGATTCGAACATTTGTCCATAAATCAAACACACTTGCGTGAATTAATATGAAACTCGGTACAATTATAGATCACATCAGGCCAAACAACTTTCGTGCTCTAAGTTTTACGACAATTAAAATGGAAGTTGAGAATTATGGGTTGTTTGAATAGTTGTCCTAGGAGAAATACATCAAATTACAACGCATGTGTTTACCAATCACAACCAAACTCGGTGTGCAAGAAGTCAAGACATTGAGGATGAAAGTTTGTGAGGGGATTTTTGATATCTCAAACGGTTTGGCCGTGGCGAGGAAACGAAATTATGGCGAGAAACGTGAAACAGGAAGTGTGTTATAACTTCAGCATACATTAACATATCTTGATGAAACTTCATCAGTGTGTTCGCTGTAAGAGGACGATCACATGGATGTGACTATTTCGAGTCAAAGTTATAGCGCCACCAACTGGCAGCAGGAAGTGTGTCACTTTCAAAATGCTTTGAAATCAACCTCTTATTTTTACCCGATTTGCTTCAAACTTCATCTGTATAATGTAAATACATGGCAGATGAAGACCTGTGAATGGATTCTTGATATCTTTGATACTGTTGCCGTGGCAACGCATCAAACTTTAAAATTCTTTTTTTTTTGATGATTTTGAGACTCTTAATGGCTTTTGAGGCCCTTAACGGGTTTGAAAACTCTTGAAACTTTGCACACAGGTCATATCCCACAGCCATCAGGCCCGGGCTGAAGATGGTACCTAGGCGTGGCAGGGGGGCTAGACAGCGCCCCTGGAACGGGGTCCGAAAACTTGGTCCATAAATCAAACACGCTTGCATGTAATAATATGAATGAAAAACTTCATCTGTATAATGTAAACAGATGAAAAACTTCATCTGTATAATGATGAAAAACAGATGAAAAACTTCATCTGTATAATGTAAACATACGGTAGATGTAGACCTGTGAATGGATTCTTGATATCTTTTAAACTGTTGCCGTGGCAAAGCTTCAAACTTTGAAATTATTTTAGGATGCTTTTGAGACTCTTAGCATGCTTGAAATTGCATGAAACTCAACAGACACATCACATTTATTAGCCAGTAGACATGTGCAAAGTTTCAGAAACGGGCATGGTGCAGGGACTAAATAGCGCCACCTTTTGACAAAAGTGGGGTTGTTATTTTTATCTACAGTTACAAAAATCGTTATATACATTGTACTCCTCAAGCCAGACAACTTTCTAATTCATAGTCATTAGCTCAGACCAAGAGGAAGTCAGATATTTTGGTTTGAATATGGTGAGACTCTCTCTGAGCCTACGTCCGTGTATGGCAAGCCCTTTTAACATTTAAAAGCTAAGTTTGCCTATCCGGAAATTAACATTGTAGATATCAACAATGTCTTTCTGTCTAGTCGTAATTACATTTTGGATAGTTTGTATTATCATTTAAGATATCTGTAACATAATTGTGACTAGTCAAAATGACAGACTATGGCAAGCCGTTTTAACATTTAATCATGAAAGGGCCAAAGCCTTCGGCACCGCCACCCCGGTGCCTTTAGGTAACTAAAGGAGCCAGGGGTTGCGGTGCCACCGGCTTGGGCCCGCCATCGCTGCTCGCAGCTATATTTATTATTATTATTAGGGCCCAAGCCCTGAAAGGGCGAAGGCCCTATTGTTTTCCTTAGGATTATTATTATTATTATTAGGGCCCAAGCCCTGAAAGGGCGAAGGCCCTATTGTTTTCCTTGGGATTATTTTTCTTTTATTTTTCTAACGACTATTCGGGCACTTTTGGGGCCCTTAACATGCTCGAAAACTCTTGAAACTTTGCACACGGGTCAGAACCCGCGGCCATCAGAGCCGGGCTGAAGCTGGTACCCGGGCGTGGCAGGGGGGCTCGACAGCGCCCCCTGGAACGGGGTCCGAACACTTGGTCCATAAATCAAACACGCTTGCATGTAATAATATGAAACTCGGTACACATGTTGATCTCATCGTTTCATCTATACCTCGCGCTTTTACTTTTTACCCCAGCCCAACAGGAAGTCGGCTATTTAGGGTTGTTCGTAAAACACTCGCAATGGAATTTTTAATACTCCTCCTAGAGCTTTGATCCAAATTCGACGAAACTCGGTCAGCGTGAAGTCAAGACATTGAGGATGAAAGTTTGCGAGGGGATTTTTGATATCTCGAACGGTTTGGCCGTGGCGAGGAAACAAAATTATGGCGAGAAACGTGAAACAGGAAGTGTATCATAACTTCAGCACACATCAACCGATCTTGATGAAACTTCAGCAGTGTGTTCGCTGTAAGAGGACGATCACATGGATGTGACTATTGTGAGTCAAAGTTATAGCGCCACCAACTGGCAGCAGGAAGTGTGTCATTTTCAAAATGCTTTGATATCACCCTTTTATTTTTACCCGATTTGCTTCAAACTTCATCTGTATAATGTAAACATACGGCAGATGTAGACCTGTGAATGGATTCTTGATATCTTTGAAACTGTTGCCGTGGCAACGCATCAAACTTTACCATTCTTTTAGGATGCTTTTGAGACTCTTAGCATGCTTCAAATTGCATGAAACTCGACAGACACATCACATTTATTAGCCAGTAGACATGTGCAACGTTTCAGAAACGGGTGTGGTGAGGGCTCAGTAGCGCCACCTTTTGACAAAAGTGGGGTTGTTAGTTTTATCTACAGTTACAAAAATCAGTATGTATATTGTACTCCTCGAGCCGGACAACTTTCTAATTGACACTCATTAGCTAGGACCCACAGAAAGTCAGATATGTTTGTTTGAATGTAGAGAAAATCTCAGAATTTTGCCAGTCTCTCAGTGTCCTCTGTGTGAGTGAGAGGAGGGGCGCCTGTCAGGTTAATTTTAACCCTTTATTTGCTGTGTGCAACTTCTCTGGCATTTTGGGGGCCTTAACATCCTCTAAAACTCTTGAAACTTTGCACACGGGTCAGAACCCATGGCCATCAGGGCCGGGCTGAAGCTGGTAACCGGGCGTGGCAGGGCGGCTCGACAGCGCCCCCTGGACTGGGATTCGAAAATTTGTCCATAAATCAAACACACTTGCATGAATTAATATGAAACTCGGTACAATTAAAGATCACATCAGGCCAAACAACTTTCGTGCTCTAAGTTTTAAGAAGGAAGTTGGGAATTATGGGTTGTTTGAATAATTCTCCTAGGAGAAATACATCAAATCACAAGGCATGTGTTTACCAATCACAACCAAACTCGGTGTGCATGAAGTCAAGACATTGAGGATGCTCAATTCCGGACGGATTTTTGATATCTCGAACGGTCTGGCCGTGACGAGGAAATGAATTTTATGACTAAAAAAGGACACATAAAGTGTGTTATAACTTTGCTCATTTTACCTACAGTTACAAAACTTACCACGTATATTGTTCTCGTCAAGCCGATCAACTTTCCAATTTAAAGTCATTCGCTCTGAGCAACAGAAAGTCAGATATTGTAGTTTGAATGGATTTATTTCCCCTGCGATTCACTCTCTCTCTCTCTCTCTCTCTGTGTGTGGGTGTGTGTGTCTGTGTGGGGAGGGGAGGGCTGTTGTCTGTGTTTGTGTGTGTGCATGTGCGTGTGTGTGTGGGGGGAGGGGAGGGCTGTTGTCTGTGTTTATGTATGTTTGAACCACACACTGTGGCTGGCTGCGATTTTTCCTATAAGTCCTTGTATCTAAGTCCTTGTCTTTTTGCATAACAATTTTGTATTTTTTTTAAATGACAAAATAGGCATATAACCCCCATCTTTTAAATGTATAGTTTGCTTTAAATAAAAGTAAGATTGTATTTGTAATTGAAGCTGAATGAATTTAAAATTCTTGTGCTATATTTCAATATATTTGTTTTCCTTAAGATTTTAAAACACTAACTTCATTCTTTTCTGAATTACAAATATTTGTTTCTGTATAAAATAATACTCTGACTAAAAACACATTTGATGTTTCTTTTTGTATTTTTATTTACATGTATTTATGTATGTGTGTGTGTGTGTGTGTGTGTGTGTGTGTGTGTGTGTGTGTGTGTGTGTGTGTGTAAAGTGCAGGTTTTTTGAGATAAAGTAGAATTTCTATAACTATGTGTTGAACTGATAAATCACTCTTTTTTTTAACCTTTATTTATCCAGGTAAAATGTTTGAGAACCACTTCTCATTTACAAACATGACCTGGCCAAGAGGCTACAGGAAAAAATAAGAACATAATGTACAGCTGTACATAGTCAAACACATAACACTTAGAACAAGCAGCTAAATAAAAATAAAAAAGACAACAAAGAGGAAAAAGAAAACGAATAGAGTGCTTAAATAAGTGTGTAAATATGGTTCATGATTGTCAGCAGGAACAAGAGTCAACTATGTAATTTTCGAGGTTTTGCTTAAAGGTGGAGATTGGGATCAGAGATGTAAGTTTCAGGGTATTTTGTAGTATGTTCCAGTCGTGTACTGATGCAAAGCGGAAGGCATTATGTCCAAAGGTAGTAGAAGTAGGGGGGATACTAAATTTAATCAAATTACTTGATCTTGTGTGATAGGTGTTATAAGCGGCATGAAATAGGGATGACAAATAGAGAGGTGCCTTGCCCAGAATTGTCTTATATATGAAGAGAAACCAATGATGGAGCCGCCGGGTATGAAGGGAGGGCCAACCCACCAGTTTATACAGGTCGCAAAGATGAGTGTGATAGGGTGCATTAGTGGCAAAACGGATGGCTGAATGATGGATTGTGTCAAGTTTTTTTAAAGCTGTGTTTGGTGCCACTCTTGTGTGTGTTAAACACAATCTACTTAATACAGACAACTTCATTATAAAGATAAATAACAAATCCAAAAAAATATATGATTATAATCTATGACAAAAAAAGCCATTACAAACTATATTAGTGGTAAATACACATTGCTCTTTGTATTGTTGTAAAATACATTCATGAAAAACAAGATAACAAAAATCAAAAAGATAAATTATTTTAGATAGAGCCATGGCTGCTATAAAATTGAGACAACATGTTTTAAATGTATAGCAGAGATGTTAAATGAGGCAGCAACATACAAACTTTCTAGAACAACATGGACCTGGACCTGGATAGCTGGTTTTTATGGAGGACAGTGAAGAGGAAGAGGGTGCAAATCAAACAGCTCATTCTCAGACTACACAGCAAACAGCTTAAGTTTTTAGTGCTTTGTTTGAGGTTTTTAGTGCTCTGTCCTATCTTTTATCAACACATAATAGATAGAACAGAACAAGAAAGGCAATTAATAATCTGTCATTGCATTATGATATGAAAGGCTCAGTACAGTGTGGCACAAAAACGCTTATGCGCATCCCGAGTGGAGAATGATGCGCTTAAAGCCACATGGAGTTACAGCGCACAGCGCATCGAGTCCGCATTGATGCAAGCTCTACAATACACTTCTTTTCGACAGTCAAAGTGGGGGTTACGTTTTTGCACGTCATACAGAATAACCCTAAAGGCACCAAGGTGGCGGTGCCACCGGCTTTATATTAAATATAAATATAGCTGTGAGCAGCGATAAAGGGCCAAAGCCGGCGGTACCACCATCCCGGTGCCTTTAGGTAACTAAAGGCATCAGGGTTGCGGTGCCACCGGCTTGGGCCCGCAATCGCTGCTCGCAGCTATATTTATTATTATTTTGTAACCTTTTGGGCATTTTTGGGGCCCTTAACGTGCTCGAAAACTCTTGAAACTTTGCACATGGGTCAGAACCCGCGGCCATCAGAGCCGGGCTGAAGCTGGTACCCGGGCGTGGCAGGGCGGCTCGTCAGCGCCCCCTGGAACGGGGTCCGAACACTTGGTCCATAACTCAAACACGTTTGTATATAATAATATGAAACTCGGTGCACATGTTGATCTCATAGTTTCATCTATACCTCGCGCTTTTACTTTTTACCCCAGCCCAACAGGAAGTCGGCTATTGAGGTTTGTTTGTAAAACGCTCGCAATGGAATGTTAAATACTCCTCCTAGAGCTTTGATCCAAATTCGACAAAACTCGGTCAGCATGAAGTCAAGACATTGAGGATGAAAGTTTGCGAGGGATTTTTGATATCTCGAACGGTTTGGCCGTGGCGAGGAAACGAAATCATGGCGAGAAACGTGAACCAGGAAGTGTGTTATAACTTCAGCATACATTAACTGATCTTGATGAAACTTCAGCAGTGTGTTCGCTGTAAGAGGACGATCACATGGATGTGACTATTGTGAGTCAAAGTTATAGCGCCACCAACTGGCAGCAGGAAGTGTGTCACTTTCAAAATGCTTTGATATCACCCTTTTATTTTTACCCGATTTGCTTCAAACGTCATCTGTATAATGTAAACATACGGCAGATGTAGACCTGTGAATGGATTCTTGATATCTTTGAAACTGTTGCCGTGGCGACGCATCAAACGTTACCATTCTTTTAGGATGCTTTTGAGACCCTTAGCATGCTTGAAATTGCATGAAACTCGACAGACACATCACATTTATTAGCCAGTAGACACGTGCAAAGTTTCAGAAACGGGCGTGGTGAGGGCTCAGTAGCGCCACCTTTTGACAAAAGTGGGGTTGTTAGTTTTATCTACAGTTACAAAAATCGGTATGTATATTGTACTCCTCGAGCCGGACAACTTTCTAATTGACACTCATTAGCTAGGACCCACAGAAAGTCAGATATGTTTGTTTGAATGTGGTCTTGCTCAATCTGAGCCTGCTGTCTTTGCCTGTCTGTGTATGTGTGTGTGTTTGTAGGGGGAGGGGTCTTAACCATTTCACTCCTGTGTGTATGGCCTGCATAAAAAATAAATGCCTTAAGCCTGGTATTTTTTTAAATAAGTTTTTATTTTTTTATAAGTAAAGGCATATAACCAGTTTAATTGTAGTGCATTAATAGTTTTATATAATTAGTTTATTAATTAAATTAACTTGGTCCATAAACTTGATCTGAAAATTTGGTCCATAAATCAAACACACTTGCATGTAATAATATGACTTGAGTGTTAATCACATCATGTTTTCAGTTTGAATATAAAATATATAAATTATGTAAAAAAAAATAAAGTTGATCCAGCTGGAGCGCAGGCTGAGAATAGCGCTGTCATGACTGGATCAGAGATCATCAGTCATGCCTTCTCATACCTTACGCGCACACCACGCCCACTTACATCAGATCACATCAACATGTCAGCCGGAGGGATAACGAGGGTCGTCGTCGCTTTTGGATTCAAGAATTTCTTACAACAAGATGGCAAAAGAACAGCGCTTTGCAAGACATGCAACGTTAAGATCGCGGACAGTCAGATGACAACCTCCAATTTCGTCCGTCATTTGAAGAGCCATATTCTGCCCAGTAAGTGCTTGTCAATTTGTTAATGTTATCTGGTTAGCTCGTTCGTAGTTAGCTAGCTAATGTAAGTTAAAGGAGAACTCCGGCGCAAAATTACACATTGTTACCTAGTCAACCGTTATCTGAGATTTGTTTTCATGACTGCCGAATGTAAATAGTTTTTATATAAAAACACAGTTTAGCCTATAAGTGACGTCCGACATTCTGCATATTGTGTTATTTTGTTAAGCCCCACTAAAGGCATAAAAAACTGTAAAGCACAATCAAGTTTTCACACTATATTCCAAGACTTCTAAAGTCATTCAATAGCTTAATGTGTGGTAAAATTAATATTTTAGTCTCTAAGTTAAAGTTAACGGAAAGTCATCTCGCCTCAGTCATTCTCCATGCATCAGCATTAGCGCGTCGCGTTCGGTTGCGACAGTAACACGACGACACTCTCTTCAAGATCAATGTTCCCAATATTATACTTTATTTGTAGATAAGGCATAAAGGTCTATGATTTGCATAAAATGACTATCTTGCTGGAGTGGAGTTTATTGCCCTTTAGAATACACTAAGCATTAGTGCTGCACGATTAATTATATCGCAGTCGTAATAGCGATCTCAAACCTATGCAATTATATAACGCAAAATGCCGCGATTTTAAATGAAATAAACAAAGTAGGGCTATTAGCGCAGCATCTCTTCTTTTTTGTCATCCTTTGACTAGTGTTACAAGATCCCCCTCTTATTGGTTCAAATGCCTTTTCGCATTTTGCACGACAAGAAGTGAAAAGCTGCCTGTGAGTGCCCTAGATTAGAATAGATGAGACTCGCATAATGCGCATGCACTGACCGTGTGCCAGCCCAGAATAAACAGTTCTCTTTCGAGCTTGAACGAACAATAGCACACACAATTATGCCAAAATGTGAGAGTTGTGAGTTGTGCTATGAGGCGCGTGTGAGATCCGCGTCTCGGCAACGGGTGCTCTTAAAGGGCCAGCAGCGAATAAAGCGTTCTTTCAGTAAAGTTAAAAGAACAAAGGGAAATTAGAAAATTACTCACTGATCTTGAGTAAAGAACTTTTGTAGCTTTAATAAGGATTATTATATATATAATTTATGATTCAGGCAGCGCAGACTGTTTGATAACTTTATTCAATTTCTGTACCTGTTAAGACAGGAAGGGCACAGGTAAATATGTTTTTTTATTATGGGGTTTATGTGGGGATTGTTTGAAGTTCACTAATTTAAAAGCTGTTATATATTTTTTTTAAGCCTAATAATTTTTTAAAAAGTTGATGGCTTTCAATTGATGGAATCACTGTAATGTTGGTTTGGTTGATGGTTTATTGATCATTATAGGTGTTATCAATCATTTATTGTTGTTGTTGTTGTTTTTAGTTTGAGTTGAGAAATAAACATTAATCTGTGTGTGCATTTACTTTTTTTAGAACCAAGCAAGTTGGACTCATGAAACCATTTTATTATATCGGAGTCGCAAATCGCAATTGCAATATTGGCCTCAATAATGGCAAATATAACATTTTCCCAAATC
>NW_024121566.1:0-19867 GCF_016745375.1 Pimephales promelas
GTGAAGGAAAGACTAATAAGTCTATACCAAAGAGGCTAAGCTATGGCAGCAAAAGCCAAGGAAAAAATTTTTTTTAAAAATTCAGCAAGACTTTTATACAAGCATACACATGGGGTGATTCTCGTGTATTAGGACGGCAAAAGACAGCCTTACAGGCAGAGACAGTCTAAGAGATGGAACTAGGAGAAACACACCTTTCAAAGGAGCGACTTTGACTTACTAGCCATCTGGTGTGTAACGTCTTGGAGATGTTGTCCGACAGATGTTGTCCGATGTGTGGCGTACCGTCTCGATCAGGCTCCTGTAGTCCTTCAGAACCTCAGCCTGATGTCGTTCGCTCCCACTTGCAGCACAACAGCTCCGACACGCTCATCACTGTTCAGGATCTCGGGAACCTGTGCAGCAACATCAAGAACATGAGCACCAGGAAAGCAGTGAGTGAGCACCTTATCCTTACCAGAGGTAGCACTGACATGACGGACCATGAACGTGCCCATGATCACGGTGGCGTCGCGTTCCGACTCGCGAAGAGGGGAGAAGCGGTTCCGGGTGGAGATCTCGAAGAGCGGGAGGGGTGACGGAGAGGTTCTAGCTCTGGTCCTGGCTCGTGTCTTCCGCTGTGTGATCCATGGTCCATTGTGTTGTGTCGGTGTCGGAGTGAATGAAGCCAGAGATGATCGTGACCTCCTGGGGAGAGAAACGCATTGAGTAGATGAAGTGGTAGTCAAAGAGTAACCAACCACTGACTTGTGAGCATTGGCACGTGATATTTACTTGGGAAGCGGTCCAGACACGATGATTGTTGCTTCAGGCGATGTGTTGCGTACCGTCTCGATCAGGCTCCTGTAGTCCTTCAGAACCTCACCCTGACGTCGTTCGCTCCCACGTTCAACACAACAGCTCAGACGCGCTCATCACTGTTCAGGACCTCGGGAACCTGTGCAGCGACATCAAGAACACGAGCACCAGGAAAGCAGTGAGTGCACACCTTATCCTTACCTGAGGTAGCACGGACATGACGGACCATTGGCGTGCCGATGATCACGGTGGCGTCGCGTTCCAACTCGCGAAGAGGGGAGAAGCGGTTCCAGGTCAAAATCTCCAAGACCGGGAGGGGCGGCGGAGAGGTTCTAGCTCTGGTCCTGGCTCGTGTCTTCTGCTGTGTGATCCATGGTGTTGTGTCAGTGCTGGACTGAATGAAGCCAGAGATGATCGCGTCCTGCTGGGCAGAGAAACGGATGGAGTAGACGAAGTCAGAGTAAAAGAGTAACTAACCACTGACTTGTGAGCATCGGCGTGTGATGTTTCAAGCGCTGACCGCCGATCCAGCAGCTCACAGGCAGAGTCGTCTCTCCACAGGCGTCACTAAACGAGGAATAGACACAGTTTCAATATAATGTTCCACACTAAGCATATCAATTAAGTTTGGACAACAAAGACTGTGATTTGGACTTTGACTTACTAGTCATGTCTGTACTTGGGAAGCAGTCCAGACACGATCGTTGCTTCAGGCGATGTGTTGCGTACCGTCTCGATCAGGCTCCTGTAGAACTTCTTCTGAACCTCAGCCTGATGTTGTTCACTCCCACGTGCAGTACAGCAGCTCCGACAAACTGGAGTTGACGAACGCCATTTCTCGGGACAAGCGTCCCGAGATAACAGCAGAAAACAGATGGGAAATAATTAGCATAGCTGATGTCCATAATGATTTCCCTTACACAGGAGTAGATTCCAGAGTTTGAGCATAAAGAATTTAAGTTTGAGCCTAACTTTTCTTTTTGGAATATTTAAAATTAATAAATAACTAATGCTAATTGCAAGTAATCGTCTAGCAGTGTTAATAAACCTTAAGCAAAAACTGACCACAGAGAAGTCATCTGAACAATTGTAAATACCATTCGGATGCTAATGATTTAGGGTAGATTTGACTTACTCGATCTAACCTGAGGATAATAAATAAGGTTAAAAGGTGTTAAGATTAAAGCACAAACCGCAAATCATGGCGCCCAACGTGGGGCTTTAACTGTTCAATTCTGGCCAGTAATTGAACAGTTAAGCGCCAGCTAAATAGCGTGTGCGTGGATGTGCTTAAGGATTAGAAATGTATTTTCTTTTTTAAAGATAAATAAATTAGAAGACGACTAGTGAAACTTAGTCGAAAAAAAAATCTAGAAAAGATTTAAAGAAGACCCAGAAAGGGTTAGATGTGCAAGGCTCGTTGCTTCAGGCGATGTGTTGCGTACCGTCTCGATCAGGCTCCTGTAGTCCTTCAGAACCTCAGCCTGATGTTGTTCGCTCCCACGTTCAGCACAACAGCTTAGACGCGTTCATCACCGTTCAGGATCTCGGGAACCTGTGCAACAACATCAAGAACATGAGCACCAGGAAAGCAGTGAGTGCACACCTTATCCTTACCTGAGGTAGCACGGACATGATGGACCATGGATGTGCCGATGACCACGGTGGCGTCGCGTTCCAACTCGCGAAGAGGGGAGAAGCGGTTCCGGGTCGAAATCTCAAAGACCGGTAGGGGCGGCGGAGAGGTTCTAGCTCTGGTCCTGGCTCGTGTCTTCCGCTGTGTGATCCAGGGTGTTGTGTCGGTGCCGCAGTGAATGAAGCCAGAGATGATCGCATCCTCCTGGGCAGAGAAACGCAGCGAGTAGACAAAGTCAGAGTCAAAGAGTAACTAACCACTGACTTGTGAGCATCGGCGTGTGATGTTTCAAGCGCTGACCGCCGATCCAGCAGCTCACAGGCAGAGTTGTCTCTCCACAGGCGTCACTAAACAAGGAACAGACACAGTTTCAATATAATGTTCCACACCAAGCATATCAATTAAGTTTGGACAACAAAAACTGTGATTTGGACTTTGACTTACTAGTCATTAGGTGTGTAACGTCTTGGAGATGTTGTCCGACAGAACAGCCGCTCCGATTCTGCTATCAGCACGATACAGCCTAGATCTCTCCTAGAACAGATTCCAATTATTTACAAAGAGCAGTTTCTGTTCATTACACAATGACATTAACCATTCATTTAGTGCAAATAATCTACTTAACCTTTCCCGTCCTTGTCTGTACGTGGGAAGCGGTCCAGACACGATATGCAACACATCGCCTGAAGCAACGATCAGGCTCCTGTAGTCCTTCTGAACCTCAGCCTGATGTCGTTCGCTCCCGCATGCAGCACAACAGCTCCGACAAACTGAAGTTGACGAACTCCATTTTTCTCGGGACAAGCGTCCCGAGATAACAGCAGAAAACAGATGGGAAATAATTAGCATAGCTGATGTTCATAATGATTTCCATTACACAGGAGTAGACGTTAAAAAGAACAATCTCACAGACTCTCCGCAAACCAACCATACTTACCAACCTGTTTGACTAAGGCTGTCGAGCCCCACTGTCGCTGTAATGCGTTTCATTGCCAACGGTTCCGTATGGCATACCACCTACCGCAAAAACACAATATCTGCCCAACCACCCATCATTCACGCAATACACACAGGAAAGTAATGACTGTAAATACTATGCAACCTACACAAGTAACTAATAGACTCTTCAAGTTTTATAGTATTAAATGGATTCAATCTGATTCAGAGGAATAAAAGGTAAGCAGTATGTTGGCTAAAGAGATGCGTCTTTAGTCTAGTTTTAAACTGTGACGGCGAGTCAGAGCTTCAAACCATACCGGGAAGGCTATTCCAGAGTTTGAGCATAAAGAATTTAAGTTTGAGCCTAATTTTTATTTCTGGAATATTAACATTAATAAGTAACTAATGCTAATTACAAGTAATTGTCTAACAGTGTTAATAAACCTTAAGCAAGAACTGACCACAGAGAAGTCATCTGAACAATTGTAAGTACCATTCGAACGCTTATGATTTAGGGCAGATTTGACTTACTCGACCTAACCTGAGGATAATAAATAATAAGGTTAAAGGTGTTAAGATTAAAGCACACAGTAAAACATGGCGCCCAACCAGGGGCTTTAACTGTTCAATTCTGGCCAGTAATTGAACAGTTAAGCGACTTCTAAACAGCGTGTGCGTGGATGTGCTTAAGGATTAGAAATTTATTTTCTTTTCTTTTTTTAAAAACCTAACTCTCAAATTATTTACAAAGGGCAGTTTCTGCCCATTACAAAATTACATTAACCATTCATTTAATGCAAATAATCTACTGAGCCTTTCCCGTCCTTGTCTGTACGTGGGAAGCGGACCAGACACGATCGTTGCTTCAGGCGATGTGTTGCGTACCGTCTCGATCAGGCTCCTGTAGTCCTTCAGAAACTCAGCCTGATGTCATTCGCTCCCACGTTCAGCACAACAGCTCTGACGCGCTCATCACCGTTCAGGATCTCAGGAACCTGTGCAGCAACATCAAGAACATGATCACCAGGAAAGCAGTGAGTGCGCACCTTACCCTTACCTGAGGTAGCACAGACATGACGGACCATGGACGTGCCCATGATCACGGTGGCGTCGTGTTCCGACTTGCGAAGACGGGAGAAGCGGTTCCGGGTCGAGATCTCAAAGAGTAACTAACCACTGACTTGTGAGCATCGGCGTGTGATGTTTCAAGCGCTGACCGCCGATCCAGCAGCTTCACAGGCGTCGAGTCGTCTCTCCACAGGCGTCACTAAACAAGGAACAGACACAGTTTCAATATAATGTTCCACACTAAGCAAAATCAATCAAGTTTGAACAACAAAAACTGTGATTTGGACTTTGACTTACTAGTCATTAGGTGTGTAACGTCTTGGAGATGTTGTCCGACAGAACAGCCGCTCCGATTCTGCTATCAGCACGATACAGCCTAGATCTCTCCTAGAACAGATTCCAATTATTTACAAAGACCAGTTTCTGTTCATTACACAATGACATTAACCATTAATTTAGTGCAAATAATCTACTGAACCTTTCCTGTCCTTGTCTGTACGTGGGAAGCGGTCCAGACACGATGATCGTTGCTTCAAGCGATGTGCTGCGTACCGTCTGGATCAGGCTCCTGTAGTCCTTCAGAAACTCAGCCTGATGTTGTTCACTCCCACGTTCAGCACAACAGCTCCGAACAGCTTTTTTGAAATGCTAGCGGGCTAAAGGCTAGTAGCCGAGATTTAGAAAATTGGATCTAAGTAGCGATAAAGCAATCCAATTGTTTTTTATAAGGTATAGTATCGAGGATAAGTTCACATGTTATAAAAATAGAAGGTGCTTGTTTACAAATGAGTGGTAAAGAAGAAAATTAAGGATTGAAGAATCAATTAGATGGAGCAACAAACACAAACCTTTACAAAACTTTACAAGGATTACATGTCTGAAACCTCCAGCCATAAGTTCTCTGTCACTTAAAGAAGAGTATTGCATACCTGTACACTCACCTGACTGCTTTGCAGTGGAGACCCCCTGCTGTAAGCTCTGTGACTGCTAACCCTTTGAGAGAAGAGGACTCCGTGATTGTATACTCACCTGACTGCTTTGCAGTGAAACCTCCAGCTGCAAGTTCTCCCTCCGTCACTTAAAGAAGAGTATTGCGTACCTGTATACTCACCTGTCTGCTTTGCAGTGGAGACCCAGCTAACCCAGCTCCTGCAAAAACACAAATCATCAGATCACACACACACATGCAGTACTCATTCCAATCAAGAGCTCACTGGAGCAAAATCATCAAATTAAGTTAATTCATTAGAGCAACAGACGGTATATCTGGAATACAGGTGTTTAAAAAACGCAGGACAGATTGTAAATGGATCGTTGGACATCAAATAACCACACAAACGATCCGATCTCAGTGATAGAGTTCACATCAGACCCATTTACATCTCAGATCTACAGAGAAAACAGAACAGTTAACATGATACACCAAATTAAAGAAACAGTAATAATTAAAAAAAAAAATCCAAAAATCTGTGTGAAAGCAGATAAAGTGAAATATTTTAAAACACTTAAATATTAAATCCAAATTAAGTGTAGAACAGTCAATAAAAGATGTGCTCATAAATGTCACTTACAAAATGGTGGATGCATTAAAGCGCCCGACGATGGAGAAAACTTCAGGAGACTTTAATAGACCAGTGACCAGCAGAATCCACGAGGAGAACCACACACATCAACTACAACTTAAAGTAATGCAAGCCAACGGCCAGGGAGAAACAGAGGGCTTAAATACACAGAGAACAGATCAAGGAAACGAGACACAGCTGGGGTAAATTAACCCAACGACAGTAACCATAGCAACGAACTGGGAGAGAACGGAGACCAGTTCATTTGGTTCAGCTGTGTTGTGTTAATGAAGACGGTGAAACTGGGATCAAGGAGTGGCTCAGTTTGATGAAAGCCTAAAAATGCTTCAGAAAGCCTTGGTTTACAATCACTACATTTGTACTGCATTAAAGTTTCAAAAATGAAAATACAAATATACAGAAAGAGTAGAGATCTACAACACCAATTAAGTACAAGTGAAAAATAACCAACAATAAAAATAACTGTCTTACCTTCAGTTCAGTTCAGTTCAGTTCAGTTCAGTTCAGTTCAGTTCAGTTCAGTTCAGTCTCCAATCTACATCCCAGACTGGAAATCCTGCAGGTTCATCCTGTGGGCCTTTATAATTATGGGCAAAACCACTGACAGGAACGCAAACAACAAGGAATAAAATTCAACAAACCACTAAATCTCAATATAATAAACTTTCTGTACATGGCCTAATTCACAAATTATTATTAAAAAAACCATGAATACATGTTTCCTCATTGAAAAACTGTTCCATTTTTAAACAAACATTCCCCTTCATCTTCTACACTTGGTTTCTCCCAGTTCCCAACATGCACCTCAGCACAGATATAAAAGCTCATTCCAGAAGCTGCTCTGGTTCTTCCACTGGTTCCAGCAAGCTGTCACGTTGGCTGGGTTTTAATTCAATCGTGAAGTAAGAGCTGTTACAAAAAGACTCTACAAAAATATACTATTATGTAGTGATGGTGAAATGAAGCTTTCTGAAGCACTGAGGCTTTCCCCTCAAGTGTATCGTAAATTGGTTCATTACTCGAAGCTTTTCAGCACGGTGCACACTAACGACATCTTGTGGTCAAAAGGTGGAAAAGCTACCTTTCCCAATTTTTTTGTATTGTTTTATGTAATAAATGTAATATTGTAATAATGTAGTATATGTAATACATAGGACAAATTAACTCTGTTTAACAATGCAGCCTTAAAACTTTAGCCGTAGTCCTACACCTTATAAATTCATAGGCAAGGCTAATAGGCATATATAATCAAAATAAAATAAAACTTTTGTGGAATACTAGTGAAGTGCTGGTAGTGAAAGTGCTTGTGAACTGTGTGAATCTCAGTCGGTCCAGAGCCCGTCTAACGGAGAGCCTTGGCACTTCCTATTAGCCCCGTTGTGGATCATCTTGGTTGCAGTTCCATTATAATTCCACTGGAGGTGATCGCGGGCGAGAGCAGAATGAATGGGAGTCTATGGGGCTAAACGGCTAAATGTCTCTTTCACCTGCTTGTCATTAAATCAACATCGATTTTATTGTTGATTCCGCAAGTTCAATATAGATTATAGGCCAAAAGTTGAATGAACGAGTACTTATGTCCTTTCGATTTCTTACAGGTTAGGCTGTTGTTGGCCCGAAGACGCTTGCATTCTGCTATTGTGTGACATCATCACAGTTTCGAATGGATTTTTAGAACAGATAAGTGAACTTAAAAATGCAATTTTCAGCTGAGTGTATTATCTTAGCCCTCGCTTTTGAATGCAACTTTCAAATTACTTTACAAAAAATTACATCCTGAGAAAAGTGTATTTCTGGGGGTGAAACCCCATTGACTCCCATTCATTCTGCACTCGACCGCAAGCGCCCCCGCATGGACAGATGCGTTACTGCAGCCAGTTCAGAAGCCGGAAGTAACCAGCCAGTGCCAATTCTCTTCAATTAGACATTCTCTGGTCGGTCTCAATTCACTACCGAAGCGCATGACACTCGAAACCTGCGCAAGAGGCTTACGCTATTTTTAAATTAGAATATGAAGCAGTCACGTGGTTGTGTGTTGAAACGAAGCTTCGGATGTCACTGATCACATGGTTATGACAAAACGAATCAAGCTCGGTACAGTGCTTCACGTGAGATGCTACGTTTCTTTGATAGAAGCTTCGAAGCCTCGGTGCCGAACATCACATCACTACTATTGTGTTCATGTTGAAATGGGCTTTATGCACAGCTGTGCTACTTCCTGAACTTCAGCCAGCTCCTTGTTTCCTGTTTGCCATTATTGGTCAAATTGATTAATTCAGGTGTACCTGACCTCAGTAGTCATGGCAACAATAATCAGACACACCTGAATTAATCAATTTGGCCAATAATGGCAGACAGGAAACAAGGAGCTGGCTGAAGTTCAGGAAGTAGTGCAGCTGTGCATAAAGCCCATTAAGAAAGATCCATAACCTGATTCATGTAAAAAGGGGAGTATTTTATCTGCTATTTTTATCTTTTCCATTGAGTCAGGCTGATGTGACGATGTCTCCAGATCTGCTCGTCTGCCATTAGCTTTCTTTGCCAGGATTCATATGAAAGGTGGGTTGGAACAGTGTTGTAGTCGAGACCGAGACCAAAGAGAGCCGAGTCCAAGTCGAGACCGAGACCAGAGATTAACCTGGATAACCTAAGGTTGGGTCTCAAACCAGACTTAAAGATATCTTCAAGAATATGTTAAATATTTGGTGGTAACAAAAAAAATGGCACCATACTGAAACAGTAAACCAAATATACCATGGAATCATGTACACTGTAATGGTAAAAAGGCCACATAGTGGTGTAAAGGTAATTTTATTATAAATATGACTTACAATTATTACAATCAGTCAGTGCTCTTTTACAGAACATTACTGCACATGAATTCTGTGTGGCTCTTATATGCAAACTGAATTAGGGATGATAAGGCAGACATTTTCAATAGATAGTTGAGCTAGAGGCTCCACGTCATATCTGACCTGGGTCCTGCTGCATTTGCGCGTCACGAACGTTATAGTCTCAAGTCATGCGCAGTTGCGCACAAGAAAGTCAGCAATCATTGGACGTTTCAATCAAACAACAATTTAAAGAAATATTAACATACAGTAATAATCATGACATATTTTGAATCCCAATATGTTTGAGTACGAGTCCATGACAAGACCGAGTCCATTAAAATACGGTCTCAAGACCGAGTCTCGAGTGCACAACACTGGGTTGGAACTTTCTTTTAATTACATTCTTTTATGAATGGATGTTTGATCATAATTCTAAGTCCATAATGTGTTTGGGATGATATAACACAGAAAGCATTAAACATATCTTGTTGAGGAGCTGAGATTTTTATTATTAATCCAATTCTATATTCAAATATTTGTAAGAAAGGGTTAGGGCTTGTTGGGTCAAGTCACCTTTATTTATATAGCACTTTTTACAATACAGACTGTATCAAAGCAGCTTCACAGTGATGACATGAAAATAATACAACACAGATCAATAATATTGTTGAATATTAAATGTCCCTGTTAGACAACACCACAAACGACACCTGAGAGACGCACCGGTCTGTCTCGCATCTCTCCCGGAGCAGCGGAGGCATAAAGGAGGAGCGACGACACCGGAGAGAGGAACACGCCTCATTTTATGTTGTGATTTTATGTTGTGTTTTGTGTGTCGTCCGTGACAGGCTGCTATAATTTCATTTTGTATTTGTTTATTTATTATTAAAGTAGTTGAACATTCGCCGGTTCCCGCCTCCTTCACATAATTGAACCCCGTTACAAATGTACTAGCAAACCTTATAGTATTAGGCCTACATCTTATAGTATTAGCTACCACACAATCCGAAAACTCTCGGGACAGCAGCATCGGTCTAAAAACAATCTTAACCATTCATCAGAAACAATTTTAAAACAGGGCTTTAATTGTAAAATACCGAACTTGTCCTTTAAGAATTTGTTCATGCCCACGTTCAAGTAATCTTTTTATAAAAAGATAAACCTCACATATTTCAGAATTTAAATCATCTTTATAAAAAGAATGAGCCAATAAAGATACATTCCTGATATGTATAATGCACAGTATCTAGAGAGCGCTATACAAGGCTTACCTAATCCGTTGTATAATCCAACTGCAAGGTGTAATAAAGCAGCAAATTTCACTGTCACTGCTTTTTTAAAGTGATTATTCCTCAGTCACAGCCCGTGTGTGTGTGCGTGTGCGTGTGCGTGTGCGTGTGCGAGAGAGAGATAAGAAAACAGAAGCTGTTTCTCTTCATGCAGTTCACCTGTCACACACTCAGCTGATTATGCGCTCTCTCACACACACACACACAACTATTCGTGATTTAAAAAAGCTAAATTATTCATATGAGTAGCAGAAATACAAGTCAAATGAAGGAGGAAAGATTAAATAGCTTACATTTGCAATAACTAAAGTAGTTTCACATACTTTCAAGCATGACAAGCTTTTCCATCGTCCGCAAACTCTCACCCCAGACTGACGAGGATCACCTGTCCTGATGATCACCTGTCATGTCCTGATCACCTGTCCTGATCACCTGTCCTGTCCTCGCCCTCCTTTAATTCCTGGTTTTTAAAAAACTGCTGGGAAAGATCAGCTCCAGCAAAATATAGATGGGCAAACAAGGAGGAAGGGGAAGAAAAACAGGATAAAGAGGAAGAAAACTAAAAATATTTAAAAAAAAAAAAAAAATTAAGTTTGTGAGAGCTATTTTTGTCCCATTTTTGGAGGTATTTCTTTTAGTTATTTGTTTATATATGCATTTTTCTAATACAGAAGAGACATTATTTCTATCATTATTTCATTCATTATTTTTGCAACATGTCATAATAACACATGTTGAGAGTAACCTCTGAGAAGCCTATCTGAATTTGTGTCTTATAATATAACACGTTTATATCCATACAGAGGAGGCATAGCCTACTTTAAATGTATTGAAATTAATAAAGCATTTTTGAATAAACATGGGGTATCATTTGTGTATCTGTTTGCCGGGCCGAGGTTTTTGATAATCAAAATATGGTCACCCACCCTATTGATAAAACCATTGAGAGCCATGCAATGATAAATGAAATTCATCAATTACCAAACCTCAATATTAAACACCTTTTATACATGCTCTAATCAACAGCTTATTTAATGAACAGCCATGTTAGCGGTACATTAGCAGCTGTGCTGTGTGTGTGTGATCGCCAGCTGATATCCTCACACACACTGAGCGAGTGCACGTGAGAGCTCCCTAACGCGAGTATGCAGCCTGTGTAGGGCACTAAATAACAAACCACTTCATCTTTTTTGAAAATAGACATCACTTCTGAAGTATAAGTAAAAAAATACAACATAGATATAAAAAACCTTTTAAGTCTATTGTGATGATATGTACAGCACAAAAAATGCTTTTATAAAAAAATACAAAATAGATCTTACTCTAAAATTGCACAGATATGTTTATAACTTGAATGTAAATGTATTACACTATACATTATGCTTACATAAACAACATCAGTTATTACAGATGCTGAGTTTGACATGGGAACGTGAAAGGGGTTAGGGTTTTCTTATTAAAACAGAAGATCTGATTTAAGATCATACCAGATATCAGGTATAAAGTGTCCAAATCTGACCCTTCCTGCAGACTTCAGGTCAGACACACTTGTAATCCTGAACACCCGGATTAGCTGGTTAAGGTGTGTGTGCTTGGCAACCATTGGTTTTAAAGAATAAACTGTAGTGTCATTATACTAGTGTCCACATGGTGGCAGTATTGTGATGTATTTGTGGCCAGGGGACTGTGAGCTCCTCCAGCTGGGAGAGAGAGGGTCCGAGGTGTTCACACCAAGACAAGTAATCTAAGGGGAAATTCAGAGCGATAAACATTTTAATTTGAATGGTTCATGGATCTGTTCAGACCAACGCAAACATTCGCATGCCATCGAAGTGAGAAGGAGAGGCTCTGTAATATATTTCCAAATCCCACTGCAACAAAACTGGCCAACCAATAAAGAAGAGCGCTTCTGATCACCTGCTGCCGTCACATGACCTGCTGGTGCTCACCAATATCTGTTCATTTAGGACTATCAACAGAGTTCATGATGATCTTTACACATCTACGTAACGGACTTCTCTAAACTCTTGTGTTTTAGAGCCGCTTTACCACAGATTGTGTGTTTGCATCATTGAAGCAGTATTTTCCTGTTATGCCTGTAAAGTCGTTTTAATAACAAGGGTTAGTGTATAAAGCGCTAAATAAATAAAGGTGACTTGACTTCTCGTCTCTGTACTATATCTCGTGACGTTGGACGTTGGTGTGTTTCTGATGTGTGTGTGGTTTACACCCGTGTGTAGCGCTGAACACACACAGCTGGAAAACGGTTTATCAACTCACGCGTATTTACATTGTGCTTTCCAGAAAGGCATACTGTTGTGTCAGTAATGCCTGAACATTGAGCAGTTTAATCAGGAGAACTAGAACGCCCCTTCATAATGCTTTAATCCCGCAGACAGCGGCGACGCGCAGAAACCTTTCAACAACGTCAACATAAACATGAACAAGCAAGTGTCTCTGATTGGCTGAAGCGGTGTAGGGGATGAGCAGTTCAGTCTCTGAGGATGTGGAAGACAGGAGCAGTCACTCATCGGACACTGGTTCTGCCGCACTGGATGCTGGGAATGGGGTTTAGCCTGAGCGGAACTGGATCACGGGAAGGGATCTCGAGTATACAGTGCCGGCGGGTCTGACTGACAGCAGAACTACGGTTGAGGAATGAACTACGACTAGAGTTAAATTTCGAGAGAGAGAGTGTGTGTGTGTGTGTGTGTGCCTAGGAGTCTATTCCAGAGTTTAGACAGATCGCCATCAAACACGAAACACAGCTAAAGCACATCCCCGAAGATCACGCTAACGTCGGCCAGTAGATGAGGCTCACAGACACGACACCAGTCCAACAAACTGAACCTTTTATTAGGAGGTTCTTATTTCAGTATAAATCATACTACACATTTCCTTTAGAAAAATCGTTATGTACACTACAGTGCTGACGAATCAAACAGACCAAAGAAACCCTTGATATAAATAAGCTCTATGGAAAAGCCTGTAGAGTCTTTAAAACAACTGTCATCTTACAAAAAATATATATGTTCATGTCAGCTCTAATACGACTAAAGCCTACAACTGAAAAAATATTATTCAAGGACCTGTGTGGATTTGAAGAATTTTCTCAGTGCAGCCGAGTCGAAGTGCTTGGATATTCACAGTTACGGACAGGCACTGAGGAGCGAGTTACCAGCTACAGTTACGAGAGAGAGAGAGAGAGAGAGAGAGAGATGGGGGAGAGAGAGAGAGAGAGATGGGGGGAGAGAGAGAGAGAGATGGGGGGAGAGAGAGAGAGAAGAGAGAGATGGGGGAGAGAGAGATGGGGGGGAGAGATAGAGATGGGGAGAGAGAGAGAGAGAGAGAGAGAAAGAGAGAGAGAGATGGGAGGGAGAGAGAGAGATGGGGGGAGAGAGAGAGAGATAGAGAAGGGAAAGAGAGAGAGAGGGAGAGAGAAAGAGAGAGATGAGAGGGAGAGAGAGAGAGAAATAGAGAAGGGAAAGGGAGAGAGAGAGAGAGAGATGGGAGGGAGAGAGAGAGAGATAGAGAAGGGAAAGAGAGAGAGAGATGGGGAGGGAGAGATAGAGAAGGGAAAGAGAGAGAGAAGCTCAGCAGAAGTTGAGTGTCTAAAAGAAGTCTTGGAGACGTGCCGCCGTTTCTTCCTCTGCTCTTGTCAGATCGATTAAAAAGAAAGTAAAACCGACAGTAGAAACAAACATGATTAAATGAAGCGCCGTTTAAAAACCGTTCTGTACAAATCAGTATAAAAAGTCTTTGTGTGGTTCATGCGGGTGTGGCCTGACGGCCTTCGGGTGCAGAGAGTCTTGGGGGCGGGCCGCTCTCGGAGGGGGCGTGGCCAGGGGCGGGGCCGACCAGCTGAGTGACAGTCCAGAGCTCAGTTTGGGGCCGGGTTTGGTTATTAGTGTGGAGTGTGTGTGTTTGGCTGTGTTCGCAGAGTGTGTGGGTTTGATTGTGTTACTAGCTTGTGTTGGTTTGGTTGTGTTACTCGTTTGTGTGTGTTTGGGTGTGTTGGCAGTTTGTGTGTGTTTGGTTGTGTTGGCAGAATGGCTGGGTTTAGTAGGTGTTGAGGGTGTGTGTCCCGGTTTGGGGACAGAGGAAGAATGGAAATATCTGGATGCCGAGGGGGGTGTGTGTTTGGGTGGTGCCGGTGTGTGTGCGTGTTTGGTCGGCACCGAAGGGGGAGTGTGTTTGAGTGGTGCCGACGTGTGTGTGTGTTTGGTCGGCACCGAAGGGGGTGTGTGTTTGGGTGGTGCCGACGTGTGTGCGTGTTTGGTTGGTGCCGAGTGGGGTGTGTGTTTGGGTGGTGCCGGCGTGTGTG
This sequence comes from Pimephales promelas, assembly GCF_016745375.1. The sequence goes on from NW_024121566.1 coordinate 14,472, forward strand.
TGTGTTTGGGTGTGTGCGCACTGGCCGTGGAGTTGCGTGCTGTGTGAGAGGGAGCGCTGGGACATTCGGACACGTTGAGCACTTTGGGTCGCCCGTCAGAGGAGACGAGAGGCGGAGTCAAGCTGGGGCTTCTGGGAAGGGCTTTGGGCCTCTCCACCTGTAGCTCCGCCCTCTCCATCTTCATGGGTGTCACACACGGCGAGTCTCGCGCGGCTCTGCAGTCGGGGGTCGTGATCGCAGCGCTGACGCTCTCGTCGCTCGGCTCCGGCTTGATGAGCGGCTTCAGCTCCTCCTCCTCCTCCTCTTCCTTCACCTCCTGGTGATACTGGCTCAGGCGCACATGCCAGGCCAGGCTGCACACGGCCGACACACTCTTGAACTGGTGGACCACGTTGCGAGGGATAAAGTAGATGTCGTTATCGTAGAGCTGGATACGAGCGTAGCGGATTCCCTCTCGCCTCAACTGATTGAGTTTAGCGTCATCGACCCACTGCACACACTGCAGAGAGAGAGAACATCAGGACACACTCATTAGGCTTCATATCAACCTCCTCTGCTTTGACACACACATTTACACTCACTCATTTAGCAGACGCTTTTATCCAAAGCCAATTTCATCCGAGGACTAAATCCAACAAGTCATCGTGAAGAGGCAACAACAACAACAACACAAGAAGTGCTGCAAATACACAGTTCAGGCAGCATAAACCAGACAAGTGAGGATTTACATTTTTTATTTTTATATCAAGTGCTCACGGAGGAGATGAGTTTTCAGTTGTCAACACACACACACACACACACACCAAATATGCCCCACACAGAACAGAAGAACACCACACACACCATTCCAGGAAATCCCTATGGGCATCTGTAGCTGAATCAACAGAAGATCGACACACTCTGATTTATTAAAAGTTGTCTTTTGTCTGGGCAGATGTTTGACTGGTGTTTCAAACGCTCATTATAAGCGACTGGAAGGCGCAGTGCTTTCAGAGCGAGCCGCGCTTCACTGACACGCTGCACAGAACTAGCAATCGCAGCATTCGCCACTTCATCATCCAGAAAAGCCAAACCGGTTTGAGTGCGATTTCATGTTAATTGTGATTAATTGTGCAGCGCTAATATTAATATTAAGTGATATTACCGTGACCCCAGACTCTTGAGCTGTGGACATGTGCAGTGATGGACCGCTGCAGGTCGAGATTCTTCTCGTCAAGATCTGGCAACACGAGCGAGTGAAGGCTCGTAAAGGCCCACATTTACTCTCCACAAAGTGCTTTCTTGTTATTCACTTGGTGGTGAAAAGAAGTCTGAAATACCTTTGCAGCGATTTAGCCAACATCCCGACAAAACGACATTTACAGGATTAATTCACCCATCCATCAGAAAAGTAATCCATACGGCTCCAGTGGGTTAGCGAACGCCTTCTGAAGTGAAGCCGTGGGTTTTATAAGAAAAATAGAAATATTTAAAGGGGTGGTTGATTGCGATTTCACTTTTTTCATTCTGAACAGTGTGTAATGTTGCTGTTGATGAATGAATAGTATCTGCAAAGTTACTGCGCTGAAAGTTCAGTGTAAGCGGAGATATCAGAGATGTCTTTTAAAAATCAGGAAGTTTAATGCCTACAAAAACGACTTGAATTGGACTACAACAAGATGCTTTGCGGGTTTTATACGTCTAACCCTAACCCCGTGTGTCTACGACAAACACATACAAACATTTTGGATCTGAATTTGTATTTATGTAGGCTACTAATTTTGTAAATGTATTTTTCATGTATATAGCCTACTTTATGACGTAATTTTTTGATTTGATAAAGAACGTAACCCAATGCCAACGCTGTTTGTGTATAGATTTTATAGCCAGTCAGATAGATTTTGTGTAAGGCAAACGTGTATAAAGTTAAAAACATGCTAGGCTATGCAATCGCAGCTAACTCCAGCTGCTGTTATCAGTGTACAAGACGGGTTTCACACAGTGTATGGTTTTCTTTAGGTGTACATGTGTCCACGGAGTAAGCTAAGTTTTATGAACAGTTAAACGGTTGTTCATTATATCGATAAAAGAATGACTTACACATTTATTCAGTTATATTAAAGGGTTAATCAGGAGAAAACCGTATCTCTGAAGCTAACAGGCAGCAGTGGCATTTTCAACTAACAACGTATCGAAATTCGTATATAATAATAGAATAGAATAATAATAATTTTAAAAAGATGTAGCATTCAGAAGCGTTTAATAAGAGGCGCGTGTGGCGAGGTTCTGCTCGACTCGTTCTGGCTCACACTGATACCGCAGTCTCCACACCATTATATACATCTGACATGATCAACACATGCAACTTCACCTGTAAAGGTAATGGGCGTGAAGTGTCCGGACAACAGTTTAGCCAATCACAACACACCGGCCCAACTAACCAATCTGAGCCCCTGCCTGTGTCTGGGGGAGTGGTCGTTATAAAGGACAGGAGAAACGATGACTGAAGGAACCAAATCTCCATCAGTGACAGAATGGAGAAAACTCAGCTCAGTCCTCTGGCCAACGAGCCCACAGTGTGCGATTATGATTCAGGCAGCATTACAGGTCAGAGGTCAGATTGGATCAGAGTATTATCCAGTTCCCTCTGCCGATATGGAGACGTAAACACACATCACAGTAAAGCATTCGAAACCTCTTTCACCAACACCAGTGCTGTCGCTGCGAGATCATGTGACACGCGCCGGCGAGGGTTTCACAGAGGAAGTCGATACCAGCACAGGAAGTGACCTCACCTGAGACAGGGGCGGCTCGTACAGGTCCAGTTGCAGCCGCTGAACCACATCAGGGAAATCAGCCGCATGGAAACAGATCACATCTTTGGTGATGCGTGGAGGCTCAGCACTGCAACACACACACACACACACACACTGAGATCAGCAGCTGACGATACACATCACCCCGGTCAGGTGTTTCCTAACCCTTCCAGAAGAGTGTGTGTGTGTGTGTGTGTGCTCACCTTTCCCCGCAGCGCACAGCTTTCAGCACGCCCACCGCTGCAGTGGTCTGCCGCTCGAACCCTTGGCCGATGTGGTCAGCGTGAGCGCGGGTTCGGTCCTCGAACAGCATCTCTCGCGGCTCGCTGGCTCGAGGAAGATACTGCAGATTCTTGATTTCATTGGTTGACCTGGAAAAGGGTTAATTACGATTGGTTTCAGCATCATTACACAAATGACACAAAAACTCCCGGAGAATCACTGACACTCTACACGTGTGTGTGTGTGTGTGTGTGTGAGTGTGAGTGTGTGTGTCTGTGTGAGTGAGTTTCTATGCTTGTGTCTATGAGTGTGTGAGTGTCTTTGTGAGTGTGTGTGCGTGTGTGAATGAGTTAGAGTGTCTCTGCATATGTGTGTGTGTGTGAGTGTGTGAATGAGTTAGAGTGTCTCTGCATGTGTGTGTGTGTGTGTGTGTGTGTGCATCTGTTTGGCACTGATGTTATTGATCTGACTGAACTCTTCTGCTCTGTGTTCATGATGCAGATGTTGATGAAGGTCTCAAATTATATCAGGAAGGTTCTGATATGTGTGTGTTAAATTGCAGTTCGATAAAGAAACACACACACACACACACACACACACGCAGAGGAAAGAAGCTGCGTTACCGTTTCCGTTTGAAGGGAGACTTGGGCATGTCCGTGACGGGGATCATCTGCTCTCCGGGCCGAACCCACATGATGGGGCCGTCGTCACTGTCAGTCGGGCTCTTCAGCTTCAGACTGGAGAACGTCCCCCACGGCAGCGTGCGCTACACACACACACACACACAAATTCAACCTCACAAAACACTGATCAATACACTGCTGTCAAAGGAAAAGTGTGTGTGTGTGAGATGGCAGGAAACACACCTGCAGGAAAGGTGAGTCCTCCAGCATGCTGAGGAACTCTGGGAAATAATCTCCCACCTCCTCGTCCACGGCTCCCACCAGACTGATCTGCCTCATGGCTCCGGCTCGATACGTGCCGTGGGAGTAACTCCTCCTCACCTGAACACACACCACACAACACACACTCGTCCGTCATGCTCTCTGGGTCATCTGCATAATAGGGCAATAAAAATATCCAAACACCTTTAAGTCCAACTGAGCAAAAGAAACTGTAGAACACTGAAGCGCCACTGAAGAGCTGTGTAAGGTCAAGTGACCAGGAGCAGTGCATTATGGGACTGATGACATCACAACATGTCCAGGCAACTAATGCCTACAGAACGGACTCATCTGTGCTTGAACACACATTGGTCTCTCTCTCTCTCTCTGCGTGTTTATGAACGCCGTCGACTTAACGTTACATTACTGTATATATAAATATACGACGAACCCCAACCCCACCCCCAACCCCGCCCCTAACCCCGCCCCCAACCCTACCCTCTTCCCCTACCATCCTGGGAAAAAACATATCGCTCCCCAGATGTAGATCTACATTTTGCTTCGTTTCAATCGGACATTTAATGGCGTGTACACAGCTACGCTACACCCGACAGACGGCAACGCTACACCCGACAGACGGCAACGCTACACCCGACAGACGGCAACGCTACACCCGACAGAGGGCTACGCTACACCCCGACAGACGGCAACGCTACACCCGACAGACAGCAACGCTACACCCGACAGACGGCAACGCTACACCAGACAGACGGCAACGCTACACCCGACAGACGGCTACGCTACACCCGACAACGGCAAACGCTACACCCGACAGACAGCAACGCTTCACACCGACAGACAGCAACGCTACTACACCAGACAGACGGCAACGCTACACCCGACAGACGGCTACGCTACACCCGACAGACTTGCAGCGCTACACCGCAGACGGCTACGCTACACCCGACAGAGGGCTACGCTACACCCGACAGAGGGCTACGCTACACCCGACAGACGCAACGCTACACCCGACAGACGGCAACGCTACACCCGACAAGGGCTACGCTACACAGACAGACGGCAACGCTACACCCGACAGACAGCAACGCTACACCCGACAGACAGCAACGCTACACCAGACAGACGGCAACGCTACACCCGACAGACGGCCAAACGCTACACCCGGACAAGACGGCAACGCAACGCTACACCCGACAGACGGCAACGCTACACCCGACAGAGGGCTACGCTACACCCGACAGACGGCAACGCTACACCCGACAGACAGCAACGCTACACCCGACAGACGGCAACGCTACACCAGACAGACGGCAACGCTACACCCGACAGACGGCTACGCTACCCCCGACAGACGGCAACGCTACACCCGACAGACAGCAACGCTACACCCGACAGACAGCAACGCTACACCAGTACAGACGGCAACGCTACACACCGACAGACGGCTACGCTACACCCGACAGACTGCAGCGCT
>NW_024121566.1:20367-43552 GCF_016745375.1 Pimephales promelas
GGCTACGCTACACCCGACAGACGGCAACGCTACACCCGGCAGACGGCAACGCTACACCCGACAGACTGGCAGCGCTACACCCGGCAGACGGCAGCGCTACACCCGACAGACGGCTACGCTACACCCGACAGACTGCAACGCTACAACCCGACAGACGGCTACGCTACACCCGACAGACGGCTACGCTACACCCCGACAGACGGCTACGCTACACCCGACAGACGGCAACGCTACACCCGACAGACGGCAACGCTACACCCGGCAGACGGCAACGCTACACCCGACAGACTGCAGCGCTACAATCCGACAGACTGCAGAGCTACACCCGACAGACGGCTACGCTACACCCGACAGACTGCAACGCTACATACCCCGACAGACGGCAACGCTACACCCGACAGACGGCAACGCTACACACACCCGACAGACGGCAACGCTACACCCGACAGCAACGCTACACCCGGCAGACGGCAACGCTACACCCGACAGACAGCTACGCTACACCTGCAAAAAAAAAAAAAAAAATCACCCACGTGACACATCATTGTAGCCAATCACAGACAATGTCTGATGAGCTCGTAACAGAATGGCGCTATCAGAGGCGTTTGACTCCGCTCAACATAGCGCTCCAAAGCTCGCATTTTTAAATTTCAGTATCAACTTGTGTAGACAGACGGCTACGCTACAACCCGACAGACCCGACAGACGGCTACGCTACACCCGACAGACGGCAACGCTACACCCACCCGCAGACGGCAACGCTACACCCGACAGCAACGCTACACCCGACAGACGACGGCAACGCTACACCCGGCAGACGGCAACGCTACACCCGGCAGACGGCTACGCTACACCCGACAGACGGCTACGCTACACCGCGACAGACGGCAACGCTACACCACCCGACAGACGGCAATGCTACACCCGACAGACGGCTACGCTACACCGCGACAGACGGCTACGCTACACCCGACAGACGGCAACGCTACAACACCCGACAGACGGCAACGCTACACCCGACAGCAACGCTACACCCGGCAGACGGCAACGCTACACCCGACAGACTGCAGCGCTACACCCGACAGACGGCAACGCTACACCCGGCAGACGGCAACGCTACACCCGACAGACTGCAGCGCTACACCCGGCAGACGGCAACGCTACACCCGACAGACAGCTACGCTACACCCGACAGACTGCAGCGTTACACACCCGACAGACGGCAACGCTACACCCGACAGACGGCAACGCTACACCCGACAGACTGCAGCGCTACACCCGCAGACGGCAACGCTACACCCGACAGACTGCAGCGCTACACCCCGCAGACGGCTACGCTACACCCCGACAGACGGCAAACGCTACACCCACCCGCCGACAGACGGGCAACGCTACAAAGGAATAACCCCCGGCGACGCAAACGCTACAACGTACACCGACAGACTGCAGCGCTACACCCGGCAGACGGCAACGCTACACCCGACAGACTGCAGCGCTACACCCGGCAGACGGCTACGCTACACCGACAGACGGCTACGCTACACCCGACAGACGGCAACAACGCTACACCACCCGACAGACGGCTACGCTACACCCGACAGACGGCCTACGCTACACCCGACAGACGGCAACGCTACACCCGACAGCAACGCTACGACACCGGGCAGACGGCAACGCTACACCCGGCAGACGGCAACGCTACACACCGGCAGACGGCAATACAAGACGGCTACAACACCCGCAGACGGCAACGCTACACCCGACAGACGGCAACGCTACACCCGACAGCAACGCTACACCCGGCAGACGGCAACGCTACACCCGACAGACTGCAGCGCTACACCCGGCAGACGGCAATGCTACACCCGACAGACGGCTACGCTACACCCGACAGACGGCAACGCTACACCCGGCAGACGGCTAACGCTACACCCGGCAGACGGCTACGCTACACCCGACAGACGGCTACGCTACACCCGACAGACGGCAACGCTACACCCGACAGACGGCTACGCTACACACCCGACAGACGGCTACGCTACACCCGACAGACGGCAACACCGAAGACCCCGCTACACCGACAGACGGCAACGCTACACCCGCGACAGCAACGCTACACCCGACAGACAGCTACGCTACACCTGCAAAAAAAAAAAAAAAATCACCCACAGTGACACATCATTGTAGCCAATCAGAGACATGTCTGATGAGCTCGTAACAGAATGGCCTATCAGAGGCGTTTGACTCCGCTCAATAGCGCTCCAAGCCTCGCATTTTTTAAATTTCAGTATCAACTTGTGTAGACAGACGGCTACGCTACACCCGACAGACCCGACAGACGGCTACGCTACACCCGACAGACGGCAACGCTACACCACCCGACAGACGGCAACGCTACACCCGACAGCAACGCTACACCCGACAGACGGCAACGCTACACCCGGCAGACGGCAACGCTACACCCGGCAGACGGCTACGCTACACCCGACAGACGGCTACGCTACACCCGACAGACGGCAACGCTACACCCGGCAGACGGCTAACGCTACACCCGGCAGACTGCAGCGCTACACCCGGCAGACGGCTACGCTACACCCGACAGACGGCAACGCTACACCCGCAGACGGCAACGCTACACCCGGCAGACGGCAACGCTACACCCGACAGACTGCAGCGCTACACCCGGCAGACGGCAACGCTACACCCGACAGACGGCTACGCTACACCCGACAGACGGCAACGCTACACCACCCGACAGACGGCTACGCTACACCCGACAGACGGCTACGCTACACCCGACAGACGGCAACGCTACACCACCCGGCAGACGGCAACGCTACACCCGGCAGGCGGCAACGCTACACCCGACAGACAGCTACGCTACACCTGCAAAAAAAAAAAAAAATCACCCACAGTGACACATCATTGTAGCCAATCACAGACATGTCTGATGAGCTCGTAACAGAATGGCCTATCAGAGGCGTTTGACTCCGCTCAATAGCGCTCCAAGCCTCGCATTTTTTAAATTTCAGTATCAACTTGTGTAGATTACATCCAGATAGAGCATATAAGCACAAAACAATTCCAGTTTTTATGCAATCACACAGAAACCTAATCCTGTGCAAAGTGCATAATTAGCAATAGCAGAAGCTTTAGCATGTGAGGTGTCTGTCAGGTGTAGTGTGGCACATGGCCTTTAACCTCGAGGTCGCTGATCGGTCATTAGAGAGGATGTTTGGTCTCCTGTGTTGCTTCTCTGCTGCAGCTCCAGCTAACCCTACAAACACAACCTGTGCCGCCTATCTACTAACCTGAGTGTGAAAGTTTGCCATGGTAGTCGTCTCGATGTCCTTTTTCCCCAGGATTTCCATTTTGACGGGCGAGTTGGGGAACTTGCAGGAGAAGTACTCGAGAAAGTCTGGGAGATACGAGGCGGCCCCGTGGATCACTCCCATCACGTAGTTGGCAGAGCCGTCCTGGTCCTCGCTAAACGACAGGGTGACGAACTCCTGTGCGAACCTCTGCATCTCCACGGGCGTCAGGACCGAGAGCTCCTTGCTGTAGGCGTGCAGAACCAGGGCTCCTCCGTTGGGCTGGTTCTCCACATGGACCAGACAGCCGAACTCCAGCCGGTCCAGCCCGGGCAGCGTGGCGGGTTTCTCCGGGCCGTCAGCGGCGCTCAGACTCGGAGTGCAGATGTTCTTCAGGCTCGGTGTGCTTCTGCTCTCCGGTGTCGTTGGGCAACAGGAGCTCACAGAGACGCCCTGCTGGACCGGAGCCGGAGGCTGGAACTCGCACTCGGGACTAACCGTCTGGCTGGACCTGCTGTACATCTTGGGCCGCTTTCGCTTTTCACCTTCTTTGTGTTTCTTTTTCTTTTTCTTCTTGACCTTTTTCATCAGCAAATCCTCAGCAAAGTTAATCTTCGGCTTCTCTCCGTCACCTACAGCACAGGAGAAAGGGGATTAACTTCACAAACATCCAAAACATTTCACCCACAACAAATAACAGAGCTGATAAAAGCTTCAGCAATTACCACAACATGAAAACTTGATAGCGTCCCATGCCTAACAGTAATACAAACGTCAAAAATATTTGCCATGTTAATAAAACACCTTAAATCAGGGATGCAAAAACAGTTCTAATGTATTCAACACACTACTTTCTTTAAATAATGTGATGACGCATTCATTCTTTTTTTCTCTTTCGAGTAGGTCATGTTTTGAAAGACGACGTCCTGTAGCTTCCTGATGTACATAAATAAAAATGAGTAGTCCGAGTATAGTGAGTAGTATATAAGCCCTTTATTGCATGTGTATAGTGATGGTCCAGAGGTAGAGTTTTTGCCTAGCGTGTCGAGACTCGGGGGGTTCGAGGTTCTAATCCGCACTCGTATAGTTTTTTTTCCCCTCATCAAAACCAATAATGTTTATCAATGGTTGAATTGATAAAATGTTTATCAGTGGTTGAATATGTTTTGATGAGGGGAAAAAATGATACGAGAGCAGATTAGACCCATGGGAAACAGGGACATGTTTGTGTGCATTTTGATTAGTGATTTCACCGTAACGAATCTCCGCAACGGATTGAAGCGCGTTTCTGAGAGAAGAAGACAACACATTTCAGTGCTAGATCGTCTGTTGTTTAACAAACAAATGAAACGAATGCTGTTACTGGAGATGTTTTATTTGTATTGGTACATCTGTGCCGCGAGATGTTTCAAAAGTGGTGGGTACATGTCCCACCCGTCCCCCCCGTAAATGCCCTAAACCCAAACTGTGCAGTGCCAAAGACGCATCTATCCGGCACACAGCAGACTGCAGACATGGGCTCTCGGTGCTGCTGCTGTTTGTCCGTCTCCTCCGTGTGATCAACTATTATCTCATTTTAATGTCATGATTACAGCAAATAATTAGTTAAAACATTAAGTTCATATCTTGAGCTTTTAACAACACTCACCGCTGTGCTGTAACGAAGACTATGACGGTGCAAGTAACATACACAAGCATTTTTCTAATTTAGTATAAATTATAAATTAGACCCCCATGTTACCAGACTACTGAAGCCGACAGAATATGAAACAGCCCCACCTGAGATATTTTTCACCAGCCGCCACTGCTAAACAAGAACCAAATAATATTATTTAGAATATAATGTTTACACATGATTACACAACCAAACTTCAGTTGTGAATACGCATCTTTACACACAGTCATAAAAACAAGACCTGTGAGGGTTCGATCACACATTTCCCACTTTATTTTGAACCAAAATACCTGTGTGGTTAGTTAGTCATGTTTGTTGTATTGAGGTGATTGCTGATTGTGAGCCAGGAGAGATCAAAGCTGCACTTGGTCAAACTAGACTCTTTTCTTCCTTCTCTGCCATCGAGACGTCAACCCCTGCCTGACCAGCCCGATTGTCACATCTCGGTTTTGAGTTTATTTATGTTACAGGGTTAATAGTATTTATGTTTAGTTATTCTTTTGTTAAATATTTTATCATTTTTGACCATTTATGCTGTCTCGTTCCCTCTTTTGTCACAACCATTGAGCCAGGTTGTGACAGACATGACCAAACGAGTCGTGGTTCAGTGAGTTCTTATGAACGATTCACTGGCCGAGTCTGATGTAAAGTTGTTGGTTAGGGTTCTGCCCTTTTATTCCCATTTGCACACATTTTAGTAAAATATTTTTGTGACACCTGAATGTTTTAGAATAGCATTTCTTAAGCAATAAAGTCTGTGAGGTCTTTTCCTCGATTGCATGACGGCGTCACATGGCTAGTCTAAAGCGGCTGCCCTCGATCACATGGTCACAGGAATGATGACGACATGGCCGTCGCTTCGGACACACGTGAGGTTCTCACTCGGGCGTAAAAGGACAAAGAAGGCAGAACCTGCAGCCGATAGAAAAGCTTCACACTCGGTTCTGTCTTCCAGGGATCTAACCGAACGCTGGTCCTTTTTATAGTCATCATCATAATGTGTCCTAGTGGAAATTGTAACTTTTTTACAACGTCACCGAACTGACCTCAGCTGGACTGTGACGCTATTCTCTTCGAGAAACAAACTTTGTTCCATTATTGTCCTGTTATCTCTGTAAAGCTGCTGTGAAACACTCATGTTGTAAGAAGCGCTGTATATAAATGTGACTGGAACCCCTAACCCTGCAGCCCAGGTCAAAGGTGAAAGGTCACAGACATTCAGGTGTGGGTGTTTGATGGCGTCTGTGAATTACGAATAACAAATGCCTCACCTTTCTGCAGGATCTTCACCTCTCCGTTCTCTCTCTTCATCTCCATCATCAGCTTGTGTTTTCTTTTCTCCTTCATCTCTCTCTCCTGCTCTTTTTCTCGGTCCTTCTCTCGCTCCCTCTTTTTCTCACGGTCTCTGTCTTTCGGTTTCTCTTTGTCTTTAATGGTGTGTTCTGTAGGAGAAAGAAACACACCCGATGTTAAAGCATTGACCGAGATCATGATCTACCCTCCCGTCAGAAGCCTTCACCCCAAACACACACACACACACACACACTCCTCAACAGAGGACCAGCTTCTCTACTAGACGTCCATATACCTGGATAAACGGTCTTAGAAATAAATTATGAACAGTCCTTCAACGTGGTGCACAAGATCATTTCTTATTTTTTTTTATCACAATTTTGAGGATAAATGTCAGACAGGTTCAGATAATGTTGCCATAAAGACAAACTGCACAAATTGTGAAAAAAAAAAAAAAAAACATGATTGTACAGCACGAAAAAAGACAAAGTTCATCAAAAGTGCTCAATCTGTCATATTTTTCTTAAAGGTTGTATCAGCAATTTCAAGCCCAAACAAAAATGATCACATTCATCTAATCTCTCCTAGCGATCCGCTAGCTGCCGCCCCTGAGATCTGCACACAACAACAAATGGGAACAACCACCACTCAAAACCAAAATAAACCGCGTTTAAAGTCCCCGTGAACCGGAAGTTGCAAACGATTTTTCTCCAGTGCTGTGACGTATTTCCAAGTGAAACGGAATATTGAACAGAGGGCAGGGTAATCGGGAACGATTTTGAACGGTGGAGAGAACTCGAAGAATTGAAGACGCCGAGGTTGCACTGCTTCTTCTGGACAGGCGAGTCGCTTCTAGCGCTGACTTTACTGTACGTGAACTGTGTGTGAAAATATAATTCTTTATTAACTAACTTGGTTTGTTTGGGATCTCGCTTCAAACACAAACAGAAGTGACGTCACCCACAATCGCCGATACAACCTTTAACCTCATTTTGCTCCAAAGCTTATGCCTTTCTTCTGCAGAACACTAAAGATATTTTGACGAACATCTCAACTTTTTTTGTCAATACAATGGACGTAAATGGTGTCCAAAACACTGCATCTCGTTGACTTTAATCATGTGGATGAACTTTCTATTTAGAGTATCTTCTGAAGAAATACAGCTTCTTCTGAGAAGTTTACAACCCATTTACTGCCTCTGTCAATAACATAAAGCTGAACTGTAATGAGTTAGTGTGAGTAACAGACAGACTGGATGTGCAGTTCATCACACATGGGTCATAGCTTTATTAGTGCTGCTGATCGTGTGTGTAACAGGCCTGACACAAACACAACATGCATGTAAGAGTGAAGTAGAACATTATATGTATTCAAAGTACCAGAAGATCGCGGTCACAGACACTGTTCGGACCAACTTCCCAAAGGCAGGAGCTTCACTGCGTCCATGTTCCTGCTGGACACTCGTGTTTCCCAGGCATCGTTAATAACGCGTCCGAGGTGGTAATGACATTTCAGCAATAAACCAGTAGATATTAGAATCATGATCGTTCCGTTTGCTGTCTGAATACATATTTCAGGAATGACAGCAGTTTACAGTGTTTATTAATACAGATAATTATTCTAACGTTCTATAGATTGAGTTGACATTTGGTTATTAGCATGTTTCCGACTATGTTCGGTGAAGTCCGTGAGTGTGAGTGATTCTCTCGGACATTATTAACGCAGCGGATATTATAACGCTATTATGGTTTAATAAGCTCGTTCTGCGGCGGGTCACATTGCAGCTGCACGCGCTCCGTCACCGCTCGGGTCGCGCGCCGATGCTAAGCTAACTAGCGCTGTCGGATGTGTTCGACACACAAATAAACACACACACGCGCTCACAGAGGCACGATAAACATCATTAACACACACACACACACACTCGCACAGATCACATCTAGCAAACCAAAGGCCCGTTATAAGCCACAAACAGCGCCTGAGCAAAGCGGCTGTCGATACCTTTCTGCGACAACTTCAGCTCTCCGTTTTCCTTCTTCACGCTGAGGTGATTTTCAGCCGCCAGTTTGTGTTTCTTCCTCTCTTTTTCTCTCTCTTTGCCTTTCTCTTTCTCTCGGTCTCTGTCTTTCTCTGTTTTGGTTTTCATGTTTTTCGGTTTGCTGCTGTAATTCTGCTGCTCCGTGCCTCCGTTCATCTTCTTGGCTTTAAATATTTTCTCCTCTTGTCGGATTTTCTTGGCCGGTGGAGGATGATGATGGTGCTCCCGGTTCTGGGACGCTGGTTTCGGTTCAGTGGGTTTGTTGAGCTGAATGAACTCCGCCATCTTTTCTCTATTTACTCTCTCTCGAGCTGCTGCTGTTTGTGTAAGAGGCACGGGAGGGGCGTGGCCTGGTGTTGATTGACACGAAGAACGTACTTCGGTGGGGCGTGGTCTGGTGATGATTGACAGGAAGAAAGTACTGACGTGGGCGTGGCCTGGTGTCGATTGACAGCGAGAGCAGCTCTTTTAAAGCGGGTGGACACGAGAGGTGACGTCAGCAGCTTAGTCACTGTATTCATTTGAATAAGATCCCTGAGCCCATTTACTATTTTATACTAGCATTCAAACGCTTTCATGGTGAAAACAGTCTCAAACTTACATTATATCTGTGGTTTCAAATACCATTTAATTTTTTTCCTAAATTCCACTTGAAATGTTTATTTTAAAAATGCACACGTGCAGTTTCCGATGAGTAAGTGTGAAGTTTAGCAAGTTTAGTTGAGATGAGCAAAGAAAAAAAAAAACTGCGTAAACATAAATCATACATGTGAAAGCGGCGGGATTGAGCATTCAGTTGATTGTAGCAGCATGAGGATCCGCTGGCCTTCGCTGCTCTCAGAGAGTTCGGCGACCCGATGCCCTTCTCTCTGACATGAGAGTGTATGTGAGTGAGAATGAATGAGTGTGTGTGTGTGAGGACTGACCCCAGATGGAGTGCCGCTCATTCATCCACCCAACTGACACACACACACACTCCTAGATCGACTACAGAACTACACTGGTGTTCAAGAACAAGCATTAAGCTGGTTCGGGTCATACTTATCTGACCGCTACCATTTCGTCTGCTTAAATGGAGAAAACTCGATCATAACTTCGGCAAACTATGGAGTGCCGCAGGGATCTGTGTTAGGCCCTCTATTATTCTCAATATATATGCTGCCACTTGGTAATATTATAAGGAAACATTAGTTTCCATTGTTATGCTGATGACACTCAAATGTATATTTCATCACGGCCAGATGAATTCGCTAAATTATCCAAATTGACAGATTGTGTTAAAGGTATAAAAGATTGGATGACGCGTAATTTTCTTTTATTAAATCCAGACAAGACAGAGGTAATACTTATCGGTTCTAAAAACCGTTCGCAGCACGACTTTAACATATTAGGATGTCCTGTTACTTTATCCACTACAGTAAAAGACCTGGGTGTTATACTAGACCGCAACCTGTCTTTCGAAGATCATATTTCACATGTTACAAGAACAGCCTTTTTCCACCTTAGAAACATTGCTAAGCTGCGTAACATGCTATCTGTCTCGGATGCAGAAAATTAGTTCATGCATTCATGACCTCAGACTAGATTACTGTAATGCTTTATTAGCCGGTTGTCCTGCATCCTCAATAAACAAGCTACAGTTAGTACAAAATGCAGCTACCTAGAGTTCTTACTAGGTCAAGAAAATATGATCATATAACACCGATTCGATCATCACTTCATTGGTTACCTATAAAGTTCCGTATCAATTACGAGGTATTGCTTTTGACTTATAAAGCTTTAAATGGTTTAGCTCCCGTCTATTTAACAGATCTTCTATCGCCCTACAACCCACCGCGTTTCTTAAGATCACTAAATTCGAGGCTTCTGGTCATTCCTAGGATATCCAGATCCACCAAAGGAGGGAGGGCATTTTCACATTTAGCCCCGAAGCTCTGGAATAGCCTTCCTGATATTGTTCGTTGCTCAGACTCGCTCTCCCAGTTTAAAACTAGACTAAAGACGCATTTATTTAGCCTGGCATTCATATACATTTTTTATCTTACAGTTACTGTAAATTTGGCCTCTACTTCATAAACGCCAGAGGAGAGCTGGCCCCCGACTGAGCCTGGGCTCTCCCAAGGTTTTGTTTCTCCATCGGGTCACTTGGAGTTTTAGGACACCGTCGGGTCACTTGATGGAGTTTTTCGGTTGCCACTGGTGCCTTTGTCTTGCTCAGTTGGGGATACTCAAATTAAATGACCCATCAAACCATTGATCAGCTCTACCAAACTTGATTGTCTTTTTTCATGAATAAACAAACACTGTGATGTTGTCCTGATTGATACTGTGAAGCAGCTTTGATACAATCTGTATCACACACACACACACACACACACTCTAACTCTCGTGTTGGAAGAGGCTAGAGTTTGAATGACCAGAACATCAGGAAAAATTGTGACAAATGACAAAGTGCAAGAAACCCTTCAGATCGAAGTCACACACTCGTTTACGAGCACGCGCTACAACTGTGTGTGTGAAAGCAGGAGTTCAGTTCCTGACCACTGTACAAAACCTCAATGTGAGATATAACACGGACACACACACACACACACACACACACACACACACACACACACACACACACACACACACAGAGCTTGTATGGACAATAAAACAGCAGAAGGCAGATTCCTCCTAATGTTTTTACTGACACGTGATTGATTGACAGGTCTGTGTTGGAAGGTCGAGTAAAATCCCAGAGGTTTAAATGCGACTGTGCAACTTACACACACTCTCTCTCTCTCTCTGCGTCTCTCACTCAACACACACACACACACACACTCTCTCTCTCTCTCTGCGTCTCTCACTCAACACACACACACACACTCTCTCACACACACACACACACTCTCTCTCACACACACTCTCTCTCTCTCTCTGCGTCTCTCACTCAACACACACACACACTCTCTCACACACACACACACACTCTCTCTCACACACACTCTCTCTCTCTCTCTGCGTCTCTCACTCAACACACACACACACACTCTCTCTCACACACACACACTCTCTCTCTCTCTCTCTCTGCGTCTCTCACTCAACACACACACACTCTCTCTCTCACTCACACACACACACACACACTCTCTCTCACACACACACACTCTCTATCTCTCTCTCTCTCTGCGTCTCTCACTCAACACACACACACACTCTCTCTCACACACACACACTCTCTCTCTCTCTCTCTCTCTCTGCGTCTCTCACTCAACACACACACACTCTCTCTCTCACACACACACACACACACACACACACTCTCTCTCTCTCTCTCTCTCTGCGTCTCTCACTCAACACACACACACACTCTCTCTCACACACACACACACACTCTCTCTCTCTCTCTCTCTCTCTGCGTCTCTCACTCAACACACACACACTCTCTCTCACACACACACACACACACACACACACTCTCTCTCTCTCTCTCTCTCTCTCTCTCTGCGTCTCTCACTCAACACACATACACTCTCTCTCTCTCTCACTCACACACACACACAGTAAAAGAAAAGAAAGGCACAGGCGAGCTGTCAGGGTGTCGTTCGTGAAGTGAGAAAATGGCATATACAAAAATAACCTCTAAAATACAATTTACAAAAGCATTAATACACTCTCCAGCCCGCAGCGTCTGATGTGGCCGACACACACCTGCCGAACAAACGGGAAGAACGGCGGGAGAAAAGAAAACACAACCCTGGAAACGCTTGTTCTAACAGGAGGGCAAATAACTTACAGGTCGGGGTTCACGTGACGGGGTCATGCACAGATGTCTAGATATTCAGTGATGGTAGATTAGCATCATCATCATCATCATCATCATCGCCTGAAGACACACAGCGTTCAGCGTTCATGAGTTCAGACTAAACTACACGAGTGATGGTCCGGGACAGCAGGAGTAAGGCATGTGTCTGGACCCAGCGACAGCACCAACAGCGGAGCACTGCAGCAGTGCATCATGGGAGATTATCTTGGGAGCTTTCTGATTGTGTAAGTCAGAGATGAGGGCGCAAAGTCTTCGACGTCCATCACTGATAGAGAGTGTGTGTGAGGAGAGTCACGTCCACTCCGACGGAGGATCCCGAGGGCCTTTCGGATGAGAGCAGCGGCTGCCGAATCCTGGCGGACACACACACACACACACACAGATGAGAAACAGCAACACACACACGAGGAGCTTTCATCTGCTCCGTCACTCACCGATCTCGGTCCTCTTCTCCTTCGGGACAGTCGCAAGCGTATCCTTCCCGCTCTTCTGCTCGGCGTCTAGAGAGAATAACAGAGACGCATCACAAACACACAGCCAATCAGACGCCTCCGTCATGACGGGCTAATCTCGCCAACGTCAGTGAGCTAACGAGCGTGATTGGCTGTGGGAGACATTAAGGTAAAACACTGGTTTACGCCAAGACGAGGCAGTAGTGTGAAGCGAAACACCTCACACACGAGAAACAGGCCTATAGAAGCGTGAAATGTCTACTTTAAACAAACCAATCCCATTGGAAAGCATCTACCCGAAAATAAGACGAGGTTTTTATCCTAAAAATAGGCTGGAAAATGGGGTGACCGCCTGATGCTCGGGCCGTCTGATGATCGGGCCGTCTGATGATCGGGCCGTCTGATGCTCGGGCCGTCTGATGATCGGGCCGTCTGATGCTCGGGCCGTCTGATGATCGGGCCGTCTGATGATCGGGCCGTCTGATGATCGGGCCGTCTGATGATCGGGCCGTCTGATGCTCGGGCCGTCTGATGCTCGGGCCGTCTGATGATCGGGCCGTCTGATGATCGGGCCGTCTGATGATCGGGCCGTCTGATGATCGGGCCGTCTGATGCTCGGGCCGTCTGATGATCGGGCCGTCTGATGATCGGGCCGTCTGATGATCGGGCCGTCTGATGATCGGGCCGTCTGATGCTCGGGCCGTCTGATGCTCGGGCCGTCTGATGCTCGTGTATATATACGGTAGTCTGATTCTGTAATCCAGACAGCTGCAGTTCTCTCTCTAGTTGTCGCTAGTGTGGATGACGATCAGCAAACCTCGACTTCCTCTCGGATGGTTTGTGTTTGAGTCAGTTCACAAGTCTTGCCCTAACCCTAACCTTGCCCTAACCCCAACCCTTGCTGAGGACACACACACTTCAGATAGGTCTGTTTCTCTTCTCACACACTCACACACCCCTGCTCTGAGTGAGCATCACTGGCTAAAGCTGGACAATATCAAACACACATCATGTGAGCATTGAGCATGTGGAGTGTGTGACGCACCGCTGTGTGGAGGAGCAGCAGGAGTGTGTGTGTCTCCGGATCCCTGCGAAAGAGAGAGCAGACGGTTACAGGTGTGTTTCAGAGCCGCTCCAGCAGAAGGTGTGTGTGTGTGTGTGTGTGTGTGTGTGAGCTGTGTGTCACTCACCTGTGGCTCGACTGAAGCGGCTCCGCCCGGCGGCTCGTCCGAAGCATCTGGAGGAACAGGTAAAGACACACACACACACACACCGTTATAACATGAGCTGTGATGATGCGTTATTCCCCACCGACGACATGCGAAGATGCTGACGAACCTTCAGTGATCCACTCACCGGAAACTCACACACACACACACACACACACACACAGCTGAGATTCACTCAGAAACACACACACACACACACACAGCTGAGATTGACCCAGAAACACACACACACAGCTGAGATTCACTCAGAAACACACACACACACAGCTGAGATTCACTCAGAAACACACACACACACACACACACAGCTGAGATTCACTCAGAAACACACACACACACACACACACACAGCTGAGATTGACCCAGAAACACACACGAACCCACTGGAAACGTTTTCCTTCTCCATAAGAGCAGCTGCTGTCTTCTATAGTAACGGACAGCTGAGATTCACTGTGTGTGAAAGAGTGTGTGTGTGTGTGTGTGTGTGTGTGTGTGTGAGTGTCATTACACTGCTGTTCCCCAAGAGTCAGCGGACGAATCTAACAGTTAATAAAGTGACAGAAGTAAATCTCCACTGTCTGAACTGAGCGGCGCCACAGTTCCTCTTCACGACTAAAGCAGGAAGTGATGCGCTGCACGCGAGCGACTCAGAGCCTCTGCTGCCCTCGTGTGGCTGGAGAGAGACACGCACCTGTGGCCAATAGGAAGGACTCAGCGGTTCTCTCAGGAAGAGGAGGAGGAGAATCGTCACTGCCGTCACAGTCTGAGGCAGAAAGAGCACGTTACTAACCACAGCACACACACACACACACACACACACACACTCTCACCATCCCGAGCGTTTACCCAGTGTAGCGCAGCACCAACCACAGACACAAGCCCCACTCCCATCATGCCTTCAGCCCCACACACTACTGACAGACGAACCCGAGACAGGCAGCGGCTCACAAGAGAACTGCATTTGATCAGGTGACCTGAACACACCAGGAGCATCGCTGTACACACACACACACACACACACACACACCGCCTCAGGTATGATCCCACACACACAAACACACACTTCCTAAAAACAGACACTCTTAAGACCACCAAACTTGTCCTCATTCTGAGTGTGAACTCTGACCCAGTGACACACTTCTGCCACGCATCACTTCTGTGCGACATCCCTGACCCCTAGCCTGATCACATGATCGTCACATGACTGGAAGGAAGTGAGAACCAGCAAAGCAGACGGATGTGTGTGTGTGTGTGAGAGATCATACCTGAGGTGGTGTGTGTGTGATCATACCTGAGGTGGTGTGTGTGTGTGTGTGTGTGTGTGTGTGATCATACCTGAGGTGGTGTGTGTGTGTGTGTGTGTGTGTGTGTGTGTGTGTGATCATACCTGAGGTGGTGTGTGTGTGTGTGTGTGTGTGTGTGTGTGTGATCATACCTGAGGTGGTGTGTGTGTGTGTGTGTGTGTGTGTGTGTGTGTGATCATACCTGAGGTGGTGTGTGTGTGTGTGTGTGTGTGTGTGTGTGTGATCATACCTGAGGTGGTGTGTGTGTGTGTGTGTGTGTGTGTGTGTGTGATCATACCTGAGGTGGTGTGTGTGTGTGTGTGTGTGTGATCACACCTGAGGTGGTGTGTGTGTGTGTGTGTGTGTGTGTGTGTGTGATCATACCTGAGGTGGTGTGTGTGTGTGTGTGTGTGTGTGTGTGTGTGTGATCATACCTGAGGTGGTGTGTGTGTGTGTGTGTGTGTGTGTGTGTGTGATCATACCTGAGGTGGTGTGTGTGTGTGTGTGTGTGTGTGTGTGTGATCATACCTGAGGTGGTGTGTGTGTGTGTGTGTGTGTGTGTGTGTGATCATACCTGGGGGGGTGTGTGTGTGTGTGTGTGTGTGTGTGTGTGTGTGTGATCATACCTGAGGTGGTGTGTGTGTGTGTGTGTGTGTGTGTGTGTGATCATACCTGAGGTGGTGTGTGTAGGGATGGGTACCGAAACCCGGTATTAAACGGGCCCCGGTACTGAATTTTGAAAGACCGCTGTATCGATAAGCTCGGACGTTACCGGTTCTGCTGTCGGTACTGGAGAAATTATTTATCATTCCTATAAAGACGTTATCTTGAACATGTTTATATCGCCAGCCTTTTCTATATATAAACTATATTTTAATTAAACCATTTGTCTGTGATGCAAATTTGAAATTCGCAGTTCAGCAGAGAGAGAGAGAAGAGAGAGAGCGATCTCTCACGCAAAGCCACAGCACGCGCAACACGACAGCCCTGCTTAATGAGTGACAATCAGGACAGAACTAAACATTCAGCGTAGTTACACTTTAGATGTGGGATATTATTGTAATATATTTTGTATTTCGGCTTCCAAAGATTATAAAAAGAAGATATTTGAGATAAAACTGTTACTCAAAAGAATACACTTTAGAATTAATCCTCCGTTTATTAGATCACATCGCCTGTTACACCACCACGGTGTACGCTCAAAAACAACAACCCAACACTTCCGGGAACTTCATAATAAGAGTCCCCCTTTTCCTTTAGTAAACAGTCATATGAAATCGTAAACAATATTCAGCACAGAGGTTCAATGTACATTAACACATTTTTTACTGACTTAAACTTAACAAACTCCCACTCTTCAAAAAAAAAAAAAAAAAAAAATTATTATTATTTTTTTTTAAGTCAACATACTAACAGGACATACTGAACAACATCCTGCTCTAACAAAAATACGAACTGGTAAATTTTAACCAGATTTTGGGTACAACTCAAAGATAGACTTTGTTTTAATTCAGTTTACATTGTCCTTCACTCAGTGCCTTGAGTAACTGGCAAGCTGATGCCCCCTTCTTGGTAAGACAGTCCGCAAGTTGTTCTTTTGTGTTGTACCACAGTACTCGCTCTACTCTCTGTGTTTGTACAAGTTCTTTGATGCTACTTATCTCCAGACGGAGTCTTTTCTCAGAGACTGACTTTGTGGACTTAAGTGCATCAGCAAGCGAATGATTGTCTGTGACACAGATTATTGGTGGAGCATGATCAGCATCACCAGCAGTTAGTTCTGAGAACAGTGTGGACAGAAAAATACAATTGTCAATTCCATCAGACATTGCCAAAGTTTCACCAGCAAGTGTGCTCCGCACAATCCTCTTGACTCTCTTTGATTGCCATGAAAGGGGTGAGAATTTTCCATTTTCTCCCATTAGAAGAATCAAGTGGCCTCCTTGAGTGCCTCCATCGGAAAGATTTCCAAACGAAGCATCGCTGAACACAACCATCTTAAGAGCACTGTCTCTGCCCAAGTGTTGGAAGTTTAGAATTACCTTCTTGGACTTAAGTTTGCACACTATCCGGTTTGCTTCATGAATTGTCTGCACAGTAGCATTTTTTATATTAGATGTCAAATTGCTTGCATCAAATATAACATCTGGCCTGCTCTGCCTTGCCACCCAGAGAATTTGGCCTATTTTGGATCTGAGCTGATCTTTTTCCTCCTCGCAGAGAGATGAGTCTTGTTCCACAGCTCGTGAAGGATCCAGATGTATGGGCTGCATGTGTTGAATGTAGCTCTCCTGGTGTATTTGTACTTTTCTGTCAATAGTCACAAAATCTATTCCCACATAACAGAAGTGATCATGTTCCTCACGTCCAACTTGGAAAACAGATCTAAGGTGTGGTATTACGGTTGAGGAGAAACTTTCCGTGCCTCCCCATAAGAAGTCATCCACATGACAGGCAAGCACCCCAGTGACAATGCAGTCCTGATCTAGCCAATAAAAAACAGCTGGATCAACCTTGGACATTTTTCCTCCTGCTTTCAGCACTATGTCTTTGACTCTATTGTACCAGTACAATGAAGCATCTGCCAAGCCATATACACACTTTTTTAGCTTCCATAATGTTCCTTCACTGACGGCCTCAGGGGGAGGCCTGATGTAGATGTCACGTGACAACTCTATTCCCTGTAGAAATGCAGATTTTATATCCATAGAATGAAGTGTCCACTGTTTTTGACAAATAACTGCCACCAGCAGTCGAAGAGATTCTGAAGCACATGTGGGTGAATCCTTTTGTAGCTCTGACACATTTAACTCCTCAAAACCTCTGGCCACCAATCGTGCTTTCGGTACTAGTCCAGTTAGTGTTTCCTTGAGAGTGCATACCCATCTGGTAGAGATGCACTTTTGTCCCTCATCCTGAACTTCCTCAAACACACTGTTATCTCTCCAACTCTTCATCTCTTCTTGTTTGGCTAGGTCAAAGGACAGATCTTTTGTTACCAATACATCCTCACTGACATTTGTGACACTTACATCTGTAACAGCAGGTTCTATTTGAAGACACTCTAAACATGATATGTCAACTGAATCTTTACTGCCTGCAACATTAGTGGGTTCTATGAGCAGAAGGTTATACCAGTCTTTGTATTTGCCAGTAGCTTTGCCTGCACGCCCTATTACTTTTGCTTTGTGAAAAGCCCCACTGTCTCTGTCTCTGTATTTTAGAACTTGCCCTGTTTTTAGACGGACCTCCTTTCCTTGCTCTGTATCACTTTGTGTCCCAATGTCATCACTTGTGGGTTGTGCTGCTACATTCTGCCCCATAGTGGATACCCCTGCGTGCTGAGTTTGCACAGAACTTTGCTCTATTTCGGTTACGGTGTCTGTTCGCTCCGTGTTGTTGCCAGAATCTTCTGTCGTCTCCTGTCTTGGCTCATTGTTTGTGTCAATTTCAGCATCATCCTTACTGACATGTTGATCTCCACTGTCTGGGTTTACTTTTCTTAGCCTGAGATAGTGTACCCTAATGCAGGTTCCTCCATGTCTGACAAACACCACAGCACCATCCTGGCCAATAACAACTCCTGGTCCTTTCCACTTTGGACAATCAACTCTCTTGTAGTACACTTTATCACCCATTTCATATTTCTCATCTGTGTGACGCAGTTGTTTACGTAGTGCTCGCCGTATTCTTTCTGAGCATTCTGCTTCAGTGAACGCCTTTCTTGATGCATGTAAAGCGGAGATGTGTTTTGCCACCCACTCACTTTTCGTGGTGCCCTCTAAAGCTGGGGGCTTGTCGGTTAATACAGATGGCAGGTTGGGATTCTGTCCAAACACCAACTGATGAGGACTGTAGCCATGGACATTTTGCATAGTGTTCTTTGCCATAAGAGCCCAGTCCAATGCAGTGTCCCAGTCACAGCCATTACTTGACTTCACTTTCATCATGATCTCAGTAAGTGTTTGGTTGTGTCGCTCTGTAAGTCCATTACTCCACGGGCTGTATGCTGCTGTTGTCTTTATTTCTATGTTGAAGTTTTCTGCCATGTCTCTAACCTCATCATTGTTAAATTCTCCCCCATTGTCACTAAAAAGTTTCTGAGGTGGACCATGTACACTTATCCAGACATGGACAAAGTGTTTCACTATTTCAGAAGATTTCTTTGTGGTTAGTATGCTGCCGGCACTAAACCTTGTGAACTGGTCAATAATGTGGAGATACCACACACCTGGTTGAAGTTCATGCAGATCTACTGAAACAGTTTCATTGTACTGTGATGCCAGTGGTAGGCCAACAGCAGGCTTTGGTTTGGTCTTACTGTATCTTTGACATGTTTCACATTCACTGACAATTTTTTCCAGAATGACACTACATTCTGCATCTTTATTCCCAGAGCTAGTAAGAAGTCTCTGCAGTCTGTCAGCAGAAGCATGACCAAACTGTCTGTGAAGCTTCATCAGGATTTTGTGTTTTTCTGCTGAACTAATTTTTTCTGAGATTGTCAGTATTTCCTCTTCACACTGACTTTGTACATTCTCATTCTTTTGTTCTGTTAGAGTGACATCTTCAACAGCCACCAAGACACATTCGTCACCTTGAATGGTTTTCTTTTCATTGTCCATGATGTTTACACAGTAATGACCAGAGCTTGTAAAGTCAAGTTTTACAGGTTGACTAAACATCACCGCACTGTCATTCTCCATATCCAGCACTGTCCCTGCTCTTTTCATGGATGCCTTGCTCAAGAGTAGTGGAATCTTCGCTGGCACAACTTCAGTTTCAATATGACACTTAGTTTGTCCAATCTTTGCAGGAATTTTCAACTTTCTGTTGGAATAGACCACTTTTCCATCACCAAACTTAAAGGGTCTGTGACTGGGTGTTTCTGTCTTTCTCAGGTCTTTTATCTCGTTTTGGCTTAGTTCAGCGATGTAACTGTTTATCCATTCCTGTCCACACACAGTCCGTGTGCATGCAGTGTCTATTATTGCTGAGCCGAAACACTCTGTCATAAATATTTCTGCTTCAGTGGGACACTCTTTAGTATACAGAGTAATGTTGCACTCCTCTATATCATCTGTTTTACAATCTTCAGTAAGTTTGACTTGCTCACCTCTGTGTGGACAGTCTTTGGCCCAGTGGAATGTGCTTTGACAAACAGCGCACTTTGATCTGCGTCCATATCTGTCCAGAGGGTTGCTGCCAGGCAGTGGTGTTTTTTGCTGAACATTTTGTGACCATGGCTTGCTCCTTTGTCGCCTTTGTTCCGTTACATATGCTGTTTCCTGATTAATCCCCACAGTAGAAGCGGACTTTCCTCCGAAAATCCTCTTCAGTGCTGACTTCATTGACGCAAAATTCAAATCTGTACATGCTGTCAGAGCTAACTGTCGGTCTTTCACTTCTAAGCACGCAGTGTCCAGCAGTTTAAATGCTAATACTGCGTCGGGAAGCTCCATATTATATTTACGCATCCGCGAGTACCGTTGTTCAAAATCAATTATATAGTCTGTCATGGAAACACTGCTATCTTTCATAATCCGGTCAAAGCTCGAGTACGCCTCGTAAACTTGGTCCTTTTCTTCTTTGAGAAACAAATCATCGAGTTTCACTAGTAAAGTGTTCATACCAGTGTCCTTATTCAAATCGTCTACCGGTATTTCCATCGCCGTTTCTCTCGCTCTTCCAGACAGCGCCAAAGCCACAGCAAGCGCCTGTTTTTTTTTTTCGAGTTCCGTAACCCTAGTCCAAATTGCGACTTCATTCTTCCAACTTTCATATGGCTTTCCTTCATCAAAGGTTGGGGGTGTTCTATAGTTGCTAACCATCCTCTGCTACCAATGTTACTCAAAAGAATACACTTTAGAATTAATCCTCCGTTTATTAGATCACATCGCCTGTTACACCACCACGGTGTACGCTCAAAAACAACAACCCAACACTTCCGGGAACTTCATAATAAGAGTCCCCCTTTTCCTTTAGTAAACAGTCATATGAAATCGTAAACAATATTCAGCACAGAGGTTCAATGTACATTAACACATTTTTTACTGACTTAAACTTAACAAAAACCGTTAAAAACAAGACGCATGATCTGTCCAGCTTAACTTCCTTTACTTCACAGCACTGCGGAGCGCTGTACCCAAACGTACCGTCAGAATCAGCACGATCGGCGATTGTTGTACAATGCTGTCTTCTACTGTTGCAAGATCAAATAATGGCTATTAAAAACACAAAAGCCTGCGCAAGAGACGCTGTTCACAAGGCGATGCGCGCTCCGAAACGGACTGCAACGAGACAAGAAAAGTAGCCTATACTTTGGGCTTCGTGTGTCCTCCTTAACTATCAAATATACATAAAAATGTCAAAATGACCAGCTCTGAGATTCGCTTAAACACAGTTTATTCACTTAAACACAATGATGTCTTAAATGGACGTAAATAATAGGGAGAAATTGATGGTGCTTCAGTTACCGATTAGATTTGCTCTCGGTCTTAAAGGGGCAGCAGTCTAATAGCCTAAACCTGCTGACGATTCAGCCATTAATGCAAATCAAACAACAAAAGGCAGAAAAAAATCACTCACAGCTTTTGAATAAGTAACTTTAGATTTAATAAGCATTAATCTATCTATGATAAACTATACAGTGCTATTTTATATTTGATTACTAAATTAGGTTTCTTTTCAGACAGAAACAATTATCTGAAAAGATATCTTAGTACACCTTCCTGAAATTAAAGCACTTTTGTATATAATTTGTATCTTTGATTGATTTTATTCTTGGTTTTTTACTTGTTTTTTTTTTCTTATGTGTCCTTTTTGTATATAAAACAAAAAAGCCTGCACATTGCTGCATAACAAAAATATATTTTTCTTCGTTTTGCTTTTTCTATTTTACATTTCAAAATATAGAGTTTAATTATGTTCTTAATTCTTTAAAAAAAAAAAAAACACCAAAAAGAACCGATAAGAATACCGTTAAAGTACCGGATCGATAAGCGGGTATCGGTAAGAGTAGTAATACCGATAAAACCTTAACGATACCCATCCCTAGGTGTGTGTGTGTGTGTGTGTGATCATACCTGAGTGGGGTGTGTGTGTGTGTGTGTGTGTGTGTGTGTGTGTGTGTGTGTGTGTGTGTGTGATCATACCTGAGGCGGTGTGTGTGAGGAGACTCTGGCCAGCGCTGGACATCGTGTGAGTGCGCGCGGGACTGGATCGCTCTGCTGCGCCGCTGTTACCGTGGAGACCCCGCAGCGAGTGTCGTCAGGCGAGCCGGAGTGCAGCGGGTTGGTGAAGCTCAGCGCGGCTCTGGCGGGAACAGCAGGACTGGGCGACCGCTGGGCTCTGGCGGGACTGGACCGGGCCGAATCCCTCAGCGGCAGGTGATTGGGCCGCGGCGGGTCGCTCTCCCTCGCACTGGGAGCCGCTGGTGTCGGACCGCTTGAAGGCGTGCGAGCGCTGAAGAACGCTGTTTCCCTCGAAGCTGATCGGGCCCTCCTGCAGCGGGACTTTCTTGATCTCGATGCTCAGCTTGCGCTCGGGGCGCCGGTCCTCGGGGGGCGACGCCGGCCTGCTGCTGTAGTTCTCGTTGAGGTCGGGCTTCTGCTCCAGCACGTGCAGGATGGGTTTGGGGGTGGTAGCGGTCGTTGTCCTGCCGCGCGTGTGTGACCGTGGGGAAGGCGGAGGGCGGCGACGGCGTGAGGATGGGCGGCACCGGGAGCGGCTCCGGCGGCTGCAGAATCTCCTCCTTCACGTCGCCCTCCGGATTACTGAGAGGAAAACATCAGCTTTATCTCGGATCACATGGGCTACGGCCCAGACGTTCGCCAAATATTTCAAAATGAATCAAAAACAAAAAACAGTTTCAGACGGTCTAAGTCCACGGCTCGACTCTCACCTGCGGATCCGGGGCGGTTTGGGAGGCGGCGAATCCCATCGTTCCTCGTCTGAATTCTGACCAGGTTTTTCGGGCTGCCCTCTTCCTGTGGTCAGAGAGAGAGTGTGTGTGACTGTGTGTGTGTGTGTGTGTTTGGGGGGTGGTTATGGTCACTTGCGCACACCGCAGGAAAAACAAATAAAGGAGAAAAAAA
>NW_024121566.1:44052-203941 GCF_016745375.1 Pimephales promelas
GCATCGATTTTTTAGTTTTGTGGACTGTATCAGGTTTCAGGTCAGCACACACAGGCCTATGTATTGCTTCTCGGTCGAGAACTGGTTGTTGCAGTTCTTTTGAATCACTAGTACAGAAACGCGAGAACTGTTTCTTCTTTCGGACACGTTCGATACGGAGACCGATGAGCTGGAGATACTGCGCATAGCGTGATAGCACCGTCTTGAACAGAACTTTCTTTCGGCCGGCTGATCCTGATGCGTGATATACGAGCACGCAGTAGTACGGGTGAACCCAGGACTTAAATGAGAGGGCGAATCGGCGAAATGTAAGTTTATTTAATAACAAATAAAATGATGAAGACCATTTATGCATTTTATATATTTAAAATGTAAAACATCCGCGTTAGCACATCGCCTAGGCTGCAGCAGGGTTCGTTTTCAAATGTAAATGTAAGAAACTTATCCAAGATGTTCCCTATCGAGGAACTCAACACTGCGTGCGTCGATAAAATCGACTCTTTGGGGACGCTCCCTAAGCGTGCGCCTCTGAAGTATGAATGAAACTAATCCAATCCTGATTGGTGTTGCGTCGTGACGTAACATGTGACGGCATACCCGGAAGTATAAAAGTGACGCTGTCACAACACACACTAGCTTTCGCTCTTCAGCAAGCGCTTTATGTTGAAACTGTCTGTCTTATTTGGTGTTGTTTGTCTTATTATTGAAAGAAGAAAGTATGGCCAGTGAGCAATTCAAGAGGTGTGTGCATCCCTGCCCTCGTTTCATCACGGGTGGGGACGCACACTCTCTCTGTGTGTATTGTTTGGGAGTGCAGCACGCACAGCAGCTCTCGAGGGGGCTGCTTGTGAAATGTGTGAGGCTTTGCCTATTAGAGTGCTGCGCTCCCGGCTGGCGTGCATTGACGAGCACGGTCAGGCTCGCGTTCCCCAGGGTTCCGGTCCCGATATGTCGAGGCGATGCGGCGACTGAGATCCTGGGGTTCGCAGCGGGATCTGGCGGAGGAGAGTGAGAATGCTGAAGGCATTTTCTCGCTCGCCATCGGCTGATCCCGCGGCCTCTGAGAGTGGTGTGGGAGCCCGCGCTGCGGTTTCTCCTACCCGCGATCAGGTCCCGGTGCTTGAGCTGTCTACTTCTGAGGAAGGGGACGTGCTCAGCATCGATGCGGACGACCGTGATCTCAGCACGCCATCACGCGGCCTGGGTTATGAGGAGCTGGTGGAGGTTGTGACACGCGCTGTGGCCAGACTAAACATCAGCTGGCCACAACATGAGCAGGAAACGCAAGTCACCAGTAAAAATGGACGAGCGTTACCTGCAGCGCAGGTCACAGCCTCACCGCCGGGGTCTGCCGTTTTTCCCCGATCTCCATAAAGAGATCTCTCGAGAACGTGGGAAAGACCGCATTCGTCCCGTATTTCGAGTCCCAATGTAATAGATTACAGCAATGTTGTGGGGGCTCGAGATATGGGATATGGGAAGATGCCGAAGGTGGAGGAGGCTTTATCGAGCTATCTCTCTCCCGAATCGGCGTCTTCCCTAAAGACCCCGGTGTTGCCTAGTAAGCCCTGCAGGGAGACATCTGCATTAGTGGGCAGGGCTTACATGGCGGCGGGTCGGGCTGGTTCGTGTCTGCACTCGATGGCGATTTTGCAGGCATACCAGGCCGACCTCCTGAAAGATTTGGATGAGGGGGAGGGGCCTACTCCTGAAGATGTCGCGGAGTTGAGGAAGGCCGCAGATTTGTCTCTCCGGGCCACTAGGGAAGCGGCCAGCGCTATTGGCCGCTCTATGGCGGCCATGGTGGCCACGGAGAGGCATCTGTGGCTGAACTTATCCGGTATTAAAGAAAAGGATAGGTCCTTCCTGCTGGATGCGCCGCTTTCGGCTTCTGGCCTGTTCGGCGACGCCGTTAATTCGGTTGTCGACAGGTTTCAGGAGTCGAGAAAACAATCTGCGGCGTTCCAGCAGTACCTCCCCCGGAAAGCGAAGGCCAAATCTAGTAGGGGGGGGCAAAGCAATCAGCCCCAGCCATCAGCCAGCTCCTCCCACAGGGCAGAGCAGAAGGAGAGCGTTTCCTCTAGAGCCCCCCCTCCGGGGTCTTGGCAACAGAGGAAACGCTCCCAAAAACCGAAGTCCTCCGGCCAGAGGGGCGACCTGAGGGACGTCATTCAGGCTAAGAGGACTTCGGAAAAGAGGTCCTAGCCAAGGCAGGACTTCAGAGGGCTGCCCCCTCCGCAGTGAGACAACCGAGGTTGTTCTCACAGCGGGGCCCTCTAGGAAAAGATGCAGGTCCGCCGTTAACAGCGCTTCGGGCCGCATCAATTTCCAGCGAAAAGACACCAGAGGCCAGCCTCGAGAGGCTGGTACCCTTAGTAGATTTTGTAGAGGGATGGTATCATCTTCCCAACATATCTCCATGGGTCCTGCAGATAATACGAGTTGGGTACAGACTGCAGTTCGCGCACCGCCCCCCCAAGTTCTCTGGGGTGGTGCTCACTGCGGTGGTCCCAGAGCAGGCTCAGGTGTTGGAACAAGAAGTACAGACTCTGCTGTCGAAAGGAGCCATAGAACGTGTTCTTCCGGTAGACAGGGAGTCCGGGTTTTACAGCCGGTACTTTATAGTTCCAAAGAAGGATGGGGGTTAAGGCCAATTTTGGATCTCAGGGTGTTGAACCGGTCTCTGAGAAGGTTCAAATTCAGAATGTTGACCATTCCAACAATCGTGAGTCAAATCAGATCCGAGGACTGGTTTGTCACGATAGATCTGAAAGACGCCTATTTTCACATCTCCATCCTTCCTTGTCACAGGAGGTACCTGAGGTTCGCTTTCGGGGGCGAAGCATACCAATATCGGGTTCTTCCGTTCGGCCTAGCACTCTCTCCCCGCACATTTACCAAGTGTATGGACGTGGCCCTTGCTCCACTGAGACTTCAGGGGATTCGCGTATTGAATTATCTCGACGACTGGCTTATTTTGGCCCAGTCTCGGGAGATGGCAGTTCGGCATCGAGATGTCGTTCTTGGCCATATTCAAATTTGGGGTTAAGACTCAATTTGAAGAAGAGTGTGCTAGAACCGTCCCAGGGCACGACCTTTTTGGGAGTCGTGTGGAACTCGATTACAATGCAGGCACGTATGTCTCCCGCACGTATCGAGTCAATTCTGGCGATGGTGTCCAGGGTGAAGCTAGGTCAGGCCGTCACTGTGAAACACTTTCAAAGTATGCTGGGCCTCATGGCAGCGGCATCCAACATTATTCCACCGTTTCGACAGACGCCTCCCTTACGGGCTGGGGCGCGGTCATGGACGGCCGCTTTACCAGGGGTCTGTGGCAGGACCATCATCGCACTTGGCATATAAATTGCCTGGAGATGATGGCGGTATTCAAGGCTTTGAGGAGCTTCCTCCCAGACATCGAGGGTCGCCACGTCCTTATACGGACGACAATACGTCAGTGGTGGCCTATCTGAACCGACAGGGGGACTCAGATCGCGCCCTCTGTGCAAACTGGCGCATCAGATTATCCTTTGGTCCCAGGGAAAGATATTGTCAATAAGGGCAATGTATATCCCAGGGTTCAGAATCGGGGAGCAGACATCCTGTCGAGGCAGGGGCTGAGGCCCGGGGAATGGAGACTTCATCCGGATGTGGTGAAGTCGATATGGGAGAGGTTCGGACCGATGGAAGTGGATCTGTTTGCGTCTCGAGAGACGTCCCACTGTCCACTTTGGTTCTCCCTCTCACATCCAGCCCCGCTGGGGTTGGATGCCATGGTACAGGCTTGGCCGAGGCTTCGCCTGTATGCTTTCCCCCCGATCGCTCTGCTCCCAGGGGTCCTGGAGAGGGTCCGTCAAGAGGGCATCAGTCTACTTCTGGTTGCCCCGAGATGGCCGACACGAGTATGGTTCTCGGATATAATATCACTCCTCATAGCTCCGCCATGGCCGATTCCTCTGAGGAGGGATCTATTGTCTCAGGCGGAGGGCACAATCTTCCACCCTCGCCCAGAGTTGTGGAAGCTGTGGGTCTGGCCTCTGAGGGGGTTCAGTACCTAAATGCTGGCTTATCAGCTGAGGTGGTTGAAACCATACTTAGCTCTAGGGCCCCATCTACCAGGAGATTATATGGCCTCAAGTGGAAGGTGTTTCACACTTGGTGTGGAGAACGAAGGTTGGATCCAGTAAACTGCCCAGTGGCTTCAGTTCTGGAATTCCTTCAGGATCGTTTCTCTGCGGGTCTCTCCCCGTCCACTCTTAAGGTGTACGTGGCTGCCGTTTCGGCTTTCCACGCGCCAGTAGATGGTGGACCTCTGGGGAGGCACCAATTGGTCATTAGGTTTCTCCGTGGTGCTTGGAGGATGAGGCCGGCGATCAGGTCCAGGGTGCCTGCCTGGGATCTGGCAATAGTTCTGGAAGGGTTGTCCCTCGCTCCCTTCGAACCTTTAGAGTCGGCTTCGCCTAAGGACTTAACGCTGAAAATGGTCTTTCTCTTAGCGATTACCTCTCTTAAGAGGGTGGGAGATTTCCAGGCCCTGGCGGTAACGCCAGCTTGCTTGGAGTTTGCCCCTGGCAAAGTAAAGGCCTTTTTGCACCCGAGTTCCTTCGAGTACGGCTCGCTCTGTAGTCCTTCAGGCATTCCATCCTCCACCTCATGTGTCGGCGGGAGAAGAGAGGCTTCACTTGCTCTGCCCCGTCAGAGCTTTGAGTGTATACTTGGAAAAGTCTGCTTCTTGGAGAAGATCTGACCAGTTGTTAGTATGCTTTGGGTCACCTAAGAGGGGCTCCCGGCGACCAAACAAACTATAAGTAACTGGATTGTCCAGGCTATTACTGAGGCTTACAAGGTGCGTGGGGTTCCTTCACCTTTGGCCTTAAGGGCTCACTCGACTAGAGGCATGGCTTCCTCTAGGCCCTTCTGTCGGGAGTACCTCTGCAGGAGATTTGTGAGGCAGCCGGCTGGGCTACCCCGCATACTTTCATCAGGTTTTACAGTCTCAGCCTTCCCAGTACGCCCGGTGCACACGTACTCGGCCCTTGCTGAGTGCCTAATCAGTTTCACTCTGGGGCGGGTCTGTTCGGTGCGTGGCCTAGTGGGTACTCGTTCCCAAAAGAGTCGATTTTATCGACGCAGTGTTGAGTTCCCTCGATAGGGGAACGTCTCGGGTTATGACTATAACCCTTGTTCCTTGAGAAGGGAACGAGACACTGCGTCGTGTTGCCACGCCCCCTTTTTCAGACCCTTGAGCGTCTTGCTTCATCGCGAGGCTAGTGTGTGTTGTGACAGCGTCACTTTTATACTTCCGGGTATGCCGTCACATGTTACGTCACGACGCAACACCAATCAGGATTGGATTAGTTTCATTCATACTTCAGAGGCGCACGCTTAGGGAGCGTCCCCAAAGAGTCGATTTTATCGACGCAGTGTCTCGTTCCCTTCTCAGGGAACAAGGGTTATAGTCATAACCCGAGACGATTATGACAATGCATACTATTATTTAACTGAAGTTGTGATTACAAATGCCCTTTAATTTGAAGTATTTTTATCCGCCGGGATGATAGAATTGACGTCATTACGTGATGACGTAAAAGAACTGGTGAACCGTTTTTTTGAACCGGTTCATTAAAACGAACTGTCCGAAAGAACTGGTTAGCGGAAAAGAACCGGACTTCCCATCACTATAACGAATATCTAAAAATTCAGAGCCTCTAACCGACGTAATCTGTTATTTTGGTTATTTAACCCTGGTAATATTGTGTGTGTTTATGTACTTTCCCCTTAAACTGTGTGTGTAGTCCAGTCCTCGTCATCCAGTCCGAAGGTCTGAAGGTCAGGAAGATGTTAGCTAGTGCTAATCGCCTTCACTTTGCAGTAGTTGTGGAAACAACAGACAGACTTTTAATAACAGACACACTGTCAGGGAACTACACTAACCTTTTCCACTGGTGGCAAAACATGATTTGGTGGCACAAATTATTTATAGTAAGCCGCTCTCTGGATAGTAATGAATAATAATGAAACTGTACTGCATTAGGGGTGGAACGGTACAGAAGTCACGGTTGGGTTCATACCTCGGTTCAGACATTCAGACTGTTCGGTACGATTTCGGTACAATGGATTGAAAAGCAAAACAAAAATGCAGAAGGCATTTTATAAATCTCTTAAGCCTCGTATTTTTAAGTTGTTTAAGTTTTATTAATAAAGGCATAGAACTGACAGTGCACTGTAGTGTTGTAGTGCACTGACAATAGTTTTATATAAATAGTTCATTAATTAAATTAATAAAAAGACAAAATGACCTTGATATATGTTTGGTAATTGTACTTGAATGAATGTAAAATTAATATATTTCAGATCAATTTGTTTTCTTTAATTTTAATTAACCCTGACTAACAGTGATACATTTGCGACCCATTAAAAATTAGGGTCGCAATGGGGTTTCAAAAGGTCGCATATGAGACCATTTTGGTCGCAGTGTAGTTCCCTGACTGTGACCTAATCTGTACATTACTGCCAGACTGACAACTTATTACTCGCTTTCCACATCACTTTCTGCCGTTCTCTCTCACTCGCTTAGCTATTGACTCGCTATGCAAAGATGTTTTACAAGCACGAGATAAAACAACAGTGAACACACCAGTGCAGATGTAATTCATTAGCTACCCGGTTGGTTTTCTGATAGGCTATGTCGTTAACAAGACTCCACAAGCGGTGCTTGTGCTGCTATAATGATCACAGATAGTATTTAAGTGGAGGGGGGTTAAAATAACACAGAAAAAA
This sequence comes from Pimephales promelas, assembly GCF_016745375.1. The sequence continues at coordinate 50,833 of NW_024121566.1, forward strand.
AAATTAAATCTGAGTTAAAAGAACTTAAAACTTAAAAAAATAACAACAACATATTTTGCCTTTTCAAATGTATATAGTTGCAGAATTTACTAGGGTTGCCACCCGTCCCTTAAAATACGGAATCGTCCCGTATTTGTGAAGTAAACAGCGCGTCCCGTTTTGAATCAATACGGGACGCGGTTTGTCCCGTATTTCCGAACGCATGATCCCATGCAAATCATGCCACCCCCGCATTCTGTGAAGACTCGTCCTATTCTACCCTTGATTGGGTAATACTCGCTGCCATTGTTGGTTTGATTGGTTTGTTTAATATACCATCAGGTTCAGGGCCAATCAGAGTCAGAAGAGGGCGGGTCTTGATGCGTCCACCTCTGAAACGAAAGTGTGTGCAAAAGTAATGACGAGAGTGGGAGGAAACAAATACTTGGCTGGAAAGTGTCAGTGGCAATGAGTAGCCTAAAAAAGTTATAATTAGAAATAAGAGAGATATATACGGAGGCGTATTGCATTCACTTGAAGAAAAAAAAATCTACTCTGTTTTTCTGAATTAACGAGTTAATTTTTCATGAGAAAAAAAATTTGCTCTGTTTTTCTGAATTAATGAGTTAATTTTTCATGAGAAAAAAAATGTTTCTCTGTTTTTCTGAATTAATGAGTTAATTTTCATGGAATTTTTTTTTTGCTCTGTTTTTTCTGAATTAACGAGACAGCCTTTTAAAACTTAAAATTAACGAGACGCACATTCATTGCGTTTTACCATTATGAGAGTTTCTGTGTCTTTATTAAACTCAACACATTATAATGGTTCATCTGTCATCCACCTTTGATTAATTGGAATGTTTTATTGGCCCGCCCTGCCCGCCGATCAGCACATCACTATCGGCAAACTATAGGCTATGGTTTGAGAATGGACACGGGTTTGGTTCCCATTGAAGTCTATTATATGGAGAAAAAGCCTGGAATGTTTTCATCAAAACCCTTAATTTCTTTTCGACTGAAGAAAGAAAGACATGGACATCTTGGATGACATGGGGGTGAGTAAATTATCAGCAAAAGTTTTTTGAAAAGTGAAAAACTACTCCTTTAACTCGCACACATGCTTTGCTACGTTCACAGCTAACTGCCAACTTCACACTCACTGGTCACACACACATTATCTGTATCATTTTGTCTTTACTGCTCACTTGGGTTAAATGTTTATATATATATAATATGTTTATATATAAAATGTTTATATATATATATAATATATATATATTTTTTTAATTATTATTATTATTATTTTTATTTTTATTTTTTTTAACACACACATTGTTTTATTTATTTATTAATGCACTTTATTGTTAACGGTGATTTTAGACACAGAACAGCAGAGATAAACTAATATTTAATCTTTTCTCAATTCTGATCAGGTGATTATCAAAAAGCCAGAGAAAAGCTGAGGGCTTCGCTGACCTGTAATACATCGGAGCTACAAACAGATGACGAACAAGAAGTAGTAGTAGCTAGGAAAAGAAAAATTAAGCCAAGGTTTGGTATTTGCACATATACATGATTTAAAAACAAAAGACCATTTACTGCAGTCAGATACAATTATTCAGAGATCTCACAAAGAAGTTTTGCAAGACAGCATTTAGTCTTTTTTCTGATATAGCTATATGCACTGAATGTCAAATGACAAAGGTAGAAATGGTATTGCATCTTGCATTTCAATGTAGTAACTGATTCCTAGTGCAACCTAATAGTGTCGACTAATTAAATATTTTGAGTATCGACATTTAGCACAACATTTCTCACATTTTAAAGTTGGTTGCAGGGGCTATTTTTGATTTTCTTAACTAATTTTTGTATTTTTTGCAAACAGGGGCGCAACTACCCAGTTTCAGAGGGGTATGCAGCAACAATTTTAGCGCCCCCCCCCCCACCCCCCAAGAAAAAGAAAAAATTAAATAAATGTAATGTAAGTGTGCTATGTAATAACTGAGTAGGAAGAAATGAGAGCTAACAGAAAAAAATAAGTGCAAAATTGTCGTTTATTAACACAATTAAACTATAGCTACTCCACCTTGATGAACCCCCCCTAAGAAGAAACTAAGCTCCATTGTAACAGCAATACCATTGTTTCTCACAGGATTTTAGGTAAAACTGTGGTAGGTGGACCTCTGTTTCTCTAGGGGGGTTCGGGGGCATGCTCCCCCGTAAGAAAATTTTGTGTTCTGTAATGTTAAATTCAGCAGTCTGGTGCACTTTGAGAGTTCAAAATTGAAAGCTCCAACCCATATTCAGGGTGCAAATTAAACAGAGAAAAATTTGAACCTCTTTTAGTTAGTGTCTGTCTACATTACACTACTACATAATAATAGTTATAATATTAATCCCATGATAGTAATAGCCATTAAGGCTATTGTAAAACAAATGCACAGAAAAATAAAGGAAACTTTCATAATTAGTTTTGCACTAATTTCTATACTTGAAAGATACTTGCGCATAATGACATATTTCATGGGCCAGTGTGTCAGAAAAAAACACTAAAGCTGACTTTTTTGACCAATGCATTACACCAGCACAGCGCCGCCAATTAAGCAAAAAACAAAACAAAAACAAACAACAAACAAACAAATGGGCCGCCGATGTATGAGTTTTGTGGGCCGTTAAGACAAATAAATTAAAAAAGGAAAAGCACGTCGGCCCAACGGGAATCTCACGGTAGTCCCGATGGCCACCGAGATATAGATAGCCTATGCCTGGATGTCATATTTTAAATCCTACCTGTTGGCTTTCAGCAATGCATGCAGTTATTTAGCTGCTGTTGCATCAATTGACATGCCATCTCCTTTTCTCTCTTTCTTTTTCTATTTTTAGCCCCACAGCATTTTGTTTTATCCATCTTTTTCGACGACAACTCGACTACTCGTACCTGCTCGCTCAGAGCTCACGGCGCCCCCGCCCGGTCGCGATATTACCCGCCCCCCTTCTCCATGAGGGCGCCTACTCTAGTCTGGCTGTTAGTCCTCTAAAATTTTATATAACATTGAAGGAATGCAGAAATGATTTAGAAACGGACAACGGCAGCTACATATAGAAATACAATATAGCCTATATATAATTATTTTTTTTTATTTATTTTTTTTACCATCGCTTTGGCGCCCCCCATTGTGCTGCGCCCCTATGCGCCGCATATAGCGCATACCCACTTTTTGCGCCACTGTTTGCAAATGCCACATTGTTAACTAGGGCTTGGGGGGTTACTTTGTTAGGCTCATCTTTGGTGATACAGACTCTGAAAGTGAGCCAGAGGAGAGGAACAATACAAGACCCACTTATCACTCCCTCACTCCAGCACCAACTATTCCTCCACCGACTCCTAACTTTTCAGCTAGACCTCTGCCAGATCCGAATCATGCTGAACATCTTCATTTCACTGGTATGTTCTTGTACTGCAGTAGGATCATTCAACCCCTGGTTATGAAATATCATTTACATTTGTTCATTTAGCTGATGCTTTTATCCAAAGCGACTTTACAAGACCCACTTATCACTCTCTCACCCCAGCACCAACTATTCCTCCACCGACTCCTAACTTCTCAGCTAGACCTCTGCCAGATTCGAATCATTCTGAACATCTTCATTTCACTGGTATGTTCTTGTACTGCAGTAGGATCATTCAACCCCTGGTTATGAAATATCATTTACATTTGTTCATTTAGCTGACGCTTTTATCCAAAGCGACAATTGATATATATTTCAGAGGTTGTACGTCTCTTGAGCAACTAGGCTTGAGTGTCTTGCTTAGGGACTAGGGGTGTGACGAGATCTCGCGAGATAAAAACATGACAAGATTTCCCGTTGAGTGAAAAGCTGTCTCACGAAATCATGACTGAGTGTGAGGGTGAGATTACAACTAAATATTCCATCCACCGCTACACTCTCACATTCGCCTAAACTATCGTTTTGCTGTTATAAATAGAACACCGAGGTCCTGTGATAATATTAGTCCCGTGCGAATCGACATCTCTGTGATTTGGCCGGATAGTATATCATTTTTTCAATTTTTTTGTTTCATCTGCTTCTTTTTATCAATCTTTCACGAAGAATAGAGGCTGAGTTGAGTGTTTTGATAGTATTTTGGGTGCGGGGTCATATTTTCCACACTATAAAGTCTTTAATTTTCTCAAAAAACGACAGTGCGCTTTATAATCCGGAGCGATTTATACACACGAACAGACACACTGTCCCCGGCGCTGCTCGCGTTCATAAAGCGCTCCCCATTCACAGTAACCGGGTCATCTCATTCAAAACAGCCAGCTGTTGCTGTCAGCGAGCCGCAGCACATTGAATACTCATATGAGTCAGGCTGCGAATGTAAGTTACGTGCCAGCCCCAGCGCACTCACACTTACTAAATTTGAGAGATAATCCCGAAGTAATGTTGTACTTGCAAGCGTGTCTAGCTAAGACGTATGGCGACGTACACAGTGACGTAACAACTTCGTTCCCTGGGCGCTCTAGTCAGTGGAAAAAAAAAACAGGTTCTGAACGGAAGCTGAACCAACTCCGAACCAACTTTGAACCAGCAACAGTTCCGAACCAGTTCTTTTTTGGTGGAAAAGGGGTAATGCATAGCCTTAATGTCCATTTCTGTCAACTTACTTCTGCGCAGCTCAAGTAACACCTTTTCTTACACCTACTTTCTGCTACTACATTGATCTGCCTCTAAATGTCTCCTTTTTTTTTTTCTTTAAATATACGTATGCTGCAAATTTTCTTCTATAAGATAACAAGGGCTGTTTTAAAATCTGTTGTCGGTTTTTGGGCCCTAATAATGAAATTTTCAAATGCCTTCTCCTCAGCGGCTGCACCACTTGCTCCCGTCCCTCCACCTTTCATACCTTCAAGTCCTCCATGCCAGATTTCTGCTGGACCTCTGCCTGATCTGAGGCAATGTGATCGTGGTAGTTACACAGGTACCACAATAGAGTGTTTTTGTTAAGCTTTTCCTATCAAAGTACTCACCTGTTTGCAAAAATAATATGTTCAATCTACGTCTCCTCAGGTCCAGTGGCACTTGTTCCTACCCCTACGTCTCGCATACCCTCAAGTCCTAGGCGCCGGATCACTGCCACTCCTCTTACAAATGACTATCAAGGCCATTGTTTTGTCCCCACTTTTAGACTGGGGAGGACTGGCACTGCACCTGTTCCTTGCTCTGGTAAAATATATTTTTTTTTAAACTCTGTGACCGACTACATGGTTTGAATGAGCTATTTTGAAAAAAAAAATACTTATAGAAGGATATGATGTATAGTGTGTGTGTGTATGTATGTGTGCATATATATACAGTACAGGCCAAAAGTTTGAATACAATTTCTCATTTAATGCGTTTAGTTTATTTTCATGACTATGAAATAGTAATACTTTACGTCCACAGACCAGCAACATTCAGCAGGTAGCTGCCCTTTGCTAAATAAGCCACAAAGCTAATGCCGTGTTTATCAGTGGAGGAGTGTTAACGGTAGTGAGCCATTAAACTGATTGTTTCTGATGTATTGTAAATATTTCTGCCAGCAGCCTTTCTGCAGTTATAGTCTACGTGTCTGAAATGGTTAAACCAGAGAGGACATGAAGAGTTCAGATGCAAAAGCCTCTAAGTGCCATTTGAAATTTACTTCTAAAATGATCATTTTTATCAAGCTTGTATATTTAAGATCAGTAATTTCACTTAAATGACAATGAAGATTACCTATGAATTGTCATTTAAGTGAAATTACTGAAATGAAAGCTTTAGCATAAGTTCTGCCAGGAAGACTTAATTACCGCGTCACGTGTTACGTTCAGGCTATCCAATCATGTTCTTATTCTTGTGGTATAAAAGATCGGTACTTACAAATGTTTGAGTTCGCAGATGCCGACGTGACAACAACCTCCACCCTCCCCACCACCACCAGGTTGGTCCCGTCTACACTTCCCGGGGGATCGGCTGCGCCCCTGCCTTCGTCTTCAGGCAGGAAATGCTGATCCGCTACCCTCGGATTACGATCTATGGACGGGGCCTACGCCAAAGAACTTTGACAATAATTGCTTGCTGGGCTGTCAATAAATGGATGCTTTGTTACATCATTCTATCTCCCGAGTCTTTCTGGTAGAACTTAAATACACAAGCTTGATAAAAATGGTCATTCTAGAACAAAATTTCAAATGGCACTTAGAGGCTTTTGCATCTGAACTCTTCACATGTAAATAAATGTGAGCTGAACAAGACTCTAACACGGCTTCCTGCAGCTCCTCTTTGTGTGACGTTGTAGATGTGAAACACTGTAGTACTTTTAATATATTTATTTCTTAACTCCTTTTGTAGCGGCTGAGCTGCACATTCTAACTTTGCTGGAACATATCAAGGAGCAGCAGATGCAGCTGGCTGCTGCTGTAAATAACATTGCTGCAAGAATGGGGACGGAAACTCCTATAGCTGAGATGCCTCAAAATATCAGTGTTCCGCTGGCCACCATGTCTGAAGTGGAAGAATTGGAGGAGTGGCTTAAAGATGCTAGAAACTCGCATGCTAAGCAAAACATGGTATGGTAACAATGTAGGGCCAGGTGGTATATCGACTTATTAAATCGATTAAATGATTAAATCGATTTATTTTAAAGGGTCTCTTCACCCATTTTCATTAAGCTTTGTATCTTTAGAAACCCAGTCATATTTTTGAATGGTCATGGTTTATTCCCTTATTTTCCCAGTAGCACCTCATTGCAGTACACAAGATCCAGGGGGTGGAGTCAGATCTGAGGGGTGGAGTTGGCTAGGTGTATGGGTGGGTTTAGGGATCAGGGGGTGAAGCTGGGTAGGTTTAGGGGTGGGTTAAGGGATCCAAGGGTGGAGCTGGGTAGGTTTAGGTATATGTAAGGTGGGAGGAGTTGGATCTGGATCCGACTCCTCCCCGTTGATTTCATGTTCTGCAGTGAGGACCTTCTCTATTTTCCCCTGAGAGGGAGAAATAAGGATTTAAGTGTTTTACTTCCTGCTTATTATGACGTAAAAATCATTATTTTGCATCATAATAAGCAGAAAGTTACATTTGAAAAGTATAGAGACATTAGCTCCTCCTTATTTCAGGGGGTGGGACCCACTCACACTACAGGCCTATTACAGATCAGTAGGTGGGACTTCACTTGCAGAAACTGAATCAATATATCAGCCATCTTCACCGGCCTTGCGCCGCTCTCACATTCCTCACCCTCGTCCTGCTCGCCTAGACATTTTGTGGGAAATGAATTTCAAACTCTGGTGACAGCTAACGTTACCTTGTAGACAAAAGAGTGATTTCACTGTTTGGCTGTTCTGGATTAGTCGGTGTGGCTTGCAGAGCTGTGCAATGTGGTGCATTGTGGGAGTTGTTGTCTTGCATACAAATGTGCCCTTAAGTTATTTTCTGTCTTTTCTCGGTCAAGAGGGCACCAAATTAAAATAAATATTTTACATTTCGACTACATATATGATCCACTTTCAATAAAGATTGATGTTGAAATGGGTGAAATGCTCCTTTAAAACAAGATGTTCAATGAGAATATCGTTTAGATTGATAGTTTAATGTTGTAACCCTTTTTTTTCAAAGTTAAACTGTTGTTTACTGTACTGTTTGTTTCATGATTTAGTAAACCGACATACAATTTGCGCAATTGTCTCTGTTGAACTAAAATGCTTTTCTGTATTGTCAGATTTCGGCTCTCGGTGCTGTAGGAGGACAGAACTCCAAAAGAGTAACTTGGAATGTACTTTCGAGGATTTTCTCAAACACAGTGGCCAAACAGATTAATTGGAAAGGAGTAAACGGGAAAAGAAGTTTTAAAGAAATGCTGACACAAACTCTGTTGATCAGTAAGTATTTTATTATACATATTGTAGTATATGTGTGGGTGACTAGTAGATGAGAACAATAAAAAAAAAAAAAATATATATATATATATATATATATATATATATATATTAGAGGTGTAACGGTTCTCAAAATTCACGGTTCGGTTCGATACGATACACTTGTGTCATGGTTCGGTTCGGTATGGTTCGGTACGTTTCAATTACAGCAAAAAGAAATAAATGGCAGAGAAATTTCCTTGATTTAATTTTTTTATTATATTTTTATTAAAACTAACATCATAAAGTATGATATTTTTTTTTAACTTTGAGCAATGATGGAACTATACTTGACTTTTCTTAGGAGCATATAAAACAAAACAGCTCTTTGGACAAAATGAAATGTAATATTGTAGTAGTTATAAACAAAGGTTTATTTTAGTTTAGATTAACATTTGAGGGCAGCAATTGTATTCATAATGTCAAAATACAGCTGACGTGATGTTACTTGAAAGCATTATTGTCACGGTGCAGGTGCAGGCAGGAAGACAGGCTGAGTCAAAAAGGCTTCAATACAAAAGGTTTACTAATTATAAAGTTCAGGTACAGGCAGGAGGACTGGGTAACACCACGTAACATTAAACATCGACCGACCAAGACTGACTAAAACAGAGGGAACTAAATACACTGAAGAATCAAACATAATGAGGTGAAGACAGGTGAAACAGATGAACAGGACGCTGAACGGGAGGCTGATGAGGGAGTGAGTTCAGGTGTGCAGACAAGAGGATCATGGGAAGTGTAGTGCTGGAGACGCAGACAGGATGGTGCAGACGAAGGGCTGTGACAGAACTCCCCCCTCCCGGGAGGCGTGACCTCACGCCGCATAACAGAGGAAGGAGGGGGGACGAACTGGGGGCTGGGCGGGGCGTGGCCAGGGCGGAGCAGGCTGAGGGCGTGGCCAGGGCGGAGCAGGCTGAGGGCGTGGCCAGGGCGGAGCAGGCTGAGGGCGAGACCAGGGCGGAGCAGGATGCGGGCGTGGCCAGGGCGGAGCAGGCTGAGGGCGTGGCCAGGGTGGAGCAGGCTGAGGGCGAGACCAGGGCGGAGCAGGCTGAGGGCGTCCCCAGGGCAAAGCAGGCTGAGGGCGTGGCCAGGGCGGAGCAGGCTGAGGGCGAGACCAGGGCGAAGCAGATGGAGGGTGAGACCAGGGCGGAGCAGCTGGAGGGAGGACCCCTGGTGGAGCCGATGGTAGTGGGGCTGACAACACCAGGGGGCCGACTGACAGGGGCGGAGCGGATGGGAGAGGAGACCAGGGTGCAGCTGAGGGACCGACGACATGTGGTGCTGATGAGGGACTGAGGGAACATGGTGATACCGTAGGCTCTGGTGACTGAAGTGATGACAGGGGCACGGAGGGACACGGTGAGGTCAGAGTGCGTGAGGGCTGACGGGTGACTGGAGGGAGTGAGGAGTCCAACTGAACCGGGGGGGTGACATGACGGGGCGGAGCCAAGGGAAGGAAGTCCAAAGGTGAAGGGAGGATGACGAGGGAGTGCAGGGAGTTCGGGCTCTGGCTCTGGTTGGACGGTCTCGGGCACTGGCTCTGGCCGGACGGTCTCGGGCTCTGGCTCTGGCTGGACGGTCTCGGGCTCTGGCTCTGGCCGGACGGTCTCGGGCTCTGGCTGGACGGTCTCGGGCTCTGGCTCTGGCTGGACGGTCTCGGGCTCTGGCTCTGGCTGGACGGTCTCGGCTCTGGCTCTGGCTGGACGGTCTCGGGCTCTGGCTCTGGCTGGACGGTCTCGGGCTCTGGCTCTGGCTGGACGGTCTCGGGCTCTGGCTCTGGCTGGACGGTCTCGGGCTCTGGCTCTGGCTGGACGGTCTCGGGCTCTGGCTCTGGCTGGACGGTCTCTGGCGCTGGAGTGGGGCTGGTGCCGTCGTCCACGGTGAAAGAAGATCCACATGACACCAGCACCCACTCCACATAGGCCGCGAAGTTCCCTCGAGGCCCCTCTCCGGGCAGGCGTGCCTGGGTTTCAGCGTTTAGGCCTGCCCGGAAGAACACACAGAGGCTGGTATCATCATAGTGAACGTGAGGTATCAAGTCCAAATACCTCTGTGTGTGGGCCTCGAGGGATTGATCCTCCTGCTCCAGGAGGAGAAGTTGCACTGCTGCAAAATCCATTATTTGGCGGTCGGTCGATCTGTCACGGTGCGGGTGCAGGCAGAAGAACGGGCAGAGTTCAGAATCTCGGTAAAGAGACATTTAATTCAAAATTCAGGCAGGAAGACGGGGTATCACAACGCAACATTCAACATTGACCGACAAACACAGGCTGACAGAGGGAGAACTAAATACACAGAGGAATCAGGGTTAATGAGGTGAAGACAGGTGAAACAGATGAACAGGACGCTGAACGGGAGGCTGATGAGGGAGTGAGTTCAGGTGTGCAGACAAGAGGATCATGGGAAGTGTAGTGCTGGAGACGCAGACAGGATGGTGCAGACGAAGGGCTGTGACAATTATAGTCTACTATTCCTGCCAAACTTACAGATAGTAGTGTTATACAGTAAATCCTTGGTGATTGCTGATCTGTGGACACTGGATAGTTCATTCATGGCACAATGTTTCTTCCTGGTTTCCACGTCAGCGCTGTTTGATCCGTTAATAACGGAGAAATGTGAATGTTTCTCACTATATCTCGCAGCGATGTTATTACTTCAGTGGCAAATTCAAATGTTTTCTTTCAAGGCTACTGGATTTGGCTGTGTAGTAACAGTGCTGATGATGAAGATCGGCTCGCGCTGCATTGGTCCAAACTGATAAACGGTCCGTCATCCAAACAACCACACAATAACGAGTAGCTCAGTTTCGTTCCGCTTACATTACATTTGCCATTTGATGTTGGGCAATGTTGTGGTCGCGCACGGCAGCATCTCTTACATTATGAATGCGCTTCCCATGCGTGACGCGCCTACATTTGAATAACGAAATGTTGGTCGGCAGGAAAAATTAACTGAACGAACCGTTCGTTTCAAAAATGCGTACCGAAAACCGAACCGAAAGCCTCGTACCGAACGGTTCAATACGAATACGAGTATCGTTACACCCCTAATATATATATATATATATATTAGCACTGTCGCCTCACAGCAAGAAGGTTGCGGGTTCAAACCCAGTTGCCCGGTCTTTCTGTGTGGAGTTTGCATGTTCTCTCCGGGTACTCCGGCTTCCTCCCACTGTCCAAAGGCATGCAAGCTAGGTTAATTGATGTCCCTAAATTGTCCTTAGGTGTGAATGTGAGTGTGAGTGGTTGTTCAACTATGTGTGGCCCTGCAATGGACTGGACTGGCAACCTGTCCAGGGTGTACCCCACCTTTTGCCCACTGTAAGCTAGGATTGGCTCCAGCCCCCCTGTATGCAGGATATAATCCCTTATAATGCATATAAGGGATGCAACTTTAAAGCCAAAAAAAATACTTTAATAGCAGTGCTGAAATAGATTGCAGTCATGACAGAACCGGCTATTCACATAATCACTTCCTCTTGAAAAGGTTGATTTAAGGATGATCCAATACAATCTAGTTGTGATTTGTTATTCATTTGTTTTGAGTTACTAAATGAAAGTCTACACAAAATTAGGTATTCTGCCACACCAACAATAGTAAACATGGGCAACATCTAAAGCTTTTCTCAAAACAGTGGGTTATTGGCTTGACTTAGAGGTAATTTTCAGAATTTGTGCCCATCAACCAATTGACTTTCTCTCTTAACAGAGGCTGTACGGAAGAACCAAGTTGCTAGCAGCGCATCGGACAACGAAATTAACCAGCATGCCATCCGCTGGTTCAACCTGGCCTCTGACCGCGGAGGTGGCCGCAAAGAACGTGCCATGGCCAGAGATGCATTAACCATGGTAAATTGTAGATAAATCATTGTGCTAGTCTTTTGTAGAAACATTTGTTTTGTGTTTAACTTTGCAAATTGTTGTAAATAGCATTGCAGCTACGTAGTACGTATGTAGGAACAGTGACATATTTTTTCAGGGCTGTCCTGGGAACGATAGAAATATTTTGTAGGATGCATCTATAGGACGAAAGGGATTGTGTAATCCTATGTCAGGGATGTGATTTTTCCGGATTAATCCGGAATTCCGGATTTTCCTACCTGAAAATGTGACCTGCGTGAATCATGCAGATCTGTAAAAAAAAAAAAAAAAAAAAAAAAAAGGGGACGGGTGTCGGCAGCCGGAGTGAAAAGGAGAGAATATGAGGTCATAACCCATAACCGGCTGACATGCGTACAGAAAGTTCCTTTCAAAGTATCAACAAGGACGTATTTGCGTTCAGCCAGAGAATGTCTAATTGGTTCAGCTTGTTCACCTGCTCAATTTCTTATCTCAGTCGCTCTCGCGCTGGTATCGTTGTCAGTTGACAAGAACATCACAGTTAGGTCACCAGGGCTGGGCGATATATCGATATATTTCAAATTTGCGCTATGATCCTTGCTCCAAGCAAGCTGCTGACTGCTTTTGTAGAAATAGCAGCTATATCGTGCATTCTGTCAGTTGCAGTCCTGACACCTCCGTCTCAACAGCATTAGTGTACAACGCGACAAATACTCGCAATATTAACGCAGAGGAACGGCTATCTGTTCAGCGAGTTCACAAAAGTTAATTTGCATGTGCTTTAAAGCCTTGCCGGTTAAACATGTCATTGCGGGGAACACCCGACGTGCACATGCACTAAAAGCTTGTCTAAAAGCGCCTGGTTGCTGGACTAAGTTATCTTTCGAGTATGTTTTCGCTAATACTCTCAAATACACACAAGGTTTACATAGAAACATTTGGTTATGTCTAAATTCAAAGCAAACCGAGAAAATTGAGAGAAATCTGCTTGTCAAATGCTCCGTGTATATTAGACGTGTCGCGTACAGGTCTTAAAGTGACAGTAGCCCTAATAATAAAAATGCAGCTGCTTGTTCTTAAAGGGATAGTTGACCCCAAAATAAAAATTCTGTCATTATTTATTCACTGTAAATGTTGTTCCAAACCTGTTTTAATTTATTTCTTGTGCTGAACAAAAAAGAAGATATTTTGAATAATGTGGGTAACCAGACAGTTCCTGGTCCCCATTGACTTCCATAGGGAAAAATTTACTATGAAAATCACTGGGGTACCTCAACTGTTTGGTTACCGACATTCTTCCAAATAACTTATATAACTTAAACAGAAGACAGAAACTTTTTCAGGTTTAAAACAACTTGAGAGAGTAAATGATGAAAATTATTTTTTTGGGGAGAACTATCTATTTAATGTTAATTAAACAACAAAACACAGAGGAAATCACTCACTGCTCTTGACTGAGAACTGTAATAGTAGCTTTAATAAGAATCAATGTATAATTTATACAGTGAAGACTATATTTGACTTTGATTGAACATTTGCTCTCATTTTGCGGAAAAGATATTGTGATATATATTGATCGGGGGGGGGGGGGGGGGCTCGGTACATTTTCCTGATTTTTTGTCCTTAGCCAATCACATGCCTGCTATGTGATTATTTATTACGATCACTTAGCAAATGACAAACTGAACCAACTGAGCGCTGACTACAATGGAGGCCATCTTCTCACGCTGTTACGCTGGGGTGTGACCACCAGGGCTCCAGACTAACTTTTTTCACCTCAAACCAACATAATTCCAGAGAAAACATCTATTAACTTGTTAATTTTAATGATTTTTGTTTGAAGTTTGAAAATGCAATACAGATACAGATTTAACTACAAAAAACACCCCAACTACAACAGTTGAGCATGTTTGCGGTACAAGATAATCATTCATTAGTTGTAATTGTGGTAAAATGTTCTCTTAATCTGGATTTTGATTTTAGGTCAAATCTTCCAGCCTAGTCCCCTTTAATATTACCAATCTCAGTGGATTTTTATGTAATTTGTGATTGCCATTATCAATTGAGTTCTTACATTCTTTTTATACTTTGCAGGAATGAACGCATCGGCCATCCCACACTCTCCATGTTTGTTGGACGTTATGTGAGGGCTGTTTGCTGCTTGCAGAAATTAGCTGTAGAAATGTTCTGTTAGCAGTTTCTGTCCTGTTTTTTTTTTTTTAATATTTTTTAGACATTTTAAAATAAAATGTTAAAATGTGTATTTTAAATAAAATTTTAAATGTGTCACTCATCTGTTCTATCACTTTCTTTGTTGAAATTCTATGCAGGACAAATAGAAACAGTCTGTGTAACAGCTTTGACTGTCCATGCTTTGTGCTCCAAGAAAGAAAAGTAATCGGGTTTAAAATGTTTTGTGGTATAGATCAAGGTTATGACAGATGCCAGAGGTGGTGTGATTCCGGGCCAGAACTAATAAATGGAGCTGGCCCAGTGCCTGTCCAGATCTGGCCCGGATCCAGTATGGAACTGGTCCAGATCTGGCCCACCTTTGGGCCAAATAACTAAAATAATTCTCATCTGTTCTGGAGCTGGGCCAGTTGTGAAAACCGGATCCGCACCGGCATTGGCCCGTTGTGCTAAAGGACACCGGCCCAGGTCCGTTTTACAGATCTGGCCCAGAACTTATGAAGGTTCTGGGCCAGATCTGGCCCGCATGATTTTTGCTATCTGGGCATTCACCAACACTGGGCCTGCGCGTGCTGGTGTAAACAATCAGGCTGACGAATCAGGGAAGGACACGTCATGACTGATGAAACCCAATCATAGAGCCGAGCGTGAGCCTCTGCGTCATCGTTTCTAAACTCCTCCGTTTTGTCCCGTCTTCACTAAAACGCCCTCCGGAGATTCAAAACGCAAAATGGAGCTGCAGCGTTTCTAAACTTCTCCGTTTTAGGTTTTTAAACAAAAACACAAGCCAATAGTTTTACAGCCTATTCACTGACAACACCTGCTCAGAACAATTAGTTTAGGCCTAGTTATTTTTGTTATCAGACGACCAGATTGCAAGCACAGCTGGTCCGATTCCAGCTGAATTGCGTCAGTGTTGGCTCACTGTAGGCATCGGTGAACAGATAATAGGCCAGGGGCTTGTTCTTCGTACGTTGCTTAAAACATCCGAGATCAAATGAGACATCTAAGATGATATCATCGTGCTAATCATGATCCGGCTAATTGGGTTCTTTGAACACTCCTGTTGTTTATGATTAGTACAGCTGGATTGAGTCATCTGAGATAACTGCACGTTCTCGCATTGGTTTAAAAGGGTACATGTATCGAAAGCAGAAACAGTGATCAGCAACGCTGCTATTGGCTGTTCATCAGCATGGCCAAAGAACACGCCCAGTTTTTCTCCCAAGCAGAGCAAGCACTTTTAATGGAAGGTTATGCCGAATTTCAGTCTTTAATTAAAATGCCAGGGAATGTTACTCAAAAAATACACTTTAGAATCAATCCTCCGTTTATTAGATCACATTGCCTGTTACACCACCGCGGTGTACGCTCAAAAACAACAACCCCACACTTCCGGGAACTTCATAATAGGAGTCCCCCTTTTCCTTTAGTAAACAGTCATATGAAATCGTAAACAATATTCAGCACAGAGGTTCAATGTACATTAACACATTTTTTACTGACTTAAACTTAACAAACTACCACTCTTCAAAAAAAAAAAAAAATATTATAATTTTTTTTTTTAAGTCAACATACTAACAGGACATACTGAACAACATCCTGCTTGAACAAAAATACGAACTGGTAAATTTCAACCAGAGTTTGAGTACAACTCAAAGATAGACTTTGTTTTAATTCAGTTTACATTGTCCTTCACTCAGTGCCTTGAGTAACTGGCAAGCTGATGCCCCCTTCTTGGTAAGACAGTCCGCAAGTTGTTCTTTTGTGTTGTACCACAGTACTCGCTCTACTCTCTGTGTTTGTACAAGTTCTTTGATGCTACTTATCTCCAGACGGAGTCTTTTCTCAGAGATTGACTTTGTGGACTTAAGTGCATCAGCAAGCGAATGATTGTCTGTGACACAAATTATTGGTGGAGCATGATCAGCATCACCAGCAGTTAGTTCTGAGAACAGTGTGGACAGAAAAATACAATTGTCAATTCCATCAGACATTGCCAAAGTTTCACCAGCAAGTGTGCTCCGCACAATCCTCTTGACTCTCTTTGATTGCCATGAAAGGGGTGAGAATTTTCCATTTTCTCCCATTAGAAGAATCAAGTGGCCTCCTTGAGTGCCTCCATCGGAAAGATTTCCAAACGAAGCATCGCTGAACACAACCATCTTAAGAGCACTGTCTCTGCCCAAGTGTTGGAAGTTTAGAATTACCTTCTTGGACTTAAGTTTGCACACTATCCGGTTTGCTTCATGAATTGTCTGCACAGTAGCATTTTTTATATTAGATGTCAAATTGCTTGCATCAAATATAACATCTGGCCTGCTCTGCCTTGCCACCCAGAGAATTTGGCCTATTTTGGATCTGAGCTGATCTTTTTCCTCCTCGCAGAGAGATGAGTCTTGTTCCACAGCTCGTGAAGGATCCAGATGTATGGGCTGCATGTGTTGAATGTAGCTCTCCTGGTGTATTTGTACTTTTCTGTCAATAGTCACAAAATCTATTCCCACATAACAGAAGTGATCATGTTCCTCACGTCCAACTTGGAAAACAGATCTAAGGTGTGGTATTACGGTTGAGGAGAAACTTTCCGTGCCTCCCCATAAGAAGTCATCCACATGACAGGCAAGCACCCCAGTGACAATGCAGTCCTGATCTAGCCAATAAAAAACAGCTGGATCAACCTTGGACATTTTTCCTCCTGCTTTCAGCACTATGTCTTTGACTCTATTGTACCAGTACAATGAAGCATCGGCTAAGCCATATACACACTTTTTTAGCTTCCATAATGTTCCTTCACTGACGGCCTCAGGGGGAGGCCTGATGTAGATGTCACGTGACAACTCTATTCCCTGTAGAAATGCAGATTTTATATCCATAGAATGAAGTGTCCACTGTTTTTGACAAATAACTGCCACCAGCAGTCGAAGAGATTCTGAAGCACATGTGGGTGAATCCTTTTGTAGCTCTGACACATTTAACTCCTCAAAACCTCTGGCCACCAATCGTGCTTTCGGTACTAGTCCAGTTAGTGTTTCCTTGAGAGTGCATACCCATCTGGTAGAGATGCACTTTTTTCCCTCATCCTGAACTTCCTCAAACACACTGTTATCTCTCCAACTCTTCTTGTTTGGCTAGGTCAAAGGACAGATCTTTTGTTACCAATACATCCTCACTGACATTTGTGACACTTACATCTGTAACAGCAGGTTCTATTTGAAGACACTCTAAACATGATATGTCAACTGAATCTTTACTGCCTGCAACATTGGTGGGTTCTATGAGCAGAAGGTTATACCAGTCTTTGTATTTGCCAGTAGCTTTGCCTGCACGCCCTATTACTTTTGCTTTGTGAAAAGCCCCACTGTCTCGGTCTCTGTATTTTAGAACTTGCCCTGTTTTTAGACGGACCTCCTTTCCTTGCTCTGTATCACTTTGTGTCCCAATGTCATCACTTGTGGGTTGTGCTGCTACATTCTGCCCCATAGTGGATACCCCTGCGTGCTGAGTTTGCACAGAACTTTGCTCTATTTCGGTTACGGTGTCTGTTCGCTCCGTGTTGTTGCCAGAATCTTCTGTCGTCTCCTGTCTTGGCTCATTGTTTGTGTCAATTTCAGCATCATCCTTACTGACATGTTGATCTCCACTGTCTGTGTTTACTTTTCTTAGCCTGAGATAGTGTACCCTAATGCAGGTTCCTCCATGTCTGACAAACACCACAGCACCATCCTGGCCAATAACAACTCCTGGTCCTTTCCACTTTGGACAATCAACTCTCTTGTAGTACACTTTATCACCCATTTCATATTTCTCATCTGTGTGACGCAGTTGTTTACGTAGTGCTCGCCGTATTCTTTCTGAGCATTCTGCTTCAGTGAACGCCTTTCTTGATGCATGTAAAGCGGAGATGTGTTTTGCCACCCACTCACTTTTCGTGGTGCCCTCTAAAGCTGGGGGCTTGTCGGTTAATACAGATGGCAGGTTGGGATTCTGTCCAAACACCAACTGATGAGGACTGTAGCCATGGACATTTTGCATAGTGTTCTTTGCCATAAGAGCCCAGTCCAATGCAGTGTCCCAGTCACAGGCATTACTTGTCTTCACTTTCATCATGATCTCAGTAAGTGTTTGGTTGTGTCGCTCTGTAAGTCCATTACTCCACGGGCTGTATGCTGCTGTTGTCTTTATTTCTATGTTGAAGTTTTCTGCCATGTCTCTAACCTCATCATTGTTAAATTCTCCCCCATTGTCACTAAACAGTTTCTGAGGTGGACCATGTACACTTATCCAGACATGGACAAAGTGTTTCACTATTTCAGAAGATTTCTTTGTGGTTAGTATGCTGCCGGCACTAAACCTTGTGAACTGGTCAATAATGTGGAGATACCACACACCTGGTTGAAGTTCATGCAGATCTACTGAAACAGTTTCATTGTACTGAGATGCCAGTGGTAGGCCAACAGCAGGCTTTGGTTTGGTCTTACTGTATCTTTGACATGTTTCACATTCACTGACAATTTTTTCCAGAATGACACTACATTCTGCATCTTTATTCCCAGAGCTAGTAAGAAGTCTCTGCAGTCTGTCAGCAGAAGCATGACCAAACTGTCTGTGAAGCTTCACCAGGATTTTGTGTTTTTCTGCTGAACTAATTTTTTCTGAGATTGTCAGTATTTCCTCTTCACACTGACTTTGTACATCCTCATTCTTTTGTTCTGTTAGAGTGACATCTTCAACAGCCACCAAGACACATTCGTCACCTTGAATGGTTTTCTTTTCATTGTCCATGATGTTTACACAGTAATGACCAGAGCTTGTAAAGTCAAGTTTTACAGGTTGACTAAACATCACCGCACTGTCATTCTCCATATCCAGCACTGTCCCTGCTCTTTTCATGGATGCCTTGCTCAAGAGTAGTGGAATCTTCGCTGGCACAACTTCAGTTTCAATATGACACTTAGTTTGTCCAATCTTTGCAGGAATTTTCAACTTTCTGTTGGAATAGACCACTTTTCCATCACCAAACTTAAAGGGTCTGTGACTGGGTGTTTCTGTCTTTCTCAGGTCTTTTATCTCGTTTTGGCTTAGTTCAGCGATGTAACTGTTTATCCATTCCTGTCCACACACAGTCCGTGTGCATGCAGTGTCTATTATTGCTGAGCCGAAACACTCTGTCATAAATATTTCTGCTTCAGTGGGACACTCTTTAGTATACAGAGTAATGTTGCACTCCTCTATATCATCTGTTTTACAATCTTCAGTAAGTTTGACTTGCTCACCTCTGTGTGGACAGTCTTTGGCCCAGTGGAATGTGCTTTGACAAACAGCGCACTTTGATCTGCGTCCATATCTGTCCAGAGGGTTGCTGCCAGGCAGTGGTGTTTTTTGCTGAACATTTTGTGACCATGGCTTGCTCCTTTGTCGCCTTTGTTCCGTTACATATGCTGTTTCCTGATTAATCCCCACAGTAGAAGCGGACTTTCCTCCGAAAATCCTCTTCAGTGCTGACTTCATTGACGCAAAATTCAAATCTGTACATGCTGTCAGAGCTAACTGTCGGTCTTTCACTTCTAAGCACGCAGTGTCCAGCAGTTTAAATTCTAATACTGCGTCGGGAAGCTCCATATTATATTTACGCATCCGCGAGTACCGTTGTTCAAAATCAATTATATAGTCTGTCATGGAAACACTGCTATCTTTCATAATCCGGTCAAAGCTCGAGTACGCCTCATAAACTTGGTCCTTTTCTTCTTTGAGAAACAAATCATCGAGTTTCACTAGTAAAGTGTTCATACCAGTGTCCTTATTCAAATCGTCTACCGGTATTTCCATCGCCGTTTCTCTCGCTCTTCCAGACAGCGCCAAAGCCACAGCAAGCGCCTGTTTTTTTTTCTCGAGTTCCGTAACCCTGGTCCAAATTGCGACTTCATTCTTCCAACTTTCATATGGCTTTCCTTCATCAAAGGTTGGGGGTGTTCTATAGTTGCTAACCATCCTCTGCTACCAATGTTACTCAAAAAATACACTTTAGAATCAATCCTCCGTTTATTAGCTCACATTGCCTGTTACACCACCGCGGTGTACGCTCAAAAACAACAACCCCACACTTCCGGGAACTTCATAATAGGAGTCCCCCTTTTCCTTTAGTAAACAGTCATATGAAATCGTAAACAATATTCAGCACAGAGGTTCAATGTACATTAACACATTTTTTACTGACTTAAACTTAACAGGAACACCTCAAAGTTTGCAAAAGCCAGGAGAGAGGGCTGGCAAAAGTAGAAGACAAATTAAATGTGTTTATGGTGGCCATGTTAGATGTTTTAATAACTTATTATTATTATTTTATTTTTATTTTCATAATGTCATAATTACTTTGTTCATTGTAATGTCAGAGTCACCACACTATAATTATGGACATTGTGAAAGTGAAGTACAAAAATATTCTACTTAATGGTAATTTTACTAGGCCTTATAGGCCTACTAGTCTATTTTAAAAAGGCACTGTTAAATAAATGATTGTCTGTTTATAAAAGCAACCAAGAAAAAGGCTAAGAAAAAAAATAACGATGGTCCTGACCCTTGTGATGAATGTGAATTGACCTGTTGTGAAAGGCATCCCTGGGTTCAGCTCTTCCAGACCCACATCAGGGACCAGTAGCAGCAACACCTTCTTTACTGGGAAATGAGATTTAAATTATCTTTGTACACTGTGAAATAATGTGTTGCTGCATTAAATTAAGTAGGCCTATAATTAGGGTTGGGAACCGAGAACCGGTTCTTTTCCAGAACCGGTTGTGTTTTTGAAAAAATACCGGAACCGTGCAAAATTCCTAAGTTTCGGTTCCGAAAACGGTTCTGATGCCGATGCGATATCATCATGTGGGCGAAGTGCTGGGAGTAGAAGACGCCGTCTTATTCCTAAATGACAAAAACTTCACCACTGAAGTTGCGATTTGCTCTCACACGCGCTGTATTTGTCACACACAGACACACGCACGCTGCGAGCGCCGACCGCCGAGTCACTCTCTAGCCTACATTCAAATCTGTTTGGGCTGAGAGAGAGAGAGCAGTTGTCGATATGAAACTGCTTTACAATCACAGTCTCAATATTTATTTGTTTCACATATTCAAATGATTTCCGTTACAGAATTAGTGAGATTATAGTTTGAGTAAACATTGACGGTAGTGGTCAAAACAGATGCAGTCCGTATATTTTTTGTGTTCAGATTTTACAAAATATATACAATGAGCGAGTGCATCATAATGTTTTTTTTTTTTCAAACCATGTTTTTGTCTTATCTTGAATCACTACGTAAAGCCTGTAATAAGCGTTAATACTCGGACTTCTTGTTTAGACTGGCCGGCGGATCGCAGCTGCTGCGGAGTAGCCCAAAGCCTGCGTGACTCGTCATGGACATAAACATAGCTCCGGCAACAATGTTCTTCCGCAAGACGCATTTCTGTTTATTAACTGCTAGAGCGCCGATTTATCCAGTAATGAAATAAGTAAAGTCTTAATGAATCAATCATTCAAACCGTTTTAAAAAATAATCTGTTCTACACACATATGTGTGTTAAAGCATATTCTACTCCTTCTGAGAGGGTATTCTTCACTGTTGGAGATACAATAAAGGAGAGGTCTAAATTATTATAGAGAATGCAGAATTTTTTAATTTCCTTTATATATATACCCTATATATATATATATATATATATATAATTTTTTTTTTTTTGCAAAGATTGCTTAATAATATTTTGAGTTTGTTTACATTACCAGTCTGTTAAACTAATTTGTCAAGTACTATAAGAAATAAACACAAAAAGGATTGTGGATTTTTCTCTTACTAATATTTTAATTGAATGGGAACCGGAACCGGAATCGTTTGGCGGAACCGGAATCGGAACCGGAACCGGAAAATTTCTCACGATTCCCAACCCTACCTATAATCCAAATTGGCTGGTTTAGTCATTTCAACTGTTAAATCTTGAGTAATGCTAAATTGTTTTGTCTTGTGAAAGTAAAAACTGATAAACTTATGTTAATGTAAAATTATTTTGCCAAGAGTTATTAATCACATTGCACTTGAGAGTAAAAAAACCTTCTCAGATGACTGTCCTTTGGAGGAAGAACTTTCATTGATGGCTTTCATTGATTTCATTGATTCATTGATTTATACTTGTGCCTATGCCTGTTATTTCTGACAGGATTCCACATGTACAGAAAGGCCTACAGAAGAGTCTGCACACAGCAGTGATACAGGGGTGGGTAGTGTAGAGACAACTTTTTCTTTTTATTTGTTGCATTAGGCATGTGTGACAGAAACGACACAGGGTGAAATTCGTTCCCTATATGAGTCTTCAACAGAAAATAGAGTATTTTGAAAAAAACAAAAATCAGGGGGAGAAATAGAACTTGACTAAGAAAAAATTGCACTAGAAATAGAGTTGCACTAGAAATAGAGTAGCTTCAAAATAAACTTCAGAGTAAAATACACTATTTCACACAGAGTACTATTGCTGACCTCGCATAATATCTCTTTTAAAAAGATGACTGAATAATTGGATTTTCTTTAC
Source organism: Pimephales promelas (assembly GCF_016745375.1). Next base: position 73,355 of record NW_024121566.1, read on the forward strand.
AAAGAACTATTGAAATAAAACTCTAAGCAAATAGTTTTGCAAATTTGTCTTGTCTTTTATTTTAGGCTTAATTAAACTTTTTTTTTTTCTTTTTCTGATGTTGGCAATGTTGTGTAATATGCACATTTAATGTCATCGGCCCTGTCAGGTGCAACCCTCAGGCTTTTCAGGCCCTGATATCTTCCCTTTAGTTGGCCAAAGCTCATTTCATTGTGTGCCCTTGCCCTTGTCCTAGAGTTGCATTGTAACTGGTCTGGGGTTTGGGTCAGGGAATGGGGTCATAAAACACCTGTCTCCATGCAGGATCCTGTTGTAATCACCTGTATAAAATGCAGTTCTCAGCATAAGTGTATGTAATACCGTGAGTTTGATATTTATAATTTTCCTTACCACGTTCAAATAATGTGCATAAATGTGAATCTCTGAAAATTCTTGAGTCATGCACAGATCCTGGCCATTTTGCTTTCACACTGATTTGTGATATGGAACATGTTTACACACCATCTAAGAGATTTTACTCAGTCAACTGCCTTTTAAAAATATTGATATAATATTATAATCTGGAATGTTAAACATTGTAATAGTAACTTGGCTGCACATTTACATTGTAAGCCCCTTTTCTGCTCACAAAATCCCTTCATTGAGGCCTTGATGGGAACATGTGTGTAGTCGACAGTGTATGGCACCAATCACGTAAGTTAAGCCTGAGGGATTGTAAGTCATAATCGGCATGGTCATCATGATTGCTGTAGCAAATGCAACATTTAAATATAGCTGCGAGCAGCGATGGCGGGCCCAAGCCGGTGGCACCGCAACCCCGGTTCCTTTAGTTACCTAAAGGCGCCGGGTTGGCGGTGCCGAAGGCTTTGGCCCTTTCATGATTAAATGTTAAAACGGCTTGCCATTCTCTGTCATTTCGACTAGTCACAATTATGTTACAGATATCTTAAATGATAATACAAACTATCCAAAATGTAATTACGACTAGACAGAAAGACGTTGTTGATATCTACAATGTTAATTCCGGATAGGCAAACTTAGCTTTTAAATGTTAAAAGGGCTTGCCATACAGGGACGTAGGCTCAGAGAGAGGCTCACCATATTCAAACCAAAATATCTGACTTCCTCTTGGTCCGAGCTAACGACTATGTATTAGAAAGTTGTCCGGCTTGAGGAGTACAATGTATATACCGATTTTTGTAACTGTAGATAAAACTAACAACCCCACTTTTGTCAAAAGGTGGCGCTATTTAGTCCTTGCACTATGCCCGTTTCTGAAACTTTGCACATGTCTACTGGCTAATAAATGTATGTGTCTGTTGAGTTTCATGCAATTTCAAGCATGCTAAGAGTCTCAAAAGCATCCTAAAATAATTTCAAAGTTTGAAGCGTTGCCACGGCAACAGTTTCAAAGATATCAAGAATCCATTCACACGTCTTCATCTGCCATATGTTTACATTATACAGATGGAGGTTGAAGCAAATCGGGTAAAAATAAGAGGGTGATTTCAAAGCATTTTGAAAGTGACACACTTCCTGCTGTCAGTTGGTGGCGCTATAACTTTGACTCACAATAGTCACATCCATGTGATCACCCTCTTACAGCGAACAAATTGCTGAAGTTTCATCAAGATCAGTTAATGTATGCTGAAGTTATGACACACTTCCTGTTTCACGTTTCTCGCCATAATTCCGTTTCCTCGCCACGGCCAAACCGTTTCAGATATCAAAAATCCCCTCGCAAACTTTCATCCTCAATGTCTTGACTTCATGCTGACTGAGTTTCACCGAATTTGGATCAGAGGTCTAGGAGGAGTATTTCAAATTTCATTGCATGCGTTTTACAAACAACCCTCAATAGCCGACTTCTTGTTGGCTGGGGTAAAAAGTAAGAGTGTGAAGTATATATGAAACGATGAGATCAACATGTGTACCGAGTTTCATATTATTACAAGCGTGTTTGATTTATGGACCAAGTTTTCGGACCCCGTTCCAGGGGGCGCTGTCTAGCCCCCCTGCCACGCCCAGGTACCATCTTCAGCCCGGCTCTGATGGCTGTGGGATCTGACCTGTGTGCAAAGTTTCAAGAGTTTTCAAACCCGTTAAGGGCCCCAAAAGCCGCTAAGAGTCTCAAAACCATCAAAAACAATAATTTTAAAGTTTGATGTGTTGCCACGGCAACAATATCAATGATACGAGGAATCCTTTCACCGGTCTTCATCTGCTATGTATTTACATTATACAGATGAAGTTTGAAACAAATTGGGTAAAAATAAGAGGGTGATTTCAAAGCATTTTGAAAGTGACACACTTCCTGCTGCCAGTTGGGGGCGCTATAAATTTGACTCACAATAGTCACATCCATGTGATCGGCCTCTTACAGCGAACACACTGCTGAAGTTTCATCAAGATCAGTTAATGTATGCTGAAGTTATAACACACTTCCTGTTTCACGTTTCTGGCTATAAATTCGTTTCCTCGCCACGGCCAAACCTTTCGAGATATCAAAAATCCCCTGGCAATTTTTTATCCTCAATGTCTTGACTTCACGCTGATCGAGTTTTGTGGCATTTCTTTGAATTCTCTAGAGAAGTACTTTAAATTATTCCATTGCATGTTTTTCTTTTACAAACAACCCTAAATAGCCAACTTCCTGTTGGGCTGGGGTAAAAAGTAAGAGTGTGAAGTATATATGAACCGATGAGATCCATATGTTTACCGAGTTTCATATTATTACATGCAAGTGTGTTTGATTTATGGACCAAATTTTCAGACCAAGTTTATTGACAAAGTTAATCTAATTAATAAACTAATTATATAAAACTATTGTCAATGCACTACAATTAAACTAGTTATATGCCTTTACTTATAAAAAATAAAAATAAAAACTTATTTAAAAAATACCAGGCCTGTAGAAATGTATTTTCTTTATGCAGGTCATACACACAGCAGTGAAATGGTTAAGCCCCCTCACCCTGCACACACACACACACACAGACAGGCACACACACACACACAGAGACAGCCAAAGACACAGAGACACAGAGAAATGTAGGCTCAGAGTGACCATATTCAAACAAAAATATCTGACTTTCTGTGGGTCCTAGCTAATAAGTGTCAATTAGAAAGTTGTCCGGCTCGAGGAGTACAATATACATACCAATTTTTGTAACTCTAGTTAAAACTAACAACCCCACTTTTATCAAAAGGTGGCGCTACTGAGCCCTCACCACGCCCGTTTCTGAAACTTTGCCCATGTCTACAGGCTAATAAATGTGATGTGTTTTTTTTTTTTTTTTATCATTTCTTATTCCAGGTATTCATTAAATATCTTGTTTTTGATTTCCACAACTCATTATGTTTATGTTTCCTTTCTTACTTTATAAACAAACAGTTTTTGTATTTCTACATCAATTTTACATACATGGGTCTAAAAAGACCAATATTCATTTGCTATGTTATTTCAGTGATGGCTGAGTGTTTCTTTGCTGAATCTTTAATTTAAAATATGTTTTTTTAATCATTTCTTATTCCAGGTATTCATTAAATATCTTGTTTTTAATTTCCACAAATCATTATGTTAGGTTTTTTTTTTTTAATTTATTTCTACATCAATTTTACATACATGGGTCAAAAATTATTATTAATCTTATTTTATTTTAACCACAGACATTTTTTTATATATATATATTGTAAAAGATAACAACATAATATCTCAATATTAGGCTATATTGGGCAATATTGGTTACCTTGACCTTGTAATCCTAGTGAGAAATTACTTGTGAGAAGGAGAAACATGTCCAATACTATTAGCTAGCTAGCTGTTGACATATTCTAGATAGCTAATGTTAACTACACACAAAAAAGATTGTTTTTTAAAGCTTATTTACATTTAGTAGGCCTAACAGTTCATAATCATTCATATGCTGAAATGATTCTTATACTGAAATCATTCTATGATTGAAATGATGCTCATGATTGATGGTGTTCCCAGAGCACCAGGCCTGTGTGCAAGGAGCACAAACATGTAGTTGTCATTTGTGAGGCATGTAAGCACTAAGATGGCAATTTGAGATGCCGCTGTACCAGTGTTATTTTATTTTTTCTGTTTTTTTTCTTTTATTTGATCACATTCACCACAATTCAATATACAGTTACACTACACCACAGTTCAATTTCAGTGTTATCAGTTATCTGTGATATGTGAATGCTATGCGAGACAAAGTGGCAAATAAACATTTCAAGTGTTAAATATGTTGTCTTAATTACTTCTAAGATTATCAATTTAACAAAATGTTGTCTTTATTCTTTTGTTTTATTATGCTTGATAAGTACATTTGATATAGTAACACAAAACCTAGAAAAAAATGAAAAAAAATATTTTTGGTAATTGAAAACAATATTTTTTTTAATATTTATAAATCATGAAATTTATAGATAATGGAATATTAAATGCTTAAATAAATTGATCTCAAAAGATAAAAAGAAAAGAAAAGTCCAGCCATGCATTAAATAACATAGGAAATGAATACGGGTCTTTTTAGACCCATGTGTATGTAAAATTGATGTAGAAATACAAAAACTGTGTTTGTTTATAAAGTAAGAAAGGAAACATAAACACAATGATTTGTGGATATCAAAAACAAGATATTTAATGAATACCTGGAATAACAAATGATAAAATACATATATTTTAAAGATTCAGCAAAGAAAACACTCAGCCATCACTGAAATATACGGAGCCCGGGAAGTCACCTGTGGGAAAAAAAAAAAACAATCCGTGGCGACGGTTTTGCAATCCGTCCGCTCAGTTTATAAACCGTACTCACAGATTCTTAAACTGTTCCCTCGGTTTAACAAATCGTGCTCACGGATTAATAAACCGTACCCACGAGTTCATAATCCGTGCTCTCAGATTTGTAAACCGTGCCTTCAGTTTTTGAAATCTGTACCCACAAATTCATAAACCGTGCCCACGATTTCGCAATCCGTTCCCACGGGTTTGTAAACTGTACTCACGGATTTGTGGCTCCTCCCCAGTCTGTGCCAGCAGGTTCAACCAGGCTTTCTGTTACGGTGCGGGATACATAGTGCGGTGTTTATAATTTTTAAAATGAATAATTTCCTAAATTTTCTAAAAAACGAAAGGGAGTTGGATGACGCGACTGTGTCAGCGTTTCGAGAGGAGAAGGTAAAAAGCAATACAAAATGAAGAATGTCATTCCTTTGCTCTCTGGCTGTGTTACAGTGGAGGCTCCCGCTCCGTCTCCTCTTCGCCACCAGAGGGAGCCTTCCCCGGAATATTGATCATTGGCTTTAAACTCAAATTCCCATCATACCTCATACCTGGGACTAATTGCACATCACACCTGCACTGCATTTACACACACCCATAAAAGCCACTTCCACACACCACACCAGTGCGAAGTCTTGATTTGCCCCGGTGATCAGTTCTGAGCATTTATACCCTGATTCTGATTTTCTGGTTTTGGACTTTGGACTTTGGACTGTTTGACTTTCCTGTGATTGATATCTGCCTGGCCTGAACTCGGACTGTTTACGGATTACGATTATTGCTGCCTGCCCTGATCTCTGCCTGTCTCCTGGATATTCCTGTTGTCTTGTCTGCATTGCTCTGTCTGCCTCGTCTCGACCCTGCCTGTACGACTGTTAAATAAAGCTGCAAATGGATTCCTCTGTTCCCTGTGGTTCATTACAGGCTGAATAGGGTCTTATTTAATAATTAGAAAGGCTATTAAGTTAAGCGAGTTGCATGCATCTATATATAAAATAGGTTTCTTAATATGTCATAAATAAGCTGACTTAATCAGGTCATACCAACAAAATGTCAGGGTTAGATGCATGTAACTAGCCTATGTAATTATAACTAGGCCTATAGCCATAACATTCATATAACCCATTAATTAAAATTTCACATGAAGCAAACTTAGTTTGTCACTTTTTCAGTGGAAACATGCAGTATATTCCTTAATATCATTTTGATTAAGGACCATACACAGTACACAAGACAGTTCAGCTTCACATTGTAAAGATATTAATAAAAAATGTTTAAGAGGCAGAAAATAAATTTTAATAATTTATAATAATATCCACAAGCTTGAAAAGCTGGATTCAAAGCGAAATTGTACCATATGTTGGTCTTAAAATCAAAATGAATAATGAAAGAGATAATAAATTATTAATATTTCTTTTTATTTCATTTAAAGGTTAGTTGAAAATGTTTTAATTCTGTCATAATTTACTCAAGTAAACTATCCCTTTAATGAAATAAAGAAAGCTCCCCCTCCTCCTCTCTCTTTTCTTCTAGATTGACTGTTATTCAGTCAATAGTATGTCAGATGAGCAACTGCTGACATATGTCCCCAGATTTGGAGACTGGATATCAATAAGACAGTACTGCAGAAGAGAAGTAGCTGCAGAAGGAAATACCACAGTATCTAAAGCCACAGAAAACCTCATGTCAAAATTGCAAGGAAAGCGGGATAGAAAGAGGAAGCATTGCGATAATCATTCAGAAAAACTCAGTGGAAACTCAAATGCCCCAAAAAACTGAGCGAAGTTACCAGATGGGACTGTTTGAAGAGGTCCGTGGCTCCTTTGTCCAAATAAAAGAAAAACGAGGTGGTGGAACCAGACACTTAAAGGCTTTAAAGACTGCTACAATGGGAGAACTTTTGGAATGTGGCAAGAAGCTGTTCTTTCCAAATGGAAAAATTAAACTAGGGGATTTAAATGAATTTGAGATGAAATTGAGAGACTTCACAGAAGAAGAACTAGATCCACAAACAACATTAGGCGAACAATATGAAACAAGAAAGGTAAAAATGCTGAGACTGTACCTGTCTTGCCAGCCCATTCTCACTCCCAAGGCGTCACCTAACTGACGCCTTGGGAAGCATTTGACCATGCTTCAATATCTAGGCCCTAGGATCGCGTGTACCCTACCCCCACCCCATACCTAAACCTAACCGCGTCCTCTAACTGACGCTTTCCTTTAGCGTCAGTTAGATGACGCCGTAGGATCGCGTCATGTAAGTGACGCTAAAGGGCGCCTAAAACGTCAAATATTGAAACATGGTCAAAGGTGACGCCTTGGGGTGAGAATGTGTTGGTCTTGCAAGAGGACAGACACAAACATTCAAAGAGTAGATGGGTATGTCACTGAAGGCCCTTCTATCTCTGCTGTGGCATGTGAAAGTGCTGAAGAACCTGTTGCCATAACTGAGGACAACAGCTCCATCGATGATTCATCATTTTGGCCAGAAGACAGCATAGTGTTAATAGAACCAGATACAATGAATGTAATGCACAGCTCAATTTCAGTTGATGAAGAAATTCAGTTTGGATATGCTGTTTTGCAAGACAGTACAATACTGGATGACACTCTACCAATGGACCCTTTGACATAGTGCAAGATAAGCCACAGGCCACAAAGTTAAAGCTCCGCAGGGGAAATATTTTCCAAGATCTCAATGCAGCTTTCACAGATGGCTTAGTATCTATCAATACTAGTCTTGTAGAAATTGAGATGGTCCTACCTAACGGTAGTACTGAAAGAGGAGAAGACAGTGGTGGGATTCTCAGAGATGCATTGAGTGAATACTGGGGTACTTTTTACATGAAATGTACAACAGGAAGCACATTAAAGGTACCCATGACCAGACACGATATGAAAGACCAATGGGAAAATGTAGCTAAAGTGATGGTTCTTGGTTACAATACTGTTAAATACTTTCCAATTGTGTTGGTCAAGCCTTTTCTGTCTTACTGCCTTGGAATTGAAATTGATGAGGATGAGCTCTTTACAGTATTTTTGGAGATGGTTCCTCAAGAGGAAAAGCAGCTTGTTGAAGAAGCAATTAGAGACTTTACATCTGTCTCTGAAAGAGAAGAATGGGTCGAATTCTTGGAAGCTCATAATGTTAAACTTGTTATCACTGAAAAAAATGCCAAGCAGATCTTACTTGATGTGGCACACAAAGAAATTGTGCAAGATCCAGCTTACATAGCAGAGTGTTGGAATCCAGTGTTGAAAAAGCTGAAACTGCCACCAGGAGGACTGAATGAAGTGATGATCAGCCTTACAGCTAGGAAAGTTGTAGCCACACTAAAACATGAAACATTGAACAACAGAGAAAGCCAGATCATGGATTATCTGAAGAGGTTCATTAAGAACTCCAATGATGTTCGGCTTAAGAAGTTTCTGCGTTTTTGCACAGGTGATTGATTAGTTAAGATATTTTGTTATCATTGTATACATTAGAATATGACATGGTATTGATCTGATACTAATGATATACTTATCTGTTATACTTAGTTTAAAAATAAGTAGATTAGTTAAAAAAGTTTTGTCCTGATGTTTTGGAATATATATGATTGTTATGTATACACTTTAAATTGTTCACTGAATTATGTTTTTTGGTAGGAGCTGACCTCCTTGTGACAGAGTTCATTAATGTCCGGTTTGTGCAGCCAAACAGTTCATTCACAAGAAGTCCCCAGTCCCACACCTGTGGATGTGTGTTGGAGATTCCTAATAATTACACTTCGTACCTTGAGCTAGCAGAGGAGTTTGCAAATGTACTTGAGGCAAACATGTGGGTGATGGATATTGCATAGAGGTAAGGATATAAATGTTTGTTATATTCATGGATTATCTTTATCTAATATTATTCTCAATGTTGTGTTTGTGCAAGGTGGTCAGACAGTACGTGCAGCAGCAGCAGTTTTCTTGAGAGGATTTGTTATTTGTTGTTTTCTTATACTTGCACATCAATATAATGAGTTACAATATAAAATGCACAAATGTTGTTACAGCAGTGTTTCAAAGTAAAATTATTACATTGTTCTAAAAGGGAAGAAAAATTGTCCTTACAAAGTTTACAAAAGCAACAATGTTCAAAGTTTATTAATTAGAAGTTTATTGATTAAAGATGTTCAACTGAATACAGTGTTTATAAAAATAAACAAAGGATACAAAATAAATTCTGTCATCTTTTAATCAAATATGTAGTATACAATATCACAGCAATAACATTAAAGAGATGAAACCAATGAATAATGTAAAAAGAAAAAAAAAAGATAAAAGCCATCACCTGACATTGGCTGGTGTACCCTGAAATTACTGTAACTCTAATAATTAAAGAATTTAAGTACAGTCCATAATAACTTTCTTAATACTGATTGATTTCTCAGCATGTATTTATCTCACAACATTTAACACTGTAGTAAGTTCTTGTCTTAGTGCAAGGTAGAGATCAAATGCTGTGTTTCCTATCCTTGGGAAGCCTGAGGTGATGTTGGGCCATGACGTGTGCACACAGGGTGAAGACGTCCTCATCACAAGCAACATCAGAGCGATGGATACATTGATCTTCATTGTATTGAAGTCTACATTGACAGTCTGCCACCGGTACATGGCATATGTAGTCTTCTGTGTCATATAATTCAGGAAGGGTGTACATGACATCTGGTCGACCGTGGGGTACAAGGCGGTTCCTTGAAGGACGAATCAGGTGGCTGTTCCAAGTGTCTTTGGTGGAATCCAGATCTTGTTAAATGATGTTTGTTAAATCAATATTGTGTGTGCGTGCGCGTGTGTGTGTTTGTGTGTGAAAGAGAGAGAGAGAGAGAGAGAGAGAGAGAGAGAGAGAGAGAGAGAGAGAGAGAGAGTCATTATTTACCTGGATCAAGCCCAGGAAACAGAATAAAACAAGGTTCTTGTCCAACCAGCTGCCATCAAATTTGCCTTCATCTTTAATTTGGTGAAAATATTCAAGCCAAAGGTCCACACACTCTTTTCTAAGAATACCCCACCAGCTCTCAATTCTCTGGTTGGCCGTACTTTTTCCATAGATAAAGCTTCTTTCTCCAGCCAGTGGATCATCATCGCTACGTCGCAGATAACGCTGCATATCCCTAATGGTGCTGTTCTCTGTTCCCATATCTGCTCTCAGGATTCGAGGACACCCTCCAAGACTTCTTACTGTCTCAAGGAAGTAACCCCCAATGACTTGAGGGTCACTGCTTGTGCAGTATGCATTCAACCATAGTATTCTCCTTGCAAATCCATCAATTGCTCCATTGATACAAATGCCAAATGGCTTCAATTTGTCATAAGAGTCAACATGCCATATAAAGTTGGGGCCTTTTGAAAAGTACGCTCTTCTGTGCAGTCTTCTTTTTCTTCGCATTTCAGTGCCCAATGGGTCAAGAGTGGACAGAATGAGGCGAATGTCTTCTTTACGCACATGAAGTCCTCTTTCCTTGCATTTACTGTACTGTACATCTACACTCACCGGCCACTTTATTAGGTACACCTGTCCAACTGCTCGTTAACACTTAATTTCTAAGCAGCCAATCACATGGCGGCAACTCAGTGCATTTAGGCATGTAGACATGGTCAAGACAATCTCCTGCAGTTCAAACCGAGCATCAGTATGGGGAAGAAAGGTGATTTGAGTGACTTTGAACGTGGCATGATTGTTGGTGCCAGAAGGGCTGGTCTGAGTATTTCAGAAACTGCTAATCTATTGGGATTTTCACGCACAACCATCTCTAGGGTTTACAGAGAATGGTCCGAAAAAGAAAAAACATCCAGTGAGCGGCAGTTCTGTGGGCGGAAATGCCTTGTTGATGCCAGAGGTCAGAGGAGAATGGCCAGACTGGTTCGAGCTGATAGAAGGGCAACAGTGACTCAAATAACCACCCGTTACAACCAAGGTGGGCAGAAGAGCATCTCTGAACGCACAGTACGTCGAACTTTGAGGCAGATGGGCTACAGTAGCAGAAGACCACACCGGGTGCCACTCCTTTCAGCTAAGAACAGGAAACTGAGGCTACAATTTGCACAAGCTCATCGAAATTGGACAATAGAAGATTGGAAAAACGTTGCCTGGTCTGATGAGTCTCGATTTCTGCTGCGACATTCGGATGGTAGGGTCAGAATTTGGCGTCTACAACATGAAAGCATGGATCCATCCTGCCTTGTATCAACGGTTCAGGCTGGTGGTGGTGGTGTCATGGTGTGGGGAATATTTTCTTGGCACTCTTTGGGCCCCTTGGTACCAATTGAGCATCGTTGCAATGCCACAGCCTACCTGAGTATTGTTGCTGACCATGTCCATCCCTTTATGACCACAATGTACCCAACTTCTGATGGCTACTTTCAGAAGGATAATGCGCCATGTTATAAAGCTGGAATCATCTCAGACTGGTTTCTTGAACATGACAATGAGTTCGCTGTACTCAAATGGCCTCCACAGTCACCAGATCTCAATCCAATAGAGCATCTTTGGGATGTGGTGGAACGGGAGATTCGCATCATGGATGTGCATTATTATATAAATAAATAATATAAATTATTTACAAAAAAGTAACACAGCAATTAGTCAAATGTCATTCATAATACAGGTTAGACATTTTTTTTTTATTGTGTATTAAGTGAATATAAATATAAATAAACAAACATAAATACATATTGTCTTAACTGCATCTTAACGCTTAAAGTAAATAATAATTATTATTATTAGTTTATAACTATAATTTAGTCTATCACTTAAGACAGTGAGTCTAGATCACTTAAGACAGCAATATATTTATCATAAATTAATTTATGAATGCTTTATTTTTAAGCAAAAATTATGGAAAGAATATAGGCCCTTTTTATCCAAACTATTAGGTTATAGCCCATAAAAATAAAACATTGATAATTTATTTTATGACAAACATGTTACTGTATTATTAAGTGAACTCATTTAGTTATAAACTCGAATAATAATAATAATAATCATAATACTAATAATAATCATTACATTTTAGGCAACATATTTAGAAGAGGCATAAATCCAAAACTTCCACAAAAAAAAGGTAAAAATCAATTCGTCAAATGTCAGTCATAATACAGGTTACACAATAATAATAATAAACTGCTAAGATTATCACAAATAAACAAAAGATTTTGATGCAAGTCATTCGATTCATTTTAAATCAATCGTATAGGCTATTCCACCCCATACCCTCTACAATTGAGAATCACTTGAAGCATGCAGACGCAGTTAAGACAATTGCATATGTAAGCCTATATTACACTTAATATACAATAAAACAATATACAATAAGATTCGTTTACAACGTACCTCCTGGACTGGTGTTCTTCGAAAATGAGATCGAGCCACAAATCCGTGAGTACAGTTTACAAACCCGTGGGAACGGATTGCGAAATCGTGGGCACGGTTTATGAATTTGTGGGTACAGATTTCAAAAACTGAAGGCACGGTTTACAAATCTGAGAGCACGGATTATGAACTCGTGGGTACGGTTTATTAATCCGTGAGCACGATTTGTTAAACCGAGGGAACAGTTTAAGAATCCGTGAGTACGGTTTATAAACTGAGCGGATGGATTGCAAAACCGTCGTCACGGATTGTTTTTTTTTCTCCCACAGGTGACTTCCCGGGCTCCGTAGAAATAACATAGGAAATGAATACGGATCTTTTTAGACCCATGTTGCGCATTAGAAGGGGTATCCATAGCTTGCGCATCAAAGGGTTAAATAGATTATTATAATCATAAAACAGAGCATTTTACACAGATTTCAATAAAGCCATCTTTTGAATTAATAGTTTATGATTCTTTTGATAGGAAGCACGAGGCATTCACACTCTAGAGTTATAAACAATCACAATAGTTAATAGTTAACAACAATGACATAATTAATATGTGATATAAGCAGAATACATCAACATATGAATTGTAGAAACACATAAACTTATGTAGTTTGATTATAAGTCCAAGAATTATTCTGTTTGAGTTTTAATAATCTTATGTGTGAGATCTCAGATCTCAACAGTGAGATCATGGTATGTTCGAAAAGTCAAGCAAAGTTCTTGCTGATAAGTAAGTTAGAAAAAGGAGATCTGGGTTACATCTTTGTCCAGGATCAAAGGAGTGCCCCCTTTCTGTGGCATTCTGTTGGTCTGCAGGACCATAAAAAAGTCTTTTGAGGGGGGGTTTATTGTCCCCCAAAGCAGACCTTTTGGAGCCATCCAGTCAATGGAATGTCAGCTTCAGATCTGGAGCGCTTAATCACGTTTACATGAATCCCATGAGAGATTAATTTGTGTTCGATTTGGCCCCAAAGTCTCTACATTGCATTATCTTCATTAAAAATTATAATACACCGTAAGTTGGCAAAAAAAAAAAAAAAAAAGAAACTAAGAGTGCTAGGTAAACTTTGCGAATGGCACGACAGAAAGCTTATGAAGTTCTCTGCATCTCCAATAGTGTAAAGGAAGCCACTCGCAAAGAATTTTATGGCAATTTAAACATTTTGTGCTGCTGTTAAAGCCCAACATCGAATCGAACATTAATGTGCATTTCCAACAAAATAATAATGTATAAACGACACCCTCACGAGTCCTGACGATCGTTTCACGAGAAAAATAAATAAATCTCAGAAATTAGGCTACACTGTCACGCTGTGCTAAAGGACTTCACGTATCAGTCGCGATCTAATCCTGTTAACATGAAATAAGCGAGCAGGTTCAAGCTGACGGACCTGAGACGGGAGGAGATGGTGCAGGAGGAACAATATTTTGGATCAATTGTCAGTGCCATGTGTCAAATATTCTGCAAGTCTGAGCAATTATTAATAACAAAAACACTAACAATAATATTATCCAACTAGTGAAACACCACTCTTGCCTGTCTTTAAAACTTAAAAGCACAATCCGACTGGATTTGCTCTTAAAGTAGGCCACGCCGGGAGATGTAGAAAGTGCTTTTATCACGACGGTAACACTTTATTTTACGACCCGCAAACAACTGTGTAAGTACACTGAAATTACGATGTACGTTTCTGTAATTACAGTGTACTTCCTTGTAAGTACAAGGGAACAATTTGTTAAGTTTGGGGTAATAAAGGGGTAACAAACAGATATACAACCTGCAAATAACTTTGTAAGTACACTGAAATTACGGTGTACGTTTCTGTAATTTTAGTGTACTTCCGTGTAGGTATTAGGGAACAATATGTTGAGTTTGGGGTAATAAAGGGGTAACAAGCAGATACACAAGCAAATTATTTAATTAGTTAAAAAATAACAGGTACCTATTCTGTTGATATATCCCAGATGAAGATCCAAATGCAGCTTTAATTTAAGAATAGTCGTACAGGCAGGTAGTGATGTGACATATGAACCGAGGTGTCGGAGCTTGTGTCGAGAAAAAAGGGGCGTGCCAGATGAAGCCGCGATTCGAGGCTTGTGTTGTTAACGAGGAAATCACGTGACTGATGACAAACGAGGCCTCGGTTTGTGTGGATACGTCATCGGTTCAGTCTGAGTGTCGTTTCCGGATAAAGGGGGTTCGAAACTCGCGCCACCTTGTGGGTGTTGTTTGGAGTAGTAGAATCAGTTGTAGTAGAGTCAGAGAGTCAGAGTTACAGTTAGAGTTACAGTTAGAGTTAGATAGTTGTGTCATCATCGTTAGTTTGTCATATATGTGTTAGGGCTGTATGTCAGGTTAGATTAGTGATAGTATATTGTTATCATTATTTATAGTAGTTATATTATATTATAGTATAGTTACATTATTTAGATAAGATTGTTTGGATTGCTTTGGATTTTTGGATTTGGACTGGACTGGTTTTTCATTTGGATTGCCCTTTTGGATTTGTTTGCTTTTTGTGATTCTTCCTTTTTCCTTGTAATGGAGCCAGCAAGAAAGAGGAAATCCTCCCCTGTCTGGGAGTTTTTTGAAATGGTTGCTCACAATAAGGTATGTGTATTATTATTATTATGATTTCACTGTCTTGATATAATAATAAGGTCCCACTATATATTAAGTGGCTTTAAGTACTATGTACTTACATTGAAAAATAAGTACAATGTACTTATTGTGCTCATGTTGTATTGTAAAACACATTTGCTGCTATTGAGGTGTGATATGGGTAAGGTTAGGGACAGGTGTGGTGGTATGGGTAGGTTTAAGGGTAGGTTTAAGTATAAGGGATGGGTCAGCTGTGTAATTACAGATGTAATTACATAAATTAGTTACAGCTGTAATTACATGCTGGTATTTTTTAAATGTAAGTACAATGTAAAAACATGTACGTACACAATAAGTCCATTGTATCAAATTATTTGTTTCAATGTAAGTACATAGTACTTAAAGCCACTTAATATCAAGTGGGACCAATAATAATAATAATATTCACTATATGTATTATATTTCACATCTATTCATTTATGTTTCTAGGTGAAATGCTTGCTGTGCCTTAAGGAGCTGACTTACAGCAATAACACCTCCTCCATGCTCAGGCATTATCGAGCACTGCATGAGCATGCACAGAGTACTAACAATCCACACAGTAGTCAAAGTAATTAAAATTACGAATAATAATAATAAACATTATTTTAATAATGTTTTACGCTCCTATAATACACCTGCATTTTATTTGATTACAGATTCAAAGAAAGAAATGGTGAATGAGGCCCTGGTGAACATGGTCATCAAGGACTCCCAGCCCTTTTCCATTGTGGATGATGATGGATTTAGGGAGCTCCTGCATGTGTTGGATCCCACTTATGTGATCCCAACTAGAAAGGTATGTAATTAATAAAGTGGTTCATCATTATTTAAGAAGGTAAAAGTAAGAGTAACTGCATTTATGTCTATCCACAGGCTTTGAAGGTCATGGTTGATCTTAAGTACAAGGAGGCTAAGGAGAAGGCCAGAGAGCAGCTGCAGAATGTTCAGGCTATAAGCCTTACCTCTGACATGTGGACATCGCTACACATGGATGCCTACCTAGCAGTAACTTGCCATTTTATAGACAATGACAAGCTCTGCACTATTTTACTAGGTGTGCAGCATTTCCCGAAGAGCCATACTGCTGAGAACTTGGCTACTGGACATGTCAAGCTCATGGAGGAGTGGGGCATAAAGGAGAAAGTTAAGTGCCTGGTAACTGATGCTGCAGCCAACATGATAGCATGTGTACGATCACTAAATGTTAGGCATGCGGTATGCATTGCACATGCACTAAACCTAATTGTGAGGAAATCTTTTGATGACAACAGTAGCTTCAATGACATTCGAACCAAATGTAGGAAACTTGTGACCTATTTCAGAACAAGCACTACAGCAAAAGAGAGACTGGCCCAAGTACAGGAGCAGATGGGGAGACCAGCTCTGAAAATGATAATTAAAGTGGACACTCGCTGGAACAGCACTTACAACATGCTGGAACGTCTGTATCAGCTGAGAGAGCCAGTGGGGGCAGCGCTGGCCTCTCTAAAGACCGACATCATCCCTCCTACAGCCCTGGAGTATGAGGCAATCCAGGATGCTCTACATGTTCTTGCCCCTTTCCTCCAGGCTAAAGTAGAGCTTTCGGGAGAGAAAAGGGTGTCTGCCTCAAAAGTGATTCCTTTGATGAAGATGCTGAACCATTCGGTAACGAGTAAGCTAGAAGGCCTGAAGTCGATTCTAACAAGGCAGCTGGGTGACAGCCTCTGCTTCCACCAATACAAAATACAATACAATACAAAATGCTTCCCCAGCCTCGTCACAAGCAGGCCAATCCACAGACAACAGTAAGTACTATATGTAATTGTTGTGTGAATGTTCACATTAGTGATTAGTACTGTGAAGCATTGTTAATGGACTTTTATTTCATTGTACCTCTATTATTAGGTGACCTTTGGCATCTGCTGGATAGCACGGTTGAACACGGTAGAAGGAGCTCAAGTGCAACAGCAGATGCTACTGCAGAAGTGGACAGATATTTATCTGAGGTTAATGTGACAAGATCTGAGGATCCACTGATATATTGGGCTCAACATAAACATCAGTATCCTCACTTATACCAGCTGGCCCTGACATTTTTATGTTCACCTGCATCCTCTGTTCCATGTGAAAGGATCTTTTCCAAAGCTGGAGAGGTTCTGTCGAAAAAGAGGAATCGCCTAAGCCCCAGCACACTTGAAAAAATTCTGTTCCTCAATAAAAATAATTTTTAATCCTTCCTTCGCTCCTCTACGTCCCCAGTCCCATAAGCACAACACTGCACAAAAATATTAACAGTTCAATGCACTAAATCACCAGAAACAATTTTACCACCCCACACTTTTCTGTTGCCCTTTACTTTATTACACTCCCTCCACCATAAGCACTGCACTAAACAGTGTAACCTTTATTGTTCATACTGTCACTATCCAAACCATTTATGAATAATTAATTAAGTGTGTGTGTGCGTGTGTGTGTGTGTGTGTGATACAGAATTAAATAATTTGTCTGCTATTTCTTTGCACAGTAGCTAGGTGTCACTAGTGAGCAATACTGAATGAAGCTTCGAGTAATGAACCTTTGGGTGAAGCAATGGACTGCGAGGTCTCAGTGGTTCAGGAAGCCTCATTTTGCCATCACTACAGGCAGGGTCAAGAATCAGCAGACAGGACAATGGAGAATACACAGTGGGAATCCAAGAAACAGGCAGAGGTCAGGGCAGGCAGCAATAATCAGAATCCAAGAACAATCCAAAAATCAAAAATCAAAAACCAGAAAACAAACACGGAAAACGGTCAGAAATGCAGACACGCAGTACAACAAGACTTCGCAAACAGTGAATGTGAACACAAGGTATGTATAGACAGACTAACAGGATGAGACACAGGTGAATGCAATCAGTGAATGAGGTACAGGTGAATGTGATCAGTGATGATGAGTCCAGGCAGTGAGTTCTGGAAAATGTAGTTGTGAGTGAAACATGAACATCTAGTGTGGAGTGCCCTCTGGTGACTCTCAAGGGCACTCCACCTGGTGACCGTTACAATCACATTTCTGGCAAAATATGTTCTTGTACAATGTTACAGGGTTATTTTGACATCTGTGGGTTAAAAATTGAACACACACACACACACACACACACACACACACACACACACACATATATATATATAGATATATATAGATATAAATATATACTATGATATAAATTAAATTTATTGGCTTTTCTTACTTACTTAATGTTAAGTCAAAATAATTTGTTTTTGATATGATTTTTAATTTAGACCTTACCATGTGGTAATTAGTACTTACCTTATCCCATTGAATTGCAATGACACTTAAGTGGCAGGGCAAATATACTGTGTAATTAAAACTTTTTTTTTTTTAACAGTACCTTTCTCTGCAATTACAGTGCAAATAGTGTTGTTTCGTATTGCTACATAGTAAGTAGCGCTTGTTACCCCCTTGTTCTGTGTAGTTACAGGGTAAGTGTAACTCCTGCGGGCTGTAAATTAAAGTGGTGTTTGTTACCCCTTTATTACCCAAAACTTAACATATTGTTCCCTTATACCTACATGGAAGTACACTATAATTACTGAAACCTAGGCCTACACCTTAATTTCAGTGTACTTACACAGTTGTTTGCGGGTCGTAAAATAAAGTGTTACCATCACGACTCAACAAATGTTAAAGATCTTTCAACGTTGTATCATTATTTATGTATCAACACAATTTCAACAGTTACAATAATTGATCAGCATTGTTTGGATGTTGGAATTACGTTATTTTTCTACTGATATATTGTAAACAAATGTTTAATAGTCATGGCTCTAATAATAATGTTGATTGGACTTACAACTCAAAATTGGTTGATATTTCTATGTTGAATCAGTAGTGAGTTAACACCTATTCAATGATTTGGTGTTCAACGTTGTTTTGATATTGAATTGAATTGAATAATTGACATTATTTCAACTATAATAATCAACTCAATTATTTTCAACCGATCTGGGGTCTGCCATTAGAATACCACTGGTATATAGAATATAAAGAAATGGGCTATATACACACCCATCTGCAAATTAGAGACAATCTAGAAATGCTGTAACATATGGAAGCATAATGTTTTTTGACCATTTTCTCAAAACATTTCATTATAATTGAGGGTTGCGATGCAGGCCTGTAGTGATTTAACTTAACTCTGATGGATGAGTTTATTAAATCAAAACAAAACACTAGGATCTGGGAATTTATAACATTTTTTTTCATTTATATAGCGCTTTTCTCTGCATTCAAAGCACTTTACATAGAAGTGGAGAATCTCATCAACAACCACCTGGGAAGACACAGGATCACAGAAAACCACACCTTACATTGATGACAACAAACACAATATACAGAATATAAAGAGGGGAAAGAAAAGGCACAGGTTGGACTGATCAATCAACTAATGATAGCAACCAAGGGCACAGGGACTCAACATAGAAAAAATAAACAAATCACAGACAAAATGTGACAGGCTGTGCATCTTCTGTGTTTTATGTAGTTAGAATGGCTCAAATACTTCCTGTAACAGCATCCAAGCAGAGATTAATGCATGGAAGTGATTTCTTTTTTTTTTTCTTTTTTAGTATTTTCAAAATAGGGTGAAGGTTTCTAGTGGAAATTTTGTATACATAAGGAGTCTGACAACAGCTGATATGCTCCACATGGAGATCTGATCTCACCATCATCGAGTTTACAAACTAAATCCAGAAGAACTCCAGGCTTCCACTGGTGGCCTTCTCATAAACAGTTTTTCATTCATTTATTGTGTTTCATATGATATCATAAGCTTATATTTCATAAGCTTATTTTTTATTAAAACTTAAGTGAAATCTTTCCCATTACATTTTTCTTTGTATTTTCTTCAGGCTTGAACAGAATTATATAACATTTTGGTGCAAATATACATAACAGTAAACCAAAGCTTGAGGCTAAAATGGCAAATATCTCCACAGCTACAGTCAATTTTCCAGGAGAACTCACATACGCTGGAATAAATGTGATCCATACAGCACAGAATATGATCATACTGAATGTGATGAACTTGGCTTCATTGAAGTTATCAGGCAGCTTGCGAGCCAGAAAAGCCAGAATGAAGCACAAGACAGCCAGAAGGCCAATATAACCCAGTACAGCAGAGAAACCAAGAGTAGAACCAAGACTGCACTCAAGAATTATCTTTTCCTTATAATATTTCATATTTTTGTAGGGAAATGGAGGAGATAAAGTAACCCAAAGGACACAGATAAGAACCTGTATAAGTGTAAAGGCAAGAACACTGAGTCGTTGTTGTGAAGGCCCAAACCATTTCATGACATTACTTCCTGGAAGTCTAGCCTTGAATGCCATTAGCACCACTATTGTTTTCCCCAGAACACAGGAGATGCAGAGGACGAAAGTGATCCCAAATGCTGTGTGACGCAACATACAGGACAACTCAGTGGGCCGACCAATGAAAGTAAGTGAACAGAGAAAACACAGAGTTAGTGAGAAGAGTAGCAGGAAGCTCAGCTCTGAATTGTTGGCTTTTACTATTGGTGTGTCCTTCTTGCTGTAAAACAGGATGGCCACCAGCACAGTTAATCCTTCTCCGAACAGTGAGAAAAAGACTAGAACTATACCCATAACTTCTGTGAATGACAGAAACTCTACAGTCTTTAACACACATTTATTTTTCTCAGCATTAGACCAGTATTCCCCTGGACACTGCTTGCAGTTATTTGAATCTGGAAAGGAAGTTGTGTTTACTATAGTTAGAGATAAGAAGAAAGTTATTTTTTATTTCTGAACTCCTTTGATAATAAACTGAATCCTGAAGAGTAGAAGAAGAACACAAAAATAGCAACTAACTAATTTTTTTTGAAAGTCCGAGATGTGCTGAAGATTACCTGTCTCATTACTGATTTCCCCTTCTGCACATGGAATACAGTCATAACAGCAGACAGGTCTTCCTTTTTGTGCAGCCTTCCTAGTGCCAGGAGGGCAGCTCTCACTGCACACAGACCTTGGCTTCTGCGTTAAAAAGTACAGTTTCAATGCCAGTTAATGTTCTAAATAATGTCCTTGATTTTTTTTTTTTTTGTCATGCCACATTAGCTACTTTCAATCCAACATGTTACTATTTACCTCCAACTGTCCTCCAGCCCAGATTATATTTTTAATGTTAACCACAAAGCGCTGTTCAGGGTGCAATGATGCATCATAGTATCCCACTGGTTTAAATTGGATTGATCCATCTGAGTCCTGCTGCCAGTTCACAACTTCATATTGGGCTACCGTGGCACCAGTGTTGTCAAACCAAACACGATCTCCAAACTTTACTGAGAAATTGACCTTTTTCAGAGCTTCAACCACCTAATAAATATACATGAAAATGTAGGTGTTTTAACACATTGTCAAACTGAAATAGGTTTACCCTCTTTCTAGCCAAATCTTTTTTTCTTTTTTTTTACCTGCTGTGGTTGTATTGTCAGATTTTTCTCACAACCTTCTTGTTCTTTGCACTTGAGTAGATTGTGCAGTGAATGAGCTACAGCATAAACTGCTTTGTAGACATTGCTTGCATATCTTTGCTCAGGCACATCTTCATTGTAATTTTTCAGAACAAGTAGATCCTTATATCTGCTGCAATTTAAATTATCTTGAGGGGAATTACCCCCAGTCTGTGAGCATGGAAAAGCTGTGTCCCAGAATGCTTTTATAACATAATCTGAAAACCCTTCAGTGTTGACCTTTCTCACTGCAAACCCCAGTGATCCTCCCAGAACACGAAAACTATTTGGAGTGATCAAACTTTTTGCAGTTGTCCATGCTTCCACGCCAATTACTTGTAGGCCTGTAATGTTCTGAATACTTAGCTGCTCAAGTAGATTAACCATCTCAACACGGGAAAGAAATGCAACAACCACTTTTGTGGTGCTTCTTTTCATAGTGTCTACCACTCTCTGGAGTTTTTCTGGCTCTGTTCGATAGAATTTCACAGAGTACTCCACACAAATCCCCCCTTCCTGGGCTGTTTTAAGAAATATGGCCATTCCATTGTTTCCATAATCGTTGTCACTGTTCACAGCTCCCACCCAAGTCCAGCCAAAGTATTTGACTATGTATACAAGTGCTCTGCTCTGGTGGTAATCACTAGCAATAGTCCTGAAAAATGAAGGGTGATCTTTCCTATTGCTTAGACATTCACATGTGGCTGAGTGACTTATCTAGAGAAAAAAAAGGAGAGGGAACATTGAAACTGTCATCAGTATGGTAATTATGTCAAGCATTTAATGTTTTTGATCCTTACCACTGGGATTTTAAATGGTCCTGTAGTTCTGGACAGAATCACTGTGGCAGAAGACTCAGTTTCTCCTATAATAGCATGTATAGGAGACTGTCCATGGCATCTGTCCCCTCCTGCAAACTCATGACCATTCATCAGTGCCATAGTTGCACTCATAGAAGATAGTCTTGAACCACAGCTATCATAGATTTTGTAACCAATGGAAACATTTGGGAGCAAACTTTTACTTCTGTTTATCTCCTCAATGGCAAAGATCATGATTTGAGCCATCCGGAAATCTCTCAAATTCACACTGCCATAATATTCCAGATTTTATGGTAATTTGTGGTTATAAATTCAAAATATATTTTATAATCTGCAATATATTTTAATAAAAATCTACTGATATTGAACACTTTATCTTCTATAATATTCCTCAAATAGTATACAATGTTACAAACCTGGAGCATGATAGAAGCTGGGGCTTTTGTATAAAATCAAACGAAGGCAATATTTCTATGCTGCGGATTGAAAAAAGTCCTCCAATAGTTACGTCTCCATTCTTGAAAAGCAGTGGATACTTAGGGTCTCCCATTTTTTGACAAAGAGGGTTTTCAGCCTTTATATAAGGTTTATGACAAATCAGGAGTGCAAAAAGAAAGACAAGCATCCTTGAGATTGAACTGCGATTCCACTGAGACTGACAAATGTGAATTACCTGATACAGTCTATGCACTTTATAAACATAATTAATATGGATGAATGATTTTGAGTGCAACCAATGACCTCACAGGGCAGAACAGGAGTCGGTTGAAGTACAGTAGGAATTCTGCTAATTTGATGGTCTGATGTAACATTTTTTTTTTTTTCAATATTAAGATCTTAGGTTAAATTTTATATACACAATGGCCCTCATTTATGAATATCAGAAAACTGAGTATACTACCGTTTCCACGCACATCTTGGCTTTTATCAATTTGAACGTGAGTGTTGACTATGATCAAATCTCACATCAGGTCTCAACTCGTGTACGCAAGTTTTTGAGTTAGCGTGAACTTGCGTGCAGCATAGTATATTTGGTGGAAAATTGTAATGAGACCATTTTGCTAAATAAGATTATTTTCCTGGCTGAGTCTGACAAAAAACTTATTAATCAATGTAGAATGTGTAACTTAAAAATAAACAGATTAGTGCTCTGTTTGAGGACAATCCTGTGCAGGCACGTGCACAGGTAGGGAGCAGAGCAGAGCACATGCCCTTTTTCTCCTTACAATGCGAAGTGCCCTTTTTTTTATTTTTTATTTTTTATTAATCAATGTTATTGGTCACCCTTTACATCTGTCTGTCTGTTTTACAAATATTTAGCCAATGAAAGTTCTTAAAAAGAGCTTGTGCAAATCTTGTTCAGTCCTCAAACTGTCAGTAAGCCTGATAACTCCGCCCCTTTTACTATATTCAGTGAATCAACTGAAGCTCTGCAGCGGCCGGACATCAGACAGCAGCTGCTGAATGAAGTTTTGCGAAGGGTAAATAAAGATCTTGTTGTTTGAATAAGTACTAAATACTTTGTCCATAGAAGCTCATATTTTATTTATTTGATGTCTGACTGACATGTGGGACTGGGAGTTGGACCTGTCGGACCTGAGAAAGAGGTATAGGCTAGCAGCATTTGCCATCTAGTCATGGCCAATACATAGTCATATAGCCTACACTTAGTTAGCCTGTGCATACAGTAGAATCTTTTATAAAATGCGATTTTGGCAAAATGTATTTTGCAACAGGAAAAACTGACTGCCTGTTTCGTACTGGAAATTACACAAAGCGACGAGTGATCCTCGTCACCTAGGTAAAATTTGTTCTTTGATTTATGATTGCTGATGCACTTAATTTATTAACATTTAGTTATGTTATGGTAATAATATTAAATTATGGTTAATTCAAGGCTGTTAATATGCACATATTCACTAGCTAATTTTTCGCCATACTCGTCCTCACATGTATACATGTAGTAAAGTAAAACATGGTTTTACTACAGTAATGAAGACTAGTAGTAGTAACTAAAAAAAAACAATACAGAAGATCACTGTGAAATCTTTAATATTTTATCATGCAGAATGTAATTCATGATTTAATTCATTCCAAGGCTTAATTTGTTTGATCCAAAATACAGCAAAAACAGTAATATTGTGAAATATTTTTACAATTTAAAATAACTGTTTTCTATTTGGATATATTTTACAGTTTTTCTCAAATGCAAAAACACATTTCACAAATGTTTCGTCCATGTTCTCCAATGTCTAAACACAACACCCTTTTCTAAAGTTACATAAACACAACCACACCTTCTCCCTTCAAAACTCAAACTTTCACACCAAAAGAGCAGCTCGAAGCATTCAAAAATGTAAACACTATACACATCATTACACACCACAGCAAAACAATTGAAAACACAATTCTCAATTTGTGAGAAGGTTCGTTGTTTCATAACTGCCAATGCATATTTTTAGAAACTTTACAGTAATGGATCTTCTTAGATCTCTGCAGAGGATTAGGCATTTAGATTTGTGAGTTTCATGTGAAGAGTATAACTCTATAGTAAATTCTGTACACTACTGTAACACAACAAAAACGTCTCGGTTACGGATGTAACCCTCGTTCCCTGAGTAGGGAACGGAGACGTTACGTCGGAATGACGGAGAATGGGGGTTTCGCATAGAAAGCCAATCCTCTTCGAGTATTTAATAACGAGCCAATGGCATGAAAATGCCTTGGGGCTGCGGAATTTGCATAGCGTAACTCCGCCCCACCCCGTGGGTATAAAAGGAGGAAGTGAACGCAACCGCAGTATGTCTTCGCTGAGGAGCCGAGACTGAACTCAGGCGTCTACCCAGCGGTACAGCAGAAGTGGCAAGGAGACATAATGTCTCCGTTCCCTACTCAGGGAACGAGGGTTACATCCGTAACCGAGACGTTCCCTTTCGTAGTCACTCCGACTTACGTCGGACACATAGACAGGCCACGCTGAGCCGCACAGAGACGAGGCTGCGCTGAGCCCCACAGAGACTAGGCCACGCTGAGCCCCACAGAGACAAGGCCGCGCTGAGCCCCACATAGACTAGGCCGCGCTGAGCCCCACTGAGACGAGGCTGCGCTGAACCACCTAAAGGCGAGGCCACGCTGAGCCACTGACAAGGCCACGCTGAGCCACATAAAAACGAGGCCACGCTGAGCCCCACAGAGACAAGGCCGCGCTGAGCCCCACATAGACTAGGCTGCGCTGAGCCCCACATAGACTAGGCCGCGCTGAGCCCCACTGAGACGAGGCCGCGCTGAGCCCCACTGAGACGAGGCCGCGCTGAGCCACATAAAGGCGAGGCCACACTGAGGTATATAAAGACGAGGCCATGCTGAGCCACATAGACGAGGCCACGCTGAGCCACATAGACGAGGCCACGCTGAGCCACATAGACTGGCCACGCTGAGCCACATAGACAGGCCACACTGAGCCACATAGACAGGCCACGCTGAGCCGCACAGAGACGAGGCTGCGCTGAGCCCCACAGAGACTAGGCCACGCTGAGCCCCACAGAGACAAGGCCGCGCTGAGCCCCACATAGACTAGGCCGCGCTGAGCCCCACTGAGACTAGGCTGCGCTGAGCCACCTAAAGGCGAGGCCACGCTGAGCCACAGACAAGGCCACGCTGAGCCACATAAAAACGAGGCCACGCTGAGCCCCACAGAGACAAGGCCGCGCTGAGCCCCACATAGACTAGGCTGCGCTGAGCCCCACATAGACTAGGCCGCGCTGAGCCCCACTGAGACGAGGCCGCGCTGAGCCACATAAAGGCGAGGCCACACTGAGGTATATAAAGACGAGGCCATGCTGAGCCACATAGACGAGGCCACGCTGAGCCACATAGACGAGGCCACGCTGAGCCACATAGACTGGCCACGCTGAGCCACATAGACAGGCCACACTGAGCCACATAGACAGGCCACGCTGAGCCGCACAGAGACGAGGCTGCGCTGAGCCCCACAGAGACTAGGCCACGCTGAGCCCCACAGAGACAAGGCCGCGCTGAGCCCCACATAGACTAGGCCGCGCTGAGCCCCACTGAGACGAGGCCACGCTGAGCCCCACTGAAACGAGGCTGCGCTGAGCCACCTAAAGGCGAGGCCATGCTGAGCCACAGACAAGGCCACGCTGAGCCACATAAAAACGAGGCCATACTGAGCCCCACAGAGACAAGGGCGCGCTGAGCCCCACATAGACTAGGCTGTGCTGAGCCCCACTGAGACGAGGCCGCGCTGAGCCCCACTGAGACGAGGCTGCGCTGAGCCCCACAGGGACTAGGCCACGCTGAGCCCGACAGAGACAAGGCCGCGCTGAGCCCCACATAGACTAGGCCGCGCTGAGCCCCACTGAGACGAGGCTGCGCTGAGCCACCTAAAGGCGAGGCCACGCTGAGCCACAGACAAGGCCACGCTGAGCCACATAAAAACGAGGCCACGCTGAGCCCCACAGAGACAAGGCCGCGCTGAGCCCCACATAGACTAGGCTGCGCTGAGCCCCACTGAGACGAGGCCGTGCTGAGCCCCACTGAGACGAGGCCGCGCTGAGCCCCACTGAGACGAGGCCGCGCTGAGCCACATAAAGGCGAGGCCACACTGAGGTACATAAAGACGAGGCCACGCTGAGCCACATAGACGAGGCCACGCTGAGCCACATAGACGAGGCCACGCTGAGCCACATAGACTGGCCACGCTGAGCCACATAGACAGGCCACACTGAGCCACATAGACAGGCCACGCTGAGCCGCACAGAGACGAGGCTGCGCTGAGCCCCACAGAGACTAGGCCACGCTGAGCCCCACAGAGACAAGGCCGCGCTGAGCCCCACATAGACTAGGCCGCGCTGAGCCCCACTGAGACGAGGCCGCGCTGAGCCCCACTGAGACGAGGCTGCGCTGAGCCACCTAAAGGCGAGGCCACGCTGAGCCACAGACAAGGCCACATAAAAACGAGGCCATGCTGAGCCCCACAGAGACAAGGCCGCGCTGAGCCCCACATAGACTAGGCTGCGCTGAGCCCCACTGAGACGAGGCCGCGCTGAGCCCCACTGAGACGAGGCCGCGCTGAGCCACATAAAGGCGAGGCCACACTGAGGTACATAAAGACGAGGCCAAGCTGAGCCACAGACAAGGCCACGCTGAGCCACATAAAAACAAGGCCACGCTGAGCCCCACAGAGACAAGGCCGCGCTGAGCCCCACATAGACTAGGCTGCGCTGAGCCCCACTGAGACGAGGCCGCGCTGAGCCCCACTGAGACGAGGCCGCGCTGAGCCACATAAAGGCGAGGCCACACTGAGGTACAGCAGGCCACGCTGAGCCACATAGACGAGGCCACGCTGAGCCACATAGACGAGGCCACGCTGAGCCACATAGACTGGCCACGCTGAGCCACATAGACAGGCCACACTGAGCCACATAGACAGGCCACGCTGAGCCGCACAGAGACGAGGCTGCGCTGAGCCCCACAGAGACTAGGCCACGCTGAGCCCCACAGAGACAAGGCCGCGCTGAGCCCCACATAGACTAGGCCGCTCTGAGCCCCACTGAGACGAGGCCGCGCTGAGCCCCACTGAGACGAGGCTGCGCTGAGCCACCTAAAGGCGAGGCCACGCTGAGCCACAGACAAGGCCACGCTGAGCCACATAAAAACGAGGCCATGCTGAGCCCCACAGAGACAAGGCCGCGCTGAGCCCCACATAGACTAGGCTGCGCTGAGCCCCACTGAGACGAGGCCGCGCTGAGCCCCACTGAGACGAGGCCGCGCTGAGCCACATAAAGGCGAGGCCACACTGAGGTACATAAAGACGAGGCCAAGCTGAGCCACAGACAAGGCCACGCTGAGCCACATAAAAACAAGGCCACGCTGAGCCCACAGAGACAAGGCCGCGCTGAGCCCCACATAGACTAGGCTGCGCTGAGCCCCACTGAGACGAGGCCGCGCTGAGCCCCACTGAGACGAGGCCGCGCTGAGCCACATAAAGGCGAGGCCACACTGAGGTACATAAAGACGAGGCCACACTGAGCCACATAGACGAGGCCACGCTGAGCCACATAGACGAGGCCACGCTGAGCCACATAGACTGGCCACGCTGAGCCACATAGACAGGCCACACTGAGCCACATAGACAGGCCACGCTGAGCCGCACAGAGACGAGGCTGCGCTGAGCCCCACAGAGACTAGGCCACGCTGAGCCCCACAGAGACAAGGCCGCGCTGAGCCCCACATAGACTAGGCCGCGCTGAGCCCCACTGAGACGAGGCCGCGCTGAGCCCCACTGAGACGAGGCTGCGCTGAGCCACCTAAAGGCGAGGCCACTCTGAGCCACAGACAAGGCCACATAAAAACGAGGCCATGCTGAGCCCCACAGAGACAAGGCCGCGCTGAGCCCCACATAGACTAGGCTGCACTGAGCCCCACTGAGACGAGGCCGCGCTGAGCCCCACTGAGACGAGGCCGCGCTGAGCCACATAAAGGCGAGGCCACACTGAGGTACATAAAGACGAGGCCAAGCTGAGCCACAGACAAGGCCACGCAGAGCCACATAAAAACAAGGCCACGCTGAGCCCCACAGAGACAAGGCCGCGCTGAGCCCCACATAGACTAGGCTGCGCTGAGCCCCACTGAGACGAGGCCGCGCTGAGCCCCACTGAGACGAGGCCGCGCTGAGCCCCACTGAGACGAGGCCGCGCTGAGCCACATAAAGGCGAGGCCACACTGAGGTACAGCAGGCCACGCTGAGCCACATAGACGAGGCCACGCTGAGCCACATAGACGAGGCCACGCTGAGCCACATAGACTGGCCACGCTGAGCCACATAGACAGGCCACACTGAGCCACATAGACAGGCCACGCTGAGCCGCACAGAGACGAGGCTGCGCTGAGCCCCACAGAGACTAGGCCACGCTGAGCCCCACAGAGACAAGGCCGCGCTGAGCCCCACATAGACTAGGCCGCGCTGAGCCCCACTGAGACGAGGCCGCGCTGAGCCCCACTGAGACGAGGCTGCGCTGAGCCACCTAAAGGCGAGGCCACGCTGAGCCACAGACAAGGCCACGCTGAGCCACATAAAAACGAGGCCATGCTGAGCCCCACAGAGACAAGGCCGCGCTGAGCCCCACATAGACTAGGCTGCGCTGAGCCCCACTGAGACGAGGCCGCGCTGAGCCCCACTGAGACGAGGCCGCGCTGAGCCACATAAAGGCGAGGCCACACTGAGGTACATAAAGACGAGGCCAAGCTGAGCCACAGACAAGGCCACGCTGAGCCACATAATAACAAGGCCACGCTGAGCCCCACAGAGACAAGGCCGCGCTGAGCCCCACATAGACTAGGCCGCGCTGAGCCCCACTGAGACGAGGCCGCGCTGAGCCCCACTGAGACGAGGCCGCGCTGAGCCACATAAAGGCGAGGCCACACTGAGGTACAGCAGGCCACGCTGAGCCACATAGACGAGGCCACGCTGAGCCACATAGACGAGGCCACGCTGAGCCACATAGACTCGCCACGCTGAGCCACATAGACAGGCCACACTGAGCCACATAGACAGGCCACGCTGAGCCGCACAGAGACGAGGCTGCGCTGAGCCCCACAGAGACTAGGCCACGCTGAGCCCCACAGAGACAAGGCCGCGCTGAGCCCCACATAGACTAGGCCGCGCTGAGCCCCACTGAGACGAGGCCGCGCTGAGCCCCACTGAGACGAGGCTGCGCTGAGCCACCTAAAGGCGAGGCCACGCTGAGCCACAGACAAGGCCACGCTGAGCCACATAAAAACGAGGCCATGCTGAGCCCCACAGAGACAAGGCCGCGCTGAGCCCCACAGAGACAAGGCCGCGCTGAGCCCCACATAGACTAGGCTGCGCTGAGCCCCACTGAGACGAGGCCGCGCTGAGCCCCACTGAGACGAGGCCGCGCTGAGCCACATAAAGGCGAGGCCACACTGAGCCACATAAAAACAAGGCCACGCTGAGCCACAGAGACAACGCCACACTGAGCCACAGAGACAATGCCACGATGAGCCACATAAAAACGAGGCCACGCTGAGCCCCACAGAGACGAGGCCGCGTTAAAACCCCAAAGAGACGAGGCCACGCTGAGCCCCACAGAGACGAGGCCGCGCTGAGCCCCACAGAGACGAGGGAGC
Organism: Pimephales promelas; assembly: GCF_016745375.1. The sequence continues at coordinate 103,695 of NW_024121566.1, forward strand.
GCTGAGCCCCACAGAGACGAGGCCGCGCTGAGCCCCACAGAGACGAGGCCATGCTGAGCCGCATACAAACAAGGCCACGCTGAGCCACATAGACAAGGCCACGCAGAGCCACACAGAGATAAGGTCATGTTAATCCACGCATAGACGAGGTTCGCTGAGCCGCTAGGCTGGTAGAGCTGCGCATAACTAAACGTGCCTAGAAAAGGCACTAGGCTGCACAAAGCCAGCCCCCTAAGGACCATATAGCCAGTGATGGCGCAACGCGAATTATTCGAGCTGAAACTATCACCAGATAGATAAAGCATACACCACCACCAGTAATTGCATAGGAATTTACCTGAATCGTTACTGCAATGCTTGCTGAGCTTCGAGAATGATCTTTAGATCGGGTCTTATATAACTCTGATGCAGAAGAAGACCATCTGTCCAGGATCTTAATAACTGAAGTGGAACGCCACGATCAGCTGCTGTAGTGGCTGCCCAGATCCTGAAGGATGACCAGTATACTGGGAGGGAGATAGACTGCAGCAATTGAGGACAGAACTGACAAATCCTGAACCAGGTTAAAGAGTAGTGCTCTGTTAGTTATGATAAATAGTAATTTGATCATAGATGAGAAGGGACAGAATTTAATCCCAATTTATAAATTATAATGTGATGCAAAGCCTTTATAGTCATTCTTTGAGGAAGGAATTAGGTAAGGAACGAAATTAGAAAAGACCATGGGGAAAATCTGGAGTATTTAGCACCTGGAATGAGCCATGAACGCTGTAACAGACAGCTATAATCTGATAACGATAAGAAAGGGACCACTGCAGACAGAGGTAAACAAAAGGGGTTGAGTGGATTTTGCTTTCTGACTTGGAGTGTAATGCTGCTGTTTTAAGCTTAACCAAAATCTGCAAGGTTAAACACTCAAAGTTCAAACAGTGGAAGAATTCATTTGAAAATTGCTTTAAAGAATACAACAGTGCTGGGAGGAGCTAGTGACATTCCTCCTGGGTTAGTGCATCACAGCCTAAATATAATTGATACTGCCAGCGGGACATGCTATTTAGAATATCGAGACAGAATAACCTAACCGGTGACTAGAGATAACTACGCATGAGCTACATAATCCATCAACGACCATCTGGAATGTTGACTATGTTGACACTTCCTGAGGCTCCATCTTATGCGATTCCAGTTGAACAAGTGAAAGTTAAAATGTCGGTGATGGTAATCGAAGCTGCACCAAGCTGTTGAAACTCCGATCCCTGTGCCGGAAGCAGCAGCCCTACCACATCCAAATGTGGAGGCAAAACAAGATGCTTACTCACCCTCGAAATGACCATTACTACTCAATTATCTTTGAGGCATTCTGAGCAAAACCCAGCATACCTGTGCATATCCTGCGAAAGAAAGGAGGCACAATTTATTTTTAAAGTCCCCATGAACCGGAAGTCCCCATGAAAACGATTTTTCTCCAGTGCTGTGACGTATTTCCAAATGAAACGGAATATTGAACAGAGGGCAGGGTTTTACTCTAGCGCTCCTCCTCTCCATCTCTCGCTCATAGCAAACTAACGGTTTGAGGGGAGTGGTTAAGCGTTTCCCCACCCAAGCTGTGAAACCTACGTCATCAGAAAAAGAAACCATTCCAGACCGGAAGTAACAGATTTTGATTAATGCACGGATTAATTGTTCACCACAAGACTAGTAATATGCGCTAACAAAGTAAATAGGTTCAATTTTGATTTCACGGGGACTTTAATAATAAAACAATGTGATTGTCGAGCATTTACCAGAGTTTATTTATTTATTTATTTTTTTTTATACCTTAAGCAAACAAAGAGAAGTTAAGGGGAACAGACTTGAAAAATTAGGATTAAAATACTTGCGTGAATTTGAATGCCTGCGAGCAAGAATGGAAGGAATATTAAATTGCAATTTCATAATTGTATACAAGAAAGAAACAGCGAGCCATAATCAGGATGTGAAAGAGGAATAGTGATGTAAAGAGTCTGGTCGGGTCTGATAAAGGGGAAATTTGCATATCATAATTAATAATTGATAATTAATAATTATTCATACAGATTTGGATCAGACCGGTCTTACATATTAATTTTACCCATATGCATACATGTGCATCCCCGCAATTAACCACAAATTAATTGTTATTAATTGCAAGGACCACGTTTTACAAGACAGGCAAAATCAATTAGCTCAATTAAGTTATATAGCTTGTGAAGACAAATTCTGTGGCCACAAGAATTTGCCTCCCCTGCTCTATAAACAAATACCCTTTAAGATATTTTTAGTTACAGCTAGCAGCATTTTAAATAGGCATTTCATTGACTTGTATCATGAGCGAGACAGTGATTCAGTCAGACATGTGCATAAGTGTATTTAATAAAGCAACTACTTAAGTATTTACTACGTTACAATGATACATGTATTTACAAACATTAAAACACAAACTAAGACAACGCAGAGCGTTTAGACAATGGATACGCGTAAGTTAAGTGAGTTGGAGAGAGAGAGAGAGTGAGATAGAGTGAGTTGTAGAGAAAGTGAGAGAGAGTGGGTTACGTCCGCCACAACCTTTCTGAACACCACGAAAACACTTTCTTAATGCTTCTTAGAAGCTCTAAAAGAAGGTATACTTGCAGGGCATATTTGGTCTGTGTGAGTCGCGGGCTCGTTGCTCGGCCCGCTCGGGCCATGTGTCGACTGGAGGTGCGGTCCTGCGTGCGTGCGTCACGTGGAGCGCGGCCGCAGCGAGTTTGCGCGGCCCGTCCCGGCGCGTGCGTGGCTCCTTTGTTCCGTGGGGAGTCACGTGGCGTTCGTTGGCATTCAGCGCGAGTGTTTGAAAGGCTTAAAGTCTTTGAGGTGACGTTACCCGCGGAAATAGTTCGGCAAAGTCCACTTTCTTTCCTGGAAGACGACCTTGGTAGTCCATTTGAGGAAAAGACGAAACTTTTAGACGAACAAAAGGAAAGATCCATGGTTGGATCAGAGTCCCGTGAGGTTTACGTACATGCTGAAGGAGCACTGGAAACTTCAGAAGAGAGTGGGCGGAGCCGGCGCGCTCCTTTTATCTCCTTGGCGAAATCCATCCCCTTCCTGTTGGCTTGAGCCAATCGGGGAGATGGACGTTGCTCGCGGGAACTCTTGGTTTATTGTCCTTTGTTCCTCAGCGCGCGCTCCTCGTGGAAGGGGGTGTGTTCAATGAGGGTTTTATAGTAAACAATCTGGTCTTCATTGGCAGTAAAACAAATTAAAAATACACTTTACTTTACATCTCTATGCATATGCGGGTGTTTCATTCAATAAGCATTCTGGAGACATCAAAGAACATTATGTTACATCAAAAGAATATACACTTAGGTTTATGATGCATGAAGAAGATATTTCTAATTTCTATTTATGCTGTGACCAAACAAGTTATTTCACTGTGACATGAGGGAAGAACACACATACATAAAACCATTGAATACCTTTGTTAAATGTCTTTAAAACCAAAAGAGATGTATTTCTCTTTGTTCAGAGACATTAGTTTGTCCACATTCCATTGGTCCCATAAAAGTCTTGTAACTCGATGCCACTGGGGTACGTGGATGAATGTGTATGTGTGTGTGTGTGTGGGGGGGGGGGGGGTTTGATTCGCCTGGCCAAAATCCTTACATCTCCCCCTTTTCGTTAGGTGAAGTCCTTGTATCGAACGACACCATCGCAATGGACGGATGGCAGGTGAATCGTGAGGGTCAGGTGGCAGGCGGCGGCTAGGCTGAGGTAGGGGCTCAGCTTGCTGAGGTTGGACGCAGTCTCCAGCGTGGTACCCTCTTCCTGCAGAATCAGAATCAGCTGCAGTCCAGGATTGGACAACCGGTGAGGCAGTTGTGCAGCGTAGTGCAACAGGTGTGCAGTTGAGACACAGCTGGGAGGGCTATGTCACTGGGAACAAGTCCAGTTTGGCTGGGCCCCTCCTTTCATCGTTCATAATTCCAGTTCTGGAATCAGGGTGAAATCGTGGGTTTCGTCACGGCTGGGACTTGACTCAGGTTCGGTCGCAGCAGGGTAGCTAGGGTCTTGGAGCAAAGGCTGCTCGGTGAATTTTAGAAAAGTCATTCTGGCAGACAGTGAACAGTTGTCTCGCTGGAACTCACTTGTCTGGTTCAGTAGAATGCTGTGAGCGCCGTGGATTTATCACAGTTCCTTTCAATTTCTTGATGGTCTGTGAGGAGGCACTCTGTGTTGTGAGTTACCTTTTGGCTGTGGGATTTCAGTTCGTTTTGTTGCTGGACAGGCCGGTGTTTGACTGCGTACTGACAGCAGCGGCGTGGGAGTCCATTTAGCTCTGCTTGCGTGGCAGTCGACCATATGCTGCCTGATGTCGGACCCGGCGGTGAGGCGGTCGACAGTAGCTGTCCTCTGGTTGGCTGGAGGCACAGGAAGACGACCACAGCAGCATCCTGTAACAGAGACAGGTGAGAGAGAGAAAGGGAGGAAAGAATTCAGCGGCTGTCGGCTGGGACAGTCTGATGCCTTTGAGGATGCCGAGATGTCCTGGTGCTGCGGTGTGCAGCCCACATGGTGCGTGACAGGGCATACACTGGCATATCCCCCTTTTTGCACCGTGGCAGCACAAGCCGTGGCGAAGTGATGTCACGAGGTGCATGAAACTGAGGTGTAGGGCCGTTGAGCAGCATGTTCTTGGTAAGCTGCCTGTTGTTGTGTCCGACGGCAGGCTTGGGAGGTCGGAGGGGTAGAGAGGTGGTAGTCTCAGAGTTCATTTGGTTAGTCAAAGTCTTTAGTGAGCTGAAAGGTGCAGGGTAGCAAGTTCACCTCTCCATTTGGTGCTGAGGCTGTGCCTTCATGGCTGGCTGCGGGAGTTCTTGTGACCTCTGTGACCTGCCAATTAGGTTCTCTTGACCTGTATGACTGGAGGGGGAGGGGTTCTTGAACTTGAGCTCAGACATTCAGTTGTTTAAAGTCTATTAAAGGCTCAAAGCGATCTAACAGATCTTGGGCAATCAGAAGTGGGTACGTGATCGTTCGTCATCGGTACCCTGGGTGAATCAGGCTCATAGGACCAATTATTGGGTGAATGTGAGCTACCTGTTTTGAGCCAGAAGTTGTTTTGGCTGTAGGGTTTTCATTCAGCTCACATGTTTGGGCTTTGAGAGTGCGTTCTTGACTCTTAGCTTTAGCAGTGAGTCTTTCGAAGAGTTGGGCTAACCATAGCGTGATGTTTGAGCTAGTGTCTGACAGGCCTTCGAGGCTCAAATGATTGTCTCTCGTGGTGGCTATGTAGAGTCTTTTGTGCCACCCCCCTTTTGTTTAGGGTTCCCAGAAGTTTAGGCGTCTGGGCTGGTGTTGTGATCGATGAGCGGTTAGGGCCGGTCTTGTGTGGGACACCGGACTGTCATGCTCAGGTTGTGCAGCTGTCAGTTGTGGTGGCTGCTTGGTGTTGTCGCTTTGTGATGCGACAGTGAGCTCTGTGGTCTGATGCTGACGAGCAGTGTTCTGAGTGTCTGGCTTGGGTCTTGCGCTGAGACATAGGATGTCTGGCTTGTCTTCCTTGTGAGGTCAGGTCGCCGGCTGGCTTCCAGAAATGTTTCAGAGCTCTTGATCTGGGGCGTTAGATGAGCACCATGACTGTTGTGTTGCCCTCTGGTGGCCTGGAACGGTTTAACTCTCAGTGAAGGTGTTTGTGATGTGTGGGGTGCCTTCTAGAGGCAGCTCTGAGTCGTGCTCGGAGACAGGTTAGTTTGAGGGTTTTTACACAGTCTTTTCGGACAAAGTCTTTGCTTAATGTGAGCTTTGCAGGCCCAGTCTCGTAGCTGAGGTAGACATGCTACAAGCACAGGCCAGGGTGCTTACAGACTAACTCACTGTGGGATGCAGGTTTTAAGGGAACAAAGTTCTGAAACTGGTATCCTTTTCATACCTGGTGGTTTGCTTCTCGAAGTAGGCTTGCCGAAGTCGGTGGAGTTTCAAGTCGGTCTTACTTGATGTCCATGGCGGCGATAACCCTTGGTCTGATTCTGGATCAGGGGTATTAAGCGATCAAAGCTTATTGCAACAGCTGATAGTCCATTTTGACAGTCTCTGTTTGACGATCTAGGAAGCTGTGCACCTCACGACTGGACGTAATCCATATCAAGCAGAATCTGTTTCATGCAGTCAGGTTGGTTAGACAGTTTGCAAGTGAAAGTCTTGTCTGCATGTCGTGGGTTGATGTAGGGTTCCGAGTGAATGTCGGGACCCTTCTGGTTAGCTTTGTTACATCCTTTTTGGAGCCATGCCGAGGTTTGGGGCAGTGGTTCCTTGGCAGGTTGAGGTCGGGTTAAGCAGGGGCTCTGTGGCATTCTGGCACACTTGTTGTGAGTGACTAATGCATGGCCCTAAAAGTTCAGAACTACTGCTTAATAAGTTAGTTAAGTGTTTAGCATAAAGATAAGTGTCTCTTGTGTCCTTATAATGTTAGGGCTAAGTCTTGTGTGGTTCCGAAAGAATTTCCTGGAAAGGACATATCCGAGATGAAATAAATGACGTAAGGTGGTCCTTATGACTAAATTATTTCTCTGGACTTAGCTGGTGGTCCACGTCTTTAAAACCAAAAGAGATGTATTTCTCTTTGTTCAGAGACATTAGTTTGTCCACATTCCATTGGTCCCATAAAAGTCTTGTAACTCGATGCCACTGGGGTACGTGGATGAATGTGTATGTGTGTGTGTGTGTGTGTGTGTGTGTGTGTGTGGGGGGGGGGGGGTTTGATTCGCCTGGCCAAAATCCTTACAGTGATAATTGATTTGTTGACACTTGAGTGTGGAATCTTTTTCTCAGGTGTACAGCAAATGTCTGCCATGGCTCCCAAGTTGGTCTTTGCAGAAATAACCCCATCCATGGCTGGAAGACGCTTGCCACGACAGTTGAGAATCTTGAATAAATGGTGCATAGACATGAAAATCACACAGTTGACTAAGACAATGTCGCTCGAGTCTCCTTCACTGATTAGTCTGATATGTATACTAATATGACTGTTGAGTTAGCAGATTTTGGCCAAGTATATGCAACTTTGAACGGCGCTACTATCCTTTTAGTCAGCATTTGTCTGTACATTAATGTGAAAAATACCCCTCACATAAATGATTCCTATTACACACATCAGTAGATTAAGTAGCCACCAGAAAGTTGAGTATTACATCAACACATTTCCAATGCTATTTATCTAATTTGAAGTATAACGTGACTTTATGAATTTAAAGTAGCCTAATTGAGAATGAGGAGGTGACATCACGTGTATAACTCTGCGGTGCATTGTGGGAGGGATCCGCCATTTTGGGAGGACACGCTATCCGTTGTCATGGTTACTTCGACCGTGAGACTGAGAGAAATAGCGACCGAGAAGGAGTGCAGCTTGATATTTATTTGCATTTTTGCGATAAGGCACACTTTCTTGGGAATAAATGAAGCAAAAGGAGAGGGCCTCTATCAGGAGAGACTACATAACAACACTAAGCAGCGTTATTTAGAGAAACTACTTGACATCAACATACAGTAGGACCCTTACGACCTGCTACAGTAGAATGGACGAAAGACCCGAAGCACTACCACTTTTCACACACCCTGACATAGTCAAGCACCTGGTTTATAGTAACAGTGCTTAACGTTACTGCTACACAATGCAAGAGTTCAGAAGCTTTAAGTCATTAGAAGCTTATGAACAATTCTGCTGTGGCTGGGGTGCAAGAGAAACCCCCAAACCTGTAACGTTAAACTGCAAGAATTCAGTCAAACTTCATGTTTCAGGCTTCATTCATATGTGGAAATAAATCTGATTTGAATCAGGTGCATTTGCACCTGCCATGCAACGTCAAGCGGACAGATAGGACATTCCACTGTCAATGCGAATCGTACGTCATTAAAAAAGTGTCTTTTTAAAAAACATTTCGTGGTACAGATATATCTATAACAAATTAAACAACTCTAGTTGAAAAACAGAGTATTAATTTCGTTTGTTTGTGTTAATAAAATAAATAAAAGGCGAACTTTGCTGAAATCTATTGCTTTTGAAATCATGCTTTGCTCACTGTTGCTCATGCTGTTGCTGCTGTCAGTTTATCCACAAGCAGTTTCTCTAAATAAAGCTGGCTAGCATTGTTATAGAACCACTTTCATTTCTCTTCCTTCTCCATATCTTTCAAAGACACTGCCGTGTATCGCTAAAATGTAAACAAATACTGCGCTGTGCTGTCTCTCTCTCGCTATTTCTGGCATATTAATGCTGCGTTCCAGGCAGGTTTTTGAACACGTAAATCACGACTTCAAACCATGACTTACGACTTTGTAGCATTCCAGGTCATTCACGCCAAACTACCTAGATGTAAACAAAACAGTATGGCGGACCTTACGGGGCTCACACGCATTTGTAATAATTTCTAACGCCAAAGGTGCTTCCTTGTTTATTTGTGGGAAACTGAGGAGGATAGTACATGAGGCAAGATAAGCTGTTATACCTTTTATTTTACTTTATTTGTATTTTTGGAAATGTATTTGGTATTAATTTATCCTTGCACTCAATGGACTGAAAACTAGTTAACATTATATTGTCCTAAGTGTATTCTCACCGTGTACCGCCTGCAGAAACACTACATCCGTAGGGGCTGTCATTGGTTCGCGGGCTATGTGACGTCAGAACTCATAACTGGGAGTACATCGGTCTAGTACGAGTTCACGGGTGGGAAGTCACGGGTTTGACTGCCGTTCCAGTGCACTTTCACGGGTATAAGGTTGGAAAAACACGAGTTACAGGTTGCCTGGAACGCGGCATTAGTCGCGCCTCAGTGTAGATCTGAAGGCGTTGCCCCTGGCAACCGATAGTGTATCCTCCCAAAATGGCCGACCGGCTCAGACCCCGCCCAAATCGGCAAGTGACTCCTCACTCTCAATAGGTGAAATATTTGTTTGTGAAATTACTATCACACTATGTAAATTACTGCCATACTAGTCCACTGCAGTATATGCATAACAGCCAAAAACGTGCTCTTTAGTTTGGTTTTTATTTTATTTTTATTTAATACACGCAACCGAACTCTGGTGATTAAGCAAACGTTAAGAAGCGCAACCCGTGCTATTGCATATGCATAAAGCTCTTAAGCACTCTTAAGCTTATTTGAATTATAATAAACATAACATAGTTGTTAGTGGGTATTAACAAACAGAGCGTGGTATTGACAAAGCTGATATAATTAAATAACCACATAACTGTGGAATATCGGTAACGCAAAGCTTTGCTTACACTTGATACGAGCATTGAGGCGAGCTATCCGGCCCCTCTGTGGTCCGCAGATCAGCCGTAATAATCAGATCGCGCCACATCATCGTAGACGCCAATTTCAACTCAGCCGTGTAGGAAGCGCTGGATAAATACTTACCTGAATGAAGTTTAATCTTGTAGAGGAGACACATTAACAGTGGCTGCTGGAAGCACCAACCAAAAATTGAAAAACGACTTGGAAGCCCTTGGAAGTGGAGTTTGAACTTGAACCAGTGAGAGATCGTCTCGTGATTTCCATAGATGTTATTTCATGACAGTGGATCGGTGATCTGCGGGTTAAATGGCACCAGTCTAAGGAGCAGGACTTCTCATGAAGGCCATGGCTGATCAATACTCTCCGAAGACCGCTGTGCCTACGGAGAGATGCGATACTGAACGCGGGAACCTCGACGTGCAGCAGGAGGTAGGGCGGGACATAGTCAGATGTCGGAAATTGTAAACAATATGCGTATCCTGGACATGTTGGCTGGTGACTGAACGAGAGCATAAAAGAAGCGTTAGCATCTGCGAACTCAGACAAGTGCAAGTAAGGGTCTTTTATACTTCACGTATTAGAACGCGATTGGATAGATGAGAAGGTAATAATGACGTGACAATTGAGTCTTCCTGGCAGAACTTGCGCTACGCTTTCATTTCTGCATCTTGTCAAGTAAACTCGACTGTGGCACTTAGAAGTTTAACCCTCAGGTGCTCTTCGGTCATTTCTGACCGAAAAATTTTCTGTTTTGAAATTTAAAAAATCACAGCTTCATCGGAATGTTACAAAACTTGGTGACTTTTATGCTACTGGGTATGTGAACACAAAAAAAAATTGAGGTCATGATCCGAGCGGGCTAAGTAGTCGTAAAAAAAATAGTCACACTTGTGCTCTTCTGTCAAAAATGACCGACCATAGGAAATGAATGGGAAATTGACAAAACCTTTTGTGTGTACAATCTACAAATCGGCCACGATGCAGAAAAAAAGTGCTCAGCATTGAAGGGGTGACACCAAGCGTGCCGCACAAGCCCTCAAAAGTGAAGCCAAAACGTCTCGATCGCCCCCCTGTGACCGTCCGGTATAGTATAGCTCATAACCCCCGCCTCCCCATGTTATTCAAAAATTCAATATTCGTCGTCGGTAGCTTTGGCACCGATTACACGTTAAAGGGATAGTTCCCTTCAAAATGAAAATTCTGTCATCATATAGGGCCTACTCACACTCAAGTTGTTTCAAACCTGTATGAATTTCTTTCTTCTGCTGAACACAAAGGAATATATTTTGAAGAATGTCAGTAACCACACAGTTAACTGGAACCATTGACTTCCATTGTATTTTTTAGTAAGTCAATGGAACCAGTTTACCCTTTGGTTACTGACATTCTTCAAAATATATTCCTGTGTTCAGCAGAAGAAAGACATTCATGTTTGAAATAACTTGAGGGTGAGTATATAATGACAGAATTTTCATTTTGATGTGCATCTCTTTAAAGGGTCATGAAACCCCCCTCTTTCAGCTCAAGTCTAGCTCAAAATCTTTTGGAAAAATGCAACTGAAATGGGCGTGGCTAGCTGTGAGAAGAAGGGAGGGAGTGGGTGTTGTATGACCATCACTGTCACTGTCCCATGCATTTCGACTGTCACTAAAAAGCAATGGTAAAACGTGAGGAAATGCTAGATTTTTATATAGCTGGCAAAGTTAAAGTCTTATGAAGTACACTGACACTTTATTATCGTCCTTTCAAAAGTAACTGAATGTCCTACTACAAATATTAGCCTACAGTAATCGTAATTCTAATTAAAACATATTAATGTAGGCTACATGTATATTTATGTCATTATAAAATATATAGTGGTTTATATAGACATTATAAATACATTTCAGAAAAAAATGATTAATTTTCCGCTTAAAAAAATCGTTCCGTGCATAGTCATAGACAGTAAAAGAAAGTGCATAGTCTATGCGCCCTCTGAACCCTCATAATAAATGACTTCTCATTTTACACACACACACACACACACACACACAGACCTCTGAATGGATAGAAAGTCCTCGGGATACCGCATCACTCGCAAGAAGCAAATTGGATTAGTTGTCAACAAGGCGAAGTCCATCATTCTCCACTTGTCGCAGCTCTCTCGCGAAAATGTTCGCGGCACACTCTATAGTTTGGATCAGGTTTAGACGTGTCCGTGTTTGATGGCAAACCAATCGTCCAGAGCCAGAGTCTAGCCCTGGCAGCATCGTGGGGAACATATTCAACGCACTTGGACTTTGCACCATGAAAACAAATAGTTTGCGTCCCATGATTGCCTCTCTCATCTAACGTTACTACGCGATATCACAGTTTGTCATGTCTGTCGTTGGAAAGATCCACGTGGTGTCATGAATAATTAAGAGGCCGTGTCTTCTCATAGGATAACACCGATGAGTCATCAACGCACTTTGCAGTGCACTGCCACGTCACCCGCTACAATGAAGATTTTAAACCCGGAAGACGAAAAAAGCGGAAAAAAACTCAAATTTAACCATTTTAACCTTATTACTAAATCTAACAGATGCTAACATTGTCTTCAATGGTGTTCAACACACATACCTCTGTTATAATCTCAGAAAATTTGGTTTGGGGTTTCATGACCCTTTAAGCATGTTTTGTTGAATTGTGGTTAGGCATATGCTACTGATGTTCAGTGATTTTAAAAGTAGCCTAGCCTCAATTTGGCCTGAATGAAGTTGGAAATTATTTGCTGTTGCAAAGAATCATTTATGAATGCACTTTTAAAAAATAAAAAAAAAATAAAATGTCTTCAAATACAATATTAAAAAAGATTTGTTATTGATCAGACAATCAGTTGTTATTGAAACTCATCATTGCCTGGAACACACAAAAGATGGCATTTACTGCAGAGGCGTGGGTTGGGGCTTGCAGACAGTGTTTTTTTTTGGGGGGGGGGGGGGGGGGGGACTCGGCTCTCCTTACCTACTCTAAGGGGAGGCTCACATTCACCCAATTTGAAAACCCCTGACTTAGAGCATGAAAGTTGTTTGGCCTGATGTGATCTATAAGTGTACCGAGTTTCATATTATTACATGCAATTGTGTTTGATTTATGGACCAAATTTTCAGATCAAGTTTATGGACGAAGTTAATTTAATTAATAAATTTAATTAATAAACTAATTATATAAAACTATTGTCAATGCACTACAATTAAACTGGTTATATTATGCCTTTACTTATAAAAAATTCAAATAAAAACTTATTTAAAACATACCAGGCTTAAGAAATGTATTTTCCTTTATGCAGGCCAGACACACAGCAGTGAAATGGTTAAGCCCCCTTCCTCTACAAACACACACACACACAGAGAGAGAGAGACATAGGCTCAGAGAGAGCATGACCACATTCAAACAAACATATCTGACTTTCTGTGGGTCCTAGCTAATGAGTGTCAATTAGAAAGTTGTCCGGCTCGAGGAGTACAATATACATACTGATTTTTGTAACTGTAGATAAAACTAACAACCCCACTTTTGTCAAATTCCAATGCACACGTTTTACAAACAACAAATAGCCGACTTCCTGTTGGGCTGGGGTAAAAAGTAAGAGTATGAAGTATATATGAATCGATGAGATCTACATGTGTACCGAGTTTCATATTATTACAAGCAAGCGTGTTTGATTTATGGACCAAGTTTGTGGACCCTGTTCCAGGGGGCGCTGTCGAGTCCCCCTGCCACGCCCAAGTACCATCTTAAGCCCGGGCCTGATGGCCGCGGGTTCTGACATATGTGCAAAATTTCAAGAGTATTCGAGCATGTTAAGGGCAAGGGTGTAAAGTAACGAATTACAAATACTCACGTTACTGTAATTAAGTAGTTTTTTTCAGAAATTGTACTTTTTAGAGTAAGTTTAAAATTGTGTAATTTTACTTTTACTTGAGTACATTTTAAGTGATGTATCGGTACTTTTTCTCCGCTATTTTCCTTCAGTTTGTGGCCGTTACTCGTTACGTGCTTGTTTTAATTTTATTTTTATCCATCAACGTGATTGGATCGAGTAATCGGTCTCGTGACTGTCATCAATTCAAATTAAGCATAGAAAACTTACCGCCTATTCCTGCTGTTACTCGTGACTGCTGTGGATGTGCTGCGCATTCATCACGCATCAATTCAATCCAGATATCAGCGTCTTCCTCTAATATGCTAAGGTACATTTCACATTTCTGCTTAATATGATATTTATATAGGCTGGCCTGTCTACATGGCCTTACATTTGGTCTGAGGTTGGGGGAATTGCGAGACGAGTTCATAATGCGGTGAATTCCCGCTCCTTCACTATCACAGGAGAGGCGCGCGTCACGATCTGTGCACTGCCGCGTCTCGCGCTCGCCATACCGCCAGATTCAGAATCAGTGCACCATGTCGTTAACTTGAACTGCATTTTTTTAATAAGAAATTAGCACAGCTCGTTAATAAACTGCGGTTTTTGATTGATCCATTATATGATCCGTCTTCATTTTGCAAGTGCACTTGCGCAAAAACATTTTTCATGCTGAACTTTTTTTTTGTTTTTTTTGCGGATGCTGCTGATAAAACAGCTTCGCCGAGACTTCAGAGACAAAGTGTGTTTGTTTCTTTTGTAAAAGTTTCCTGGATATAACTTCCCTATTTAATGCACAATTTTCCTTACAGATTATATTATCAGCATTACAATGTGTGAGTGCTCCGTGTAAAATGTAAGGGATGATGCCACCCTTCTAGAACAATGCATTTACGTTTAAATTGTAACATATTTAATAGCATGGAATAAAATGTGTAATTAGTGTTAGCTCACTATCTTAGCCTTTTTCAGTGCATTAGTTGAGGTAATCTGATAATATTAGTGATTCTCATTTATCAAAAGACTAACATTGGTACCATTTTGGAGAGAAATTGGGTATTTTTTTATTTTATTTAACCCATCTCTTGGTGTGTGAGGCTGAACTATCATATGAGTTTCTAAAGGTTTTTGAATTATTTGAGCAGTTATGAATATTGATATTTTATGTGCAACAATAACATGCTCAGGCCCAGTGGCTTTTTGCCTAATTTTAAATGCTTTTCCCCCCAAATAATATAATTTAAATGGTGATGAGTGTACTGATTTGATGCATTTTAAAAAGATGGATGATAGATATTCTTCAATCTTTCTTACAAAGAACAAAATATAATGTGAATTCCAGTGCATTTTTTTAATTAATAAATTGTAGTGCACAGTGTTTATTATAAGGGTAAGAATCCGCACCTCAGTACTCACTACTCACTACTCTTGAGTACTTTTAAATAAGCTACTTTTTTACTCTAACTCAAGTAGTTTTTTGGACAAGTACTTTTTACTCTACTCACACTACATTTTTTGGAATGTAATGGTACTTTTACTTGAGTATGTTTTTTCAGTACTCTTTCCACCACTGGTTAAGGGCCCCAAAAGTTCCTAAATAGTCGTAAGAAAAATAATAGAAAAAAATAATCCCAAGGAAAACAATAGGGCTCTGCGCCCTTTCAGGGCTTGGGCCCTAAAAAATCCTAAAGAAAACAATAGGTCCTTCACCTTTTCAAGGCTTGGGCCCTAATAAATGATAAATAATCCTAAGGAAAACAATAGGGCCTTCACCCTTTCAGGGCTTGGGCCCTAATAAAGAAAGTAAAAAAGAAAGATCGATTAGTTAGAAAGAAAGAAAGATAGATTAGTTAGAAAGAAATATTAGTTTGTAAAGGAAAGAAAATATAAGTTAGAAAGACAGAAAGAAAGAAAGATGTTAGGAAAAAAGAAAGAAAGAAAGAAATGTTAGGAAAAAGAAAGAATAGTTAGAAATAAAGATATAATAGGTAGAAAGAAAGAAAGAAAGAAAGATTAGTTAGAAAGAAAGATCAGTTTGAAAGAATGAAAGATTAGTTAGAAAGATTAGTTAGAAAGAAAGAAATATTAATTTGAAAGAAAATGTAATTAGAAATAAAGAAAGAAGAAAAGAAAAGTTAAAAAGACAGAAAATAAACAAAGAAAAGTTAACCACTTAACTGTCACCGTCCCACAGGTGGGACGTTTGCCACTATATTTTTAAAACAATAATATCTTAGTAAATACCTTAAATAATATTGACAAACTATATATCATTTGAAAGCTTACAATCTCTAGTTTCCATATTTGGTGACTGATTTTCAAAATATATTACAGAGGAGCCATAATTTATCAATATAAAACAAGAATATTTTCATACTCATAAGGCGTGTTCAGACCTTTATTTTAAAATAGCAGTAAACATGAAAAATCATGAAAAAATGGTAGATACCTCAGTTTGTTTTCATGCCAAAAGTTCAAAAGATAGAATCCATTCAATTATTTTGGAAAAAAAAGGTCTGAAAAGTTTGAAATATCAAGAAAAAAATAATAAATTCACCATTTGTGACGCGGCAGCTAGCTATGACTTACATGCGTGTTCTTTGTATGTGTTTCTTAGAGGTTCAATTCATATCAAAATCTGCCAAACTTCCCATGCTACTTCTGAATAGGATCTCTACTTCAGAAATTGTATGAAAATTGTGAAAATAATGGTTCATATCACTCAAAACACGAATGGAAATGCAGGCGCCCTTATATGGGCAATAATGGAGTCTGATTGTGCCCTAGTGAAAAAGTTGGGTACTGCGCTCAAACAAAATCTTACTGAAAGCTCATTTTTTGAGATATCAACCTAAAATTTGAAACACAACTTGTTCAGATTTTTGGCTTTGATCTTTCTGCCATTTTAGAGTAGCCCAGGTTTTGAAAATATATATTTTATGTAAAATATGAATAATTAATATTTTTACATTGTACATTTCCATAAACTCAAACTTCTATAACTTTTTTTCTGTTTCACTTTCTTAATTTATTTCACTTCTACAAAAATCTGCCAAATGTCTTCTTTAAAACAAGACCAATCATATGTCTATATTCCAAAGCATTCTTGAATTACAACCATTTAAGTTCGAAATGTGCATTTTCATGTCTATTCAAAAAAGGGGGGGTGACAGTTAACAGGTTAAAAAGAAAGAAAGAAAGAAAGAAAGATTAGTTAGAAAGAAAGAAAGATCTGTTGGAGTTAAAGAAAGAGTTTGAAAAAAGAAAGAAAAGTAAATAAAGAAATGTAAAAAAGAAGAATGGTTAGAAAGGGACAAAAGTAATAAAGGAAGAATAGCAAGAAAGAAAGAAAGTTTGAAAGAATGAAAGATTAGTTAGAAAGAAAGAAAGTAAGATTAGTTTGAAATAAAAAAAGAAAATTTAAAAAGAAAGATATTAGTTAGAAATAAAGAAAGAAGAAAAAAAGAAAAGTTAAAAAGACAGATAATAAAGAAAGACAAGTTAAAAAGAAGTTTAAGGACAATATCAGTAAGTTGGCTTTTCCAAGCCAACTTAATTATGAGACTGGCTTCCATACTTGAAAGTCTTTTATTCATTTGTAAAAATAGGGTGATTCATGTATTTCAAATAGATAGAGGAATGACAGCAAACTTAGGCTATATCCAAATCTGTTAATGAACGCTTTTGTTTTTCTCATAAGAATGTGCTTTTTCATTCCACTGGGCTGCTTTTTTATTGCTTTTCTAGGCAAACGCACTAGACAGATGTTAAGCTTGTGTTTTTCGCAGTGTCTTGCGCATGAAACAGCATTCTAAAAACATGGCTCTCAGAGGAAAATTTCAGCTTTTACATACTAAGTCATTACTATGAAAAACTTTCTCAATAAAATGATATACTAAGTCATAATTATATATATATAATTATGACTTAAATAATCATATATTTTTTTTAAATCAACTGTGGCGGAAACAGGCTTCCATACATCCCTGACTGAAAGGCTCATTATGCAGGTTATTGTATCCTCAGGTGTGAATCACAGCATTATAGGGAGAATGCATGACATGTTTACTTAAACATATCAATATATAATGATAAATAGCCATTTTAATTAGAGAAACCTTGTAGAAGCTTTACCCATCAAAACCTTTTTGGAATTCATGTCTGGTTTTAGTAAAATTATGTAGCACTTAGGAATGAATATACAAAACAACATGCCATAACTTGACGCTAAAATAGCAAATATCTCAACTGCTACAGTGAATTTTCCAGGAGAACTAAC
This sequence comes from Pimephales promelas, assembly GCF_016745375.1. The sequence continues at coordinate 121,159 of NW_024121566.1, forward strand.
ATAAGCTGGGATAAAAATGATCCATACAGCACAGAATATGAGCATACTGAATGTAATAAATTTGGCTTCATTGAAGTTATCAGGCAGCTTGCGAGCCAGAAAAGCCAGAATAAAGCACAAGGCAGCCAGTATGCCAATATAACCCAGTACAGCCCAGAAACCAAAAGCTGAACCTGAATCACACTCAAGAATGATTTTGTCATTGTAACTACTTGTGTTTTTGTAGGGAAAGGGGGGTGATATTGTTAACCAAAGGACACAAATAAGCACCTGTATAAGAGTAAAGGCAAGAACACTGAGTCTCTGTTGAGGAGGCCCAAAACATTTCATGACATTACTTCCTGGAAGTGTAGCCTTGAAGGCCATTAACACAACAATTGTTTTCCCCAGAACACAGGAGATACAGAGGACAAAAGTGATCCCAAACACTGTGTGACGCAACATACAGGACCATTCAGTGGGCTGACCAATGAAAGTAAGAGAACAGAGAAAACACAAAGTTAGTGAAATGAGCAGCAGGAAGCTCAGCTCTGAGTTGTTGGCTCTTACTATTGGTGTATGTCTGTGGTAGAAGAAAATCAACCCAGTTGTGATTGTGAGACATCCACCACACAAAGAGAACGTCACTAGTATGTTACCCATTACTTCTTTAAATGTTAGGAATTCAATGTTTTTAAGTTCACATCGTGTTCTGTTCCCATTTGATTTGTATTCAACAGGGCATGGAAGGCATGTTACTGCATCTGAAAACAAAAACAAATTAAATAGAGTAAAGCATAATTGCAAGTTTTTAGGTTGACCAGAGAGAAACATGATGAGCATTATTACTGTTAATGAGAGAGGCTTGTTCATCTCACTTGTGGTGTTGCTAAACTCTCCATCCGCACAGGCGATGCAGTCAAAACAGCAGATGGGTTTTCCTTTCATGAAGGCTCTGCGAGTGCCTGCAAGACAGGTCTCACTACACACAGACCGAGGGACCTTAATATACACACAAGCAAAAACATACCTAATCATAGTTTGCACTATATAAAATCACTGTGCACTAGTCTAAGAAAAAAAAAATGGCATAAATTTTATGACAGATTATTATTATTATTTACATTTTTCTGGTTTCCTGCCCAGATTACATCAGTATCATCTTTCATTTGAATCTGTTGTCCCTCTAGCTTGGATGTGTCATATAAACCAATAGATTCAAATGTTATTATTCCTTCTGAGTTCATCTGCCAGTTAACCAGAGTATAACGTGCAACTGGGTCACCACGAGCATCAAAGTAAACGTTTTCTCCATTTTTGGTTGTAAAGTTCACTTGGGTCAGATAATGCAGCACCTGTTAAGAATAGTGGTAAAATATTACCCATGGTCTTTGAACATCAGTTTTGAATTACAGAAAATGATAGAGCAGAAATTCAAAAGAACAAACCTGCCAAGGCTGTATTTTCCCATTCTCTGCACATGTCTTGTTGAGGAATGGCCCCTTTCCTTTCTCGCAAGTCAACAGTGCTTCTATTGCATGAGCAATAGCATACACTGCCTTGTAGATATTGTTTAGAAGACTAGCATCAGACACATCTGTGTAACGTGTGTTTGTATTAGCTAGGGACTCCTTTCCAGTGCATATCTTAGAGCCATTGTGTGTGTTTTGATTTAAAATGCAGTCAAACACGCTTTCCCACAGCTCAACCAGTCCTGTGTTACCTAACCTCAAGGAGGGATGGCTACTCACAATAAACTCCCTCAATCCAGGAATGTACGCATTTGGCACAGAAAAGCCTAATGCCCCCCCTACCACAGCATAGTTAACTGGGGTTGCTACATATCTGTAAGTGATCCAACCCTCACTTCCAACCCACTGATATCCAGTTACATTTTGGTAGTAAAGCTCTTTTATGAGGATGTCCAAATCATTGCCATCTGCGAAAGCTACAATGACTTTAGATGTTGATTGTTTAATTATGTTTGTGACTTCCAAAAACTTCTCTCTTGAATCGGTTCTGTAAATGGCCACAGAGTATTCGACACAAATGCCTTCTTTCTCTGCTGCTTCTAAAAAAGTGGCCATTCCATTGTTGCCATAATCTCCCCTGCTCCTCACAGCCCCAACCCAGGTCCAGCCAAAATACTTGATTAGTTTAGCCAGTGCTCTGCTCTGGTAATAATCACTAGGAATAGTCCTGAAGAAGGATGGATACTGCTGTCTGTTACTAAGACATGCACAAGTTGCTGAATGGCTAAGCTGAAATGAGACAAAAAAAGGTTTATAATTGACATTTATATTATTAGAGGGATTACTGTCTGACTCATTGTTGTAAAAAAGACAGTTTGTGATGTTTAAACCAGGATAAACATTCACGTAATTGTATCCTGGAGACCAATAGTAACAATTGCATCATTATAACAGAATGAACAATGTGAATTTAAACAAATAAACAATAATTTGATCATATTTCAAGAAATCTCTCAATCTGTACTAAATCCAAATGATTTTGCTATGCGTTATTCAATATATATAATATATATTTACACACACACACACACACATATATTTATTTAATGACTTACCACAGGGATTTTAAATGGACTCATGATCCTTGCAATGTCTATTGTGGATGTTGATGTAGTTTCTCCAATCACAGCTTGCACAGTAGAGGGATTTACACAGTCCTCTTCTGCTTCCATTTGTCCGTTGATCAGAGCTAACGATGCTCCCATAGAGAGAGGGATACTTGGGCAAGAGCCATAGACACGGTAGCCAAGCAAAAAGCCAGGAAGAAGATCTGTGCGGTTGTTAATTTCCTCAATGGCAAAAATCATTGTCATTGCATACTGTAGCTCTCCAGGATCAAGACTGAAATGGAAAGATAGCTTTGTTTTTTTTTCAGTGAAGTATATATATATATATATATATATATATATAATTTTTTTTTTTTTTTTTTTTTGAGAAATATGAAAGTAATATCACTTTCTTACCCATTACACCTGATGTTTCCTGGATTGGTTGTGAGTGTTGGACTTACACCAACTGGATTTTGGTGGAATGAAAAAATGCCCCCAATAGAGACATTACCTTCTTTTGAGAAATGAAGGAGTTCATCTGTCCCATAAGCTTTACATTTAGGTTGTGCAGCAATCACAGTACAGGTGATAATCATAAAAATTGTTGCAACCAACACCATGATCAGCAATATGTCAATGCCTTTTTGAAATTAAAAGGTTATGTGTTGAGTAAATCATTGGCTTATATATAGATATATTGCCTAAGCATGCACCATTAGGGTTAGGCTTACATAATGCATGTTTACCATCTCTGGCCAATAATACAAGCAATTAGGATGACTGACAGAAAAACAATGCAATATGCTTTGATCCAGTCCCAAACCTCTTTATCCTTACTTCAGTAACTAGGAAAACATGAAGAAATATATAGCTTGAAAATATATATACTAAATGATAAACGGCTGTCTTAATTCTTTCCTATTTTTTACCCCCTTCAAGACCACAAATCAAAGCACTAAATACCTTTAATTGAAATTGATCCAGGCTCATAAAAGTATACTATTATCCTAAAAAAAAAAACTACAACTGAGCCAAAATAAGATTTAATATTTGATTTCAGACACCTGTCACGCCTGAGGTGTTCCCCATAGCGTCAATTGACGTATCGTTGAGTTCCCTTCGAAAGGGAACAGTTGTCTGTGAAATGTTTGGAATTTCCATAGAAAATAAAATTAACCCATTGTTTCTTCAGAGGCTCGGATGAAGGAATTAAAAAATACTTTTGTGTTCATGTGTACATCCAAACATTCTGCCTTACTTCGGCTGCCATAGTTCTGCCTGTCATTGAACACGGGCTAGCATATGCAAATGTTTGGAGTCGTACTGTACATATTAATGATCCCGACTGTTGCTTTACAGTCGGTGGTATGTGGAGATTCACCTATTTTTCAGGGGTGTTTTTAAAAAAAAATGAGATTAACCCTCTGATGGTCTTCGCCATCAAAATGACTTGCTTGGATTAAAAAAAAAAGTTCTCTTTTTCCAAATGGTATGAAACTTCCTACGGCTCTCAACACTTTCTAGATCTGCAAAAAAAAATAAAAAAATAAAATGGGACGTTATCTGTTTTTATGTAGGCGTGACAAAAAATAGTCACACTCATGGTCTTCGGGGTCCATTGGACCCCAAAAAAATAACATTTAATTTTGTAACAGAACAATAGGTTGTTGTTTTTTTTTTAACAAATATTATTTTACTGTTTATTAATGTTTTTACTCAACATTTGTGCAGTTTTTGGAGGATTTATGATATCTTTTAAATATCTATAAATAAATAAATGAATATTTATCATTGGACTCAAAATAAACAAAATTCATCATCAAAATCAGAAATAATGCAGAACACAGACAGAAATGACAGAAATCAAGTGGCACACTTCCAAAAATGCAAAAAACTTCCACAATCCAAAATTATCATGCTCACACATGTGCACGTATAGACACAAACACACACATATAGAGGAATACAATATACAGGAATACATACAGACTATAAAAACTGTTCTCTTATCATTTGTAAAATAAAATACTCTAAAATGCAGAACCACTGCAAAAATAAATTGGTAACACTAAGACACATTGAAAATGTGCACACACACACACACACACACACACACACACACACACACACACACACACACAGGAATACATTTGTAAGGCTATAAAAAAGATAAAAGAGATGAGACCAACTATTGTTCTATTGTTCCAAACTATTGATTTTTACTGCTTTATTTGCTAATTTGTTATTGCTGTTCAGTTGAAATAAATGAAAGATTTCTCTTTGTAACATGTTGTTCAGGTTTGATTCTAATCATAATGTAACATTCTTGAAAAACTGTTGTTTTTTCAGTACAAAAACAAATGCTAAACTTTGACAAAAACATTTAATTTTGTTATAATTGTAATTTTATAATATTTAGATATGAATCCAACTGAATCCAACTTTAGAAACTATATCTTTCAGTAATTCATATAGTATATAGGCCTAGTGGAGCTCTATAGCCATCTAGTGGTTAAAAAGACTTATTAAAAAATTTAACCTGTATTTTCCAAAAAATGGGCAAAAATCTTCCATTCAACCTTGTAAAATTATCCATGGTATCCCCAGGAATGAAAGTTAGAAATCTGGGTCTTTAATAAAGTTTATTTAACATAAAATGCTGTTTTTTTGTAAAAATCCTATTTAAATAAATATTTATTTATTTATTTATAGAAATAAATAAAAAAAAGCCCTCCAAAAACTACACAAATGTTGAGTAAAAACATTAATAAACAGAGTAAAATTATATTTGTTAAAAATATATATATATATTCTGTTACAAATTAAATCTTATTGTCTGGGGTCCAATAGACCTCGAAGACCAAAATTGTCACTTTTTTTAAAGACCATCAGAGGGTTAAGTAAGGAGAAAACAATGGTGTTTGAGACTCACTGTATGTCATGTCCATGTACTGAACTCTTGTTATTTAACTATGCCAAAATAAATTCACTTTCACATTCTAGGGCACCTTAGAAAAAAGTAAAGTAAACTGAAAAAAGCACAAATGTCAGGGCATCTCAAAACATCTCAAGGACCCAAAAAACACCCTAGACCTCAGAGGGTTAACTGAGAAAGCCCTTTCTAGTTCAGCCAAGAATTCTACACCTACAGAAGGCATTTTCAGGGATTTAAAAAAGTCATCTAGGACAACAAGTTTGGTGGGCCCATCTGAAGTAGCCTATATAATAACTGGTAGAATTTCTTGAAACAAGAATTGATTTTCTCATTGTCAGTGCATGTTGAACCACATTCATTGTTAATTTCAGGGATGGTTTGATTAGCAGTTCTTTGGCGCAGCTGGTGAGCAAGCGCACGGCCGGACTTTTCCCCATGTTCATAGTGACCATGTCTTGATTTGGAAATAGGGTATTCAGCATGTCGGGTGGACAGGAGATCAAACTCTGTCTGCAATGACAAGTGCTTCTTAACTACCTCTGCTGATGGGGAATGGCTATGCAGCCGGTCTAACTCTAATATCTCATCTGCTAATTTTTTAATACGCTCAGTGCTAGTCCTTTTTTTATTTGCACAGTATGAAATAATTTGACCCCTTAGATATGCCTTTAGTGACTCCCAAACAGTAGATGGCGACATCCCTGGGGTTTGATAGATGTCGAGAAACATTTTAATTTCAGACGATATGAACTTAGTGAAGTCAACTTCTGACAGAAGCAGATGGTTAAACCGCCATGAACGACGTGTATATTGTGTATAAGGAATGTACATTTTCATGATTAAGGGACTATGATCCGAGATGACCATAGCCCCGTAATCACATTCTTTCGTGAGATGCAAACCTTATGCACCAGGGAAAAGTATGAGTAGGGTAGGACGGGTACAGTTGAGACATAGGTACAGTTGAGACACCTTAAATAACTTGCATGCACAGCCAGCAAAAGTTGTGATTTTTGCTGTGCACATGTGTATTAGTATCCTCTTTGATCGTGGGAAATTTGATCAATGGACGCATCTCCGATTCAAAGATATTGGCAAAAGTTTTTTTTTCTAGGGTAAGACTTTTTCTAGGGTAAGACTAGGGTTCACTTCACCATGCACACTCCACAATGAATAGCTTATTATCATTATGTGACTGTTAAATGTAACTGGTATAATCACAAACGTTATTGGTATTGTGTCATGCATGGTCACTGCAAAATCTAGAGAAATGTTCGAGGTGGCCAGCGGGGTACTGTACCCGCGATAGAGTTCAATTAGGAAACACACTGTTTAGTTGTTCAGTGTTATAACAGGTTAAATGTCATAATTAGCCAGCATAAGCCGCAAATGAAATAAAAAATTTGGTATTTGTGATCATCAAACTGTGTATTATTAATGAATATATAAAATATATTGTTTCTGTTTTATAAAATTTAACCAGTGCCAATTAAAATAAAATTAATGAATTTGAATGGATGAATAAACAAACATGTTGCCCAATTTTTTTTATTATTTGTCTTTATTTACTATATTTTCAATGAACGATAAGTTACCTTTACATCATTAAAAATGGGAGTCTCAATTGTACCATGGTACTGTCTCAACTGTACCACATATGGGTACAGTTGAGACAAAGTTAAAACAAAAAGCACCTTATTTTTATGAGCTAATCTTGGAAAATATAAACTACTTATGAGTAATATTGATTGATAATATCTTAGTCTACAAGCTAATGAAATGTCATGTGGCATGTCATGTGGAAATTCAGGTCTTTTCAGTATCTATTTTTGTGTGAAAAATCAAAACACAAAAAGTGTCTCAACTGTACCCAGTCTACCCTACACCCTAGAGGTGGGGTTATGAAACCGCCACACATCCGCTACACCATAGGTCTTCAGGAAGAGCTGAATAGAGTAAGCTGACTTTGTCAGGGATGCCCTTTTAGAAATGCTCCTATCTAAAAGAGAAGAAAGTACACAGTTAATGTCACCAACCAAGTACAAGATGATGTGATGACAAGTCTGGTAAGTGAGAAAAAAAATGGTGAAGAATGTAGAGTCATCCCAGTTCGGAGCATTAAAAAAGGCTAAAATAACTGGGAGCGAGTATAATTTCCCTACCACAATGACATATCGCCCTGTAGAGTCAGTTTGCACATGAGAACCCTGGTGAAAAATAAATATGTTAAGTGTCATGGTTGGTTAACCATGATCCATTCGTGTGTGCGTGTCTGCACTGATTGTCATCACCTGGACTGATTACCTGATTATTACTTCATGATCATTGTTACATCTGTTAGTCGTTAGTTCTGTCTATTTCAGCATTTCCTGTTGGGTTGTTAACTGTCGGATCATTGTCATTGTCACCCGGTTCTTTGGCATGTCTTGGTTTCTTGTCATTCTGGATATCTGTTTATGTGTTTAATAAATCTACATTTGTTACTTGCACTTGCATCCTGATGATCATTACGTGACAGTTAAGTATATTAAATCTTAGCATACTTGAGCATACTTAAAGCCAGACTAATCATCAGTATACTTCAAGTTTGTTAATGATTATTTAACTTGAAGCATGCTATTTTGGAACAACTAATTTTGTACTTAAATGTGCCCTCTGGGATAAAAAAATCAAATTATACACCATATTCCATACCAGATGGAGGCAGTACCCTAGTGAAAAAAAGTATAATTTATTGTATTAGAAATATTTTCCCTTTTTCAATAGTACATTGCAAATATACTAACAAAAAAATTACTATATTTAAATACATTAAAAGTATATTAGCATCATGCTTTTTACCTATTTTCACAATACAACTTTAAACACACTTTAAAATAACTGTACTTTAGTATATTTTCTAAAAGTATATTGAAAACAAGCATGCTTTTAACTTATTTTTAAAAAGTGCAGTATAAGTACATTGGTTCCAAATATATGCTTTGTTACACTTTTAAAGGGATACTCCAGTTTTTTTGGAAATAGGCTCCTTTAACAACTCCCCCAGAGTTAAACAGTTGAGTTTTACCTTTTTTGAATCCATTCAGCCGATCTCCGGTTCTGGCGGTACCACTTTTAGCATACTGTAGCTTAGCATACATAACTGAAGGGCACAAGACCATTAGCATTTCTCCCCCCAAAAAATACCAAAGTGTTTTGATATTTTTCCTATTTAAAACTTGACTCTTCTATTTACATCGTGCACTAAGACAGACGGAAAATGTAAAGTTGCGATTTTTTAGGCTGATATGACTAGGAACTATACTCTTATACCTGCGTAATAATCAGGAAACTTCACTGTCGTACCATGAGTGCAGCAGGCGCCTGAAAATAGTCCCCGGCTTCTAACGTGACCGGGACTAAGTTTGTGTAGTCATCGCGCCTGCTGCACTCATGGTACGGCAGTAAAGTGTCTTGATTATTACGCCGGAATGAGAGTATAGTTCCCTGCATATCAGCCTAGAAAATCGCAACTTTACATTTTCCGTCTAAGTGCACGATGTAACTATAGAAGAGTCAAGTTTTAAATAGGAAAAATATCGAAACACTTTGGTAATTTTTTTGAGAGAAATGCTATTGGTCTTGTGCACTTCAGTGATGTATGCTAAGCTATGCTAAAAGTGGTGCCGCCAGAACGGCTGATGGATTCAAAAAAGGTAAAACTCAACAGTTCAACTCTGGGGGAGTTGTAAAATGAGCGTATTTTAAAAAAAAGTGGATTATCCCTTTAAAAGGACTAGGAAGAAACCACGCAATTCATATGGATTAGGTGATTTTTTTTGTGATTAACTTTTTAAAACGTAGCGTTTTGAGAAGACATAGTGTTGATTTTACCCAGCTTCTTCAAGTTTGCATGGCGTGTGACATTTGGAACCTCATTATGTTGTGATTCTAGGTAAGATTTGTATTACATTAACGTTACTTGTCTTTGGCAGTAGTATTTTTGACACAGTCTAACAACAGCACGTCTTTTTCAGTTCAACTACATTCAATTTGACCAATCATAGCCAAGCTTTTCAAGTGACGTCGAAGCAGACTCGAAGAGATGAAGATGCTGCCTAATAAAAGTTACTGGTAAGTTTTAGTTTTTTGCTAAATAAACAGATCACTATTTAGATTTTTAATCTTAATAAATCTTTTTAAAATCTATGTGGATACATTTGTTTGTCTTACACAAATATACAAATATAAAACATTGTCCAATGCATCTGCAAAAAACCTAATTAGTCATTATAACATGTACAACATTGCATTAACATTATTTTTATTTGCAAAATGAAGCTGTGTATTTATTTCTGATTTCTTGAAAAAATTGGTGTCATTATGTCAATGACCTTTCTTTGAAAAGTTTTGGGGAAAAATACATGTTATGAACAAAGTTACTTTGTCTTGAGCTGGCTAATAATGGTAGTGTGTGTTGATTGGTGTTTATAGTAGTTCAAGCATGACAACCTTATGTATGCATTTATAACTCTCTCTCTTTTATATTAATATTTGTTGTTTTTCAGACAGCTGCTATAAGAAAAATTGAAATTGGAAAGAAAACGCAATTCTAATGCGGATGTCTTGCCACTTAAGTTAAATTCAACCAGAGGTTTGTGACTTCTTCTGTCCGTTATCTTGTAATACTGGAATGCTGTGACATTGAATTAAAACAATGTTCTGTCCTAATATTTTTCATAATGAGTTAAGAGAAAGTGTACTTTCTTTTTCAAGTGTGTAAAGTTTTATTGTGAAAATTGTTATCAGCATAATGTTAGTAAAGTAAACGTGCAATATATTCACAAAGTAAAATTCTGTGTAAGTATTACCAACGTACTATTGAAAATGTGAATATACTGTATTTATTGACCAATAAAGTACGTTTTTCACCTGGAAAGTGTGTTGAGTAGTCCCTTATTTAATTCAGCCTTCAGTATACTGGTAGCCTACATGCTAACCAAAAAGTAGCCTAGCAGAGTAATAACAGATATTGATAAGTAGCTAAAAAGTGTACACACAGAAAAATCAAGGTACAGGACTGTACCTAGGAGAGTACAAATGCTTTGTCGCCCCAGCTGTACCCTAGTAGAGTACAACAATGTACCTCTGAACATTGGTACATTTTTGTACCTTCTTGTTTGTACCTCTAAAAGAACATTTATGTACCCCTAATGTTAGAAATATACCATTTATGTCCTGGTATGGTTTAAAATTACATCCTAGTATGTATTAGCTATATTGTTTTAAAAACAAAACAGAGGCAATGTGCATGTTTCACAATTTCTTTTAATCACAACATTCTTAATATAAAAGTACAAAACATTCTCAATTAATGTTGTAACAATACAATTATAACACATACACTGTACTCAATATTAAGAACATGTAGAATGTTTAAATTCCTTTGTTTAAAGGATAACTCCGGCGCAAAATGAACCTTTGGTCTAATTACACATTGTTACCTAGTCAACCGTTATCTGAGATTTGTTTTCATGATTGCCGAATGTAAATAGTTTTATCTCTAAAAACAGTTTAGCCTATAACGCTAGTATATAGGGCATAGAGTAATGACAAATAAAAATCGCTTGTTATTACCACTAACAAGGCTCAAAATAGCCCCACACAAACACGGTAGCATAATAAGGGTCCCTACATTCAAACCGAAGCATTGAGAACTTTGTCAGTGTCCATACAGTTTAATAAGAAGATATTCCATACATAGAGTCAACTTCGCGAATACAGGAAGAAGCGGCAGTACTATATACTATAAGCACTATAAGGCGCACCTTCAATGACCTATTTTAGAACATTTTTCAAACGTTTGACTGGGTTTGCATTATGCATCCACTAGATGTGCTAAAGGGAATGCAGCGAGTGCGCGGCGTCGGAGGTGGGGGGTTTATTTAGTAAGCGTGAGCGCGCTGGGGCGGGCACGTAACTTACATTCGCAGCCTGCTGACAGCAGTGTCTGTTCGTATGTGTGTTAGAGAGAGCGCTCGTGAGCGGGAGACACACATAACCTGATTTATACGAGGTTGAACTGGCCGTGTGACAAAGCGGGCATAAGATGGACACGAGCGCGAGCAATTGATCCATATATAATGCGCTCCGGATTATAAGGCTTGAGAAAAGGCCGGATTGAGAAAATTAAAGGCTTTTAAGTGCGCTTTATAGTGTGGAAAATACGAGTACTACTCTGGCTTTTAGACCAGCACGCGACGTGTTTAATATAGACGCATATTAGCCTACACCTGATTTTTTCTCAAATGTTTGCTTTCACTTTAGACATAGCCAATTCTGTTTATGTAAACATTGTGTGTATTTAACAGTATTAGCATAATAAGACTTGAAAGATAACTTAGTCCAGTATTCAGGCGCTGTTTGACAGGCTTCTAATGCCTGTGAGCGTCGGGGATATGCCGAGCGCTCAGGAAAGTGCACGTTAGAACAGCGCGTGAATTAAATGTTTAACCGGCAAGGCTTATGCAAACAATGAACTTTTGTGAATTGCAGTGTCCCGTACCTATTCCTTAACGTGTGATGTGTAGGCTACGTTGCGTTGTACAGTTGAGACAGAGGCGCCAAAACTGATAGAATGCACTGTAACACGATACTACTACCATATTTCTTCAAAAGCAGATCGTGGAGACATTTACTATTCGTGATGTCGCACACCCCTAGAATAAACCATTTAACGACTAGTCGACTAGTCGTCGACTGATATGCAAAACTAGTCGACTAGCAAAAATCAGTAGTTGTGAAACCCCTATTACACGATATGAATGAAAATGTGTGTTAAAGGACAATGGAAGCAAGACTTTACTACAAAGCACCCACGTGTCATCAATGTTAAGAATGTACTTGATCTGCCCAAACACAGGAATTTTTTCTACATGTAAAAGATCTAATGTCAACACATAACAGCATACTTGATATTGTCTGCAGAAAGTTGAGAGACGCGTTGCATTATTTTACCATCAAATTCTACCTCCCTGAAGTTACCACTTTCTCTTAGAGCAGTCTGGAGATCAATGGGTAAAGACAACAAAGGTGTGCAGATACTTCTACCAGGTACCTTTTCAGAATCACCCAAGATATTGACTGACGAATGTTCCCAACATTGTTTGAACTGGTGACGATTGCTCAACGTCATTGTTATATTTGCAAAACTTCGACAATTAGAAGTCAGATTCTTAAAATACTGATGTTTTCCTTCGAATCTCATACACCAGTGAGAACGAAGAGGACCATACATTAACATTAATCTAGGATAATGTATAAGATAAGCCCCTTTCACACAGCGAGTTGATAATAATAATAAATAATAATAATTCGTTACATTTATATAGCGCTTTTCTGGTGCTCTTTTTGACAGCATAGTGTCCCCATTACTATACTGGGGTGTTAGGACCCACACAGACCACAGGGTGAGCACCCCCTGCTGGCCACACTAACACCTCTACCAGCAGCAACCTGGCTTTCTCAGAAGGTCTCCCATCCAGGTACTAACCAGGCTCAGCCCTGCTTAGCTTTAATGGGCAACCAGTCTTGGGCTACAGGGTGATATGGCTGCTGGCAAAGGATCCCAGGAAATGGCTGGGAAATTGCCAGAACGGCTTCTGTGTGAACGCAAACACGACCTGGGATTGATCCCGGGTTGGGGACCTAGTAACATTGCCGTAATCAGTCCCGGAACGCGCGCTCTGTGAACAAAAGCCAGGACCAATGCCGTAAAGGGCGTGTCATAGTGATGACGCTCGTGCCATCGCGCGACTCTGTTGTTCTTAAAAGAAAGTTTGTGTTCGTCATCAACAAAGAAAGGATGAACAAATACCTGCAAACTGGAGCGAAGCAGAGACCACGTAGGTGTGTCCATGGTTAACCGGTTAACCGATTGACCGTTTAAAATTGCATAACCAAGTGAAACCTTTTTGCTTGGTTAAGTGGCGTCAATACATATTTGCACAACATTTTTTTGCGTTTTTTTTTTTTCTTATAGTCGATAAAAAATATTGTGAAATGACAGCGTTTCTATTAACGGTGTTATGCGACTAAAACATTTTTTTTTTTTCCTTTTGCGATAAGCCATTCCAAAAATAATGGCAACGGACGTTGGTATATCACAGCCACCGCACTAGACATTATTAATATTTATGGAAGGAGACGTGGTGTGTCATCCAAGCATTAATGGCAGGGAAAGTCACAGAGTTTCTGTGTGTGTCTCCCTCATTTCTGCTCCGCGGTCTTGATTGTGGCATTTCTTTGAGGTTTTGTCTAGTAGGCTATTCCTTATCTTTTATAAATTTTAAAAAAGAACTCTGCCTCGTATATGTCCAAACGGTCAGTGTACTTTTGTGTTCATTCGTTTCCCCTTATTTAATCCATAAGCCTAATTGCAAAACGAAAAATGAACGGTTGTTGTATTTTGTAAAACGCAGAGTTGAACAGCAAAATGTTAATTTGAACTGTACGTCAAATGCTGCACAAAAATATATAGGCTTCTGTCATGATGTGGTTTTGTGTCTTTGTCTTTGTATTATTAGTGGTTCCCTGTCTATTGAGTTTTCCAGGTGTTTCCTATTGTCCACGCCCCCTTGTTACCTTGTTAAGTTTGCTTGTCTGATTATTTAAGCCCTGTGTTTCTGTCTTAGTTTGTGAGTTGTTGAACGTGTGAGGTCGATGTTGTCGCTCCTGTGTCTGAGTCCTGTTCCTGAGTCTTTGTTAAATATGTAGTTTGTCTAAATAAAGCCTATACACTGCGTTTGGATCCAGCCTCCTTCCTGTGTTTCTGCCACATCACGGTACCGGCATCACAGAACAACTCACCTAAACATGGATCTAGCAGGTAGTAGCCAGAGCTCACTGAGCAAACTTTGCTCTATCTATCAGAATAATCGCTGCATCGAGGATTATGTGGAGGAATTCCTTTTGTATAGCCATCTCGTTCCGGATGTAGAAGATGCATTGAAGGACTGTTTCTGGAGTGGACTAGATCTAGACATTGGTTTAAATTTACCAGAGGAGGACCCCAGTTGGAGCCTGGAGCAGTTCATTGATTTTGTCCTGCAGTTTTGTGGATCTCCCTTCACTGTTGGAGAGGTAGAGAGGGATGTTATCACGACCATCATGCCCGCTGAGCCCGCACTGCTGTTCCACGTCTCAGCAGAGCTTCCAGAGCCTCGTCACATCTCAGCAGAGCTTCCAGAGCCTCGTCACGTCTCAGCAGAGCTTCCAGAGCCTCGTCACGTCTCAGCAGAGCTTCCAGAGCCTCGTCACGTCTCAGCAGAGCTTCCAGAGCCTCGTCACGTCTCAGCAGAGCTTCCAGAGCCTCGTCACGTCTCAGCAGAGCTTCCAGAGCCTCGTCACGTCTCAGCAGAGCTTCCAGAGCCTCGTCACGTCTAAGCAGAGCTTCCAGAGCCTGCGCTGCACGTCAGCCACGTCCAGCTGGAGACTGTTTCTGAGGCGGTGCTTGCTCCAGCCTATGTCCCCGTAGCTACCCCAAGAAAATTTGGGGGGGGGGGGGGGGGCAGTAGGTCTCCGCCGTGGCCACCCGAGGGGTCTTCACCGCCGTGGCCGCCTGAGGGGTCTTCTCCACCGTGGCCGCCCGAGGGGTCTTCTCCGCCGTGGCCGCCCGAGGGGTCTTCTCCGCCGTGGCCGCCCGAGGGGTCTTCACCGCCGTGGCCGCCCGAGGGGTCTTCACCGCCGTGGCCGCCCGAGGGGTCTTCACCGCCGTGGCCGCCCGAGGGGTCTTCACCGCCGTGGCTGCCCGAGGGGTCTTCTCCGCCGTGGCCGCCCGAGGGGTCTTCTCCGCCGTGGCCGCCCGAGGGGTCTTCTCCGCCGTGGCCGCCCGAGGGGTCTTCTCCGCCGTGGCCGCCCGAGGGGTCTTCACCGCCGTGGCCGCCCGAGGGGTCTTCAACACCGTGGCTGCCCGAAAGGTCTTCACCGCCGTGGCCGTCTGAGGGACCTTCACTGTTGTGGATGCCCGAGGGTTCCACAGTTCCGCCCTGGTCACGTCCACAGCCTGCTCCGCCCTGGCCTTCGCCTGGTCCTGCTCCGCCCTGGCCTTCGCCTGGTCCTGCCCTGGAAGACCCTGGCCTTCGCCTGGTCCTGCTCCGCCCACGCTCCGGGGCCCAGGCTCGCCTTGGCTACCTCCTGGTCCCGTTCCCCTGCACGGGCCTGGCCCTCCGTCCCTCCCCCAGACCGCCTCCGCTTCACCGCCCACCGGAACTTTTTTGTTTTTATGGGCGTCAGGAGCCGCCCATAGGGGAGGGGCTCTGTCATGATGTGGTTTTGTGTCTTTGTATTATTAGTGGTTCCCTGTCTATTGAGTTTTCCAGGTGTTTCCTATTGTCCACGCCCCCTTGTTACCTTGTTAAGTTTGCTTGTCTGATTATTTAAGCCCTGTGTTTCTGTCTTAGTTTGTGAGTTGTTGAACGTGTGAGGTCGATGTTAGTCGCTCCTGTGTCTGAGTCCTGTTTCTGAGTCTTTGTTAAATATATAGTTTGTCTAAATAAAGCCTATACACTGCGTTTGGATCCAGCCTCCTTCCTGTGTTTCTGCCACATCACGGTACCGGCATCACAGCTATATATATCGACGAATTTTCAGATATTTGTTTGATTTTTTGCCCCTTTAAACATTTAAAATATTTGACAAATGAATATGGAAAAAAAAAAGATTTTACTGGTTTTCTGAGGCCAAATTAGAACCTGGAAATGATATTTTCCCCGCAGTGCTGAATGAGAAGAGCCGTAACCACAGCCTACAGAAAGGGGATTTATAGATGATTTATAAGATATAATAAATGTGTCTGATAATAAAATAATATAAAATAACGAGGCATTAATTGTTTATTAATAAACTATTGTTTTCTAAATCAGTTTCTGCTAAAAACAAATCTCCATCCCCGGATGCACCTTTAGAGAGAAATACATAATTAGCTAGGCTACATAATTACATAGTCAGAAGATATTGGCTTTTGATTTGAATTTGTTCGTTTTAAATTGGACATTTAAAGCTTTAAAGCTTTAAATGTCAAATTTAAAATGAACAAATTCGAATGCGGTGGCTGTTTCAGTTCTCGCGCTTCAGTTCACGGAGATCATGAATCGCGCCTGTTTGTTAAAGCACAACATTTTCTTGTTATTGTGAGTTTACGCAAATAAATGTATTTGCGAATAATGTATTATTTTTTTCTGTATGACCAGAAATGAAAGAGTATTTTAAGTTCTTTCCACTGAAAGAACTGCAATGAAACTGCAAGCACACACACTGGATATGCGTCAAAATATTGTGTTTATTTGTGCTTTGTTCCTTTTTTGGATAAAAGCGTCTTCTACATATGCAGCCTATAAAATGTTACTATAATGATGATTATTATTATTATTTGCGGACACGGAGTTTTTGCGAAATGGACGTGTTGCCAATGTGCGTATTTTCAATTGGCAATTTCAGTTTGAAGGGTGATGGAAACGCGCAACTGCTCTGAACTTACCACTGCGTTTTATTTCTATAAATTAATTTAGTTTTAAATGGAGTCCAACCAGTTATTAAAGGTGTTAAAAATTAAATCTGTATCTCGAGGTTGCGGCGCGCACAATATGGTTAACCGAGTATTAACCGATAAGTGCCTTGGTTAACGGTTAATGAAAAACTTGAAAACGTGCAGCCCTTCCGTACTGAAGCTGAGATCAGTGCGGAAGGGAAAAGAGCCATTTCCCTATTAAATAGCTGAATTAGCCCTATTCTGACTATTTTATTATTATTATTTATTATTATTATTTTTATTTATTAATTAATTTATTTTATTTTTTTTATTGATTGTTTTAGACATGTTTGTGTGTGAGTTTGTGTGTAACTGATGGCCATATCAAATTCCTGTGTATCTGCTGATGCATTTGGCGAATAAAGTGATTCTTGATTCTTGATCTTGAGATCGTTCACCAGCTTTGTGGAACGGTATGCGCGTGTACATGTTTTCGACGCGTCCGTTATAGCCTACGTCTCATCCTGACGTCATGTGTCTTCCCGGGATTTTTACGGGTTGTGTGTGAACGCACTCACAGATCCCGGCAAATCACTTGCAGTGTGAATGAACCGAAATCAAACATTCCGGGACAAATGCTGGGTCACATTATCCGTGTATTTTCTGGAATCTCTGTGTGAAAGGGGCTATAGTGACATTTAGGTGTTAAAACATCTCCAAATACTTCAGTCATCTCTGAAAGGAATGCATGCACATGTACTTGTAGATATGCTAGTTCATCTTTCCTCAATTTAGCTGCCATGACAATATCTGCAATCTCTTTACATAATAAGAACACATGCCAATATCTGCTGCCAGGAGGAACACAATGGCCCATTATAAATGGCAACAATCTAAAAAGACACCATTTCTGAGTAGCTGTTCCTATGATCCCTGAAGTTTGAAGAAGTCGTTCAGATAACAGAACAGGCTTATTGGCCTTTCTGAAGCTCTTCATTTAGCTCAGTTATAGTTATATGCTTTTGTTTATGAGCTTCGCAAATAACATGTTTCATTGTCAGTGGAAAAACTCCCTCTAACAAATCATGCATGATGTCTGGGGGCAAAGACTTGGTCACATCAAAATAACCTAGCGCATCAAATGAACCACGTACACCATACAAAGCAACATTTTCTTGGTTATGCTGGACACACTGGAGATGACATTGGTGGACTTCAGTCGTTCTCAGAACAAAACTATCTTCCTGGAATTTTTGATTAATTTCTGAATGTGTTCCCATACGATAACGGCAAATTCGGCCGGAGTTAAAACACATGCGGAAGCCAGCAA
The DNA here is from genome assembly GCF_016745375.1 of Pimephales promelas. The sequence goes on from NW_024121566.1 coordinate 139,490, forward strand.
TCATATGCAATGACAGATTGTCAGCAGAAACCGTTGCTAAAGCAGCATAAACTTTGTGTTCTGTTCCACAGACAGTTACAGTGATGCCTTCAGTAGACAGCTGTTTGAGGTCATCTATCAATGGTTTTAATATGACGTCCATACCAAACTCTTTCAAATGTGAATAACGAACCAGCAGAGCCAAGTGAATATGCTTAAGGTGAGATCGATACTTTCCACCTACATTTCCAACCGTGTAGTAAAATGCACACAACTTATAATTCGCTCTCTTAGAACCTAAAGGGTTAACTATTTCCAATTCATCTTCATAGAAATGAAGTCTTAAGGCATCTGAATGTTCTCTAAAAAAACAAATGTTCCTTAAAATAAAGTCCATCCTTATAGTCCATCAAAAACAGTTCATCTTGGACCTTGTCATTTTCAGACTGTATTCCAGACATCTTCATGGGAACAGTATTTTTTTAAAACTTCAGAAATGGGAACATAGCAATAGGTTTCTATTTTGTGCCCTGAAGGGACTCTCAGTGTGTGGTGTACAGGCTCAGTGTAGTCCATCTTGGCTTTACAGTGTTCTTTAATCATATGCGGGGAATGAACCACCTCAAAGGCTTTATCAAATAAATCAGATGAGTGCAAAACCTGCTGAAGTTCAGGGCACTTTGAAATATCAAAACCACTTTTTTCAAGATGATAAGAAATAAAAGAATCATAGTTATCTTTGAAAAAACAAAAGAGAAATTTGACATCATCAGCAATGTCTTGTTGAACTGACAACCCAGATAGCAAACTGACATTGAATCAACGTGGAAATATGACATCGAAACAACGTTGATCTGACATAGTTTTGCTCATCGAATTAACGTTGAACCAACGTCAGACGCGTCATTCTTTCAAAACTAACGGAAAATCAACTTGAAATCAACGCGTTGTTTCAACGTTATGAAAGCGAACCAATTTTCGATTTTCATTTAGCTTTGAAGAATGCCGCGTCTGACGTTGGTTCAACGTTAATTCGATGAGCAAAATCAACATTGTTTCAATGTCATAAGAGACGTTGTTTCCACGTTGATTCAATGTCAGTTTGCTGTCTGGGAAATGTAGAAGGTTTTTCTCTCTGCATTTTAGAATGAATCCAAATAGATTATCTCTGAAATCTTCTAATTGTTTATCTAAAAGTGGCATTACTATTTGAGGATCAGAAGAATTTGGATCAGACTCAGAATTTTGCTGATCTAGGTTCAAGCCGTGTTGCTGTACTGCTGACTCTTCACTGGGGCAGTCATTTATGTTAGTAGATTTTCCAAAAACGAAGCATCTGTGCTTCCTGTAAACATGTTTTCTAAAAGAATGGAATCGTGAAAAAGTTGATTGGCACTGATCTATACCACAGGTGATACTAAAATTTGGTTCATGTGCACGTGCAACTCCAACATGTTGGATTAAGTTCACAAGAGTGAATGTCCTTCGAGTGCACTTTGGGCAATGGTACAGTTGAGGCATGATGATAAACTTAATACAAAAGATTTATCATACGGAGTAAAGTCACTGGCAGTGGTTTGTCTCCCTCTTCCACAATGTTGACAATGCGCCTCTGAAGGAAAGTCAGTGTGTTTTTCAGGTGTGGTAGATATGCAATGTTGAAAGTAAAGTACATACAGAAGGCTGTTATGAAGGCTTCATCAAGGCTGGTGCACTGGCACACATCTATTCCATCTACATTCACCACACTGAGCCCTCTTCCAATGATCGCCGTTTTCCAGTCTTTATCCATCAGTTGTATGGTTGGAAATGGTGAAGCAGGGTCTCCCTACATAAAAGAAAACAGATTTTCAAATTCAAATAAACAAACATAAATTTAGTTTTGGCATTTTTACTGCAAGCACTTGGCATAGTTTTGTTACAGCCTATTTCATGGCATAGACAGTAAAGCTACATACAGTGCAGAACTGCTATAGCAATTAGAAGGCTAATATGTAAAGTTCACGTTATGCGGGTTCTCTAAAACCAATATTTTAAGATTTGTAACAGATGGGCTAAAAATAGTACAGCACAATAAAATATTACATGAAGTTCTGAAACAAGATGATTTTACAATTAATCATAAGGTGGATTTAATTGGAAACCTTTTATTGGAAATTTCACTGTATATACTGTAGATGGCTGAAATTTAAAGCAGAAAGGGACTGAGCTTTCAGCATCTGTCACTGTACTAACAGCGTGTTCTCTCAAAGACAATGGATGTATTTTAACGGTTACTTTAGCCGATAGCAACCATCTTAATTGGCTTATTTCTCGTGGACCTGCATTAATGACAGTTAAAAAAAAAGTTCTGTCAAGTTATTTTTTAAGCTTCTTTTGATTTTCACAAATGACAGATTTGTGGCGTGTTTATGAACTAGGCTCATTAGGGCTATTTAATTTTAGTGATATTAATATTTTGTAATTGTATTGTTTTTAGTGTTGTTAGTTAAGGGTGTAAATCGGACTGTTCATTACAACATGACATCGGTTCTCGCAGCCAGCGATACGATACTCGCCGATACCTCAAATTCTGCAACACAATTACGATTTGTTTCAGATAGCCATATATTAATTTAATAGAATAATAGGTATACAAGCCAATCATCATAATGATATCGTCAAGGGCGTGATCTCGGACTACCGTCGATTTACGATACTATTGTCACAACCCGAATTCAGAAGCTTACCTCTACAGTAACGTAGTGTTCAATCTTTTCTCTGAAGATGGATGGCAAGAGGATTAATCCAGCCCTCAAATCAATTCCTGAAATATTGGAAAAATATTTTGCAATGTGGTTAAGTAAATTACAGATAATATTGTGAGGTTCACTAGCAAGGGAACGGTCTCTACCTGGTATATCTTCAGCCAGGGCATCTTGTCTTGCTTCGGTGTACTCTTTTGCTAGTGGGGTTTTGATCTTGGCAAGTTTCAGCACATTAGGCAGAACACTCGCAAAACCCTCTCTGAAGCGATGGCAGAAGCTGCTTGTTGAAGGATACATTCGGTCAACCTCATTAAAAAACTGTAAAATATACACAAAGACATGATTAACATACTTCATTCTTATCACTGAAAAGCATTAGGTTTCTATACTGTAGCTTTGAGAAGATATTTTCAGAAATGTGTATTTTCCTTGTTTTTAGTGACAATTTCATAATTTCCAAAATATTAATATATTGCTTCCCTGCAACATTAAGGTGTTTTTACAATACTCACTCCAGCAGGCATTCTTAAGAATGGGTATCTTTTGAGTACATCCTCCACAGACATTCCTGCCATGATTTCTCGACGCCTCCAGGAGAACGTTCGTGTCATGCGGTCTTTAACAGTCAACATATCTGGATGCGTCTTCCGATACTCATTTTGAAGCATATTCACATGGGCCTCAACAGATGTTGAATCCTCCCCAACACAAGTTTCCTTTGTCAGAACAACAGAAACAGATAATTTTTAGATTGACAGAAAATGACATTATGCAAATAGTTTGCACACTCATTGAACAACAAGGTTTTTTTTAGATTAATAAAAAATAAATTAACATTGCATGAACAATGAGACCTAATGTTCAGTCAGTGAAAGATTTAAATGTCAGTAATATCTGCCTTATACTACCTGCACTAAATAAAAGCGAATCTTGAAAAAAATAAATGATGTACATGGCAGTGGGCTTACATGGTACACTCGCTGACTTTCGACACAAACTTGTAGATGCACTGGTGTTTTGTATGGCCAAACTTCTCTTTCAGCTTTCTGACTTCACTGTCGCTGACGAGTGGTGCACATTCTGCTTTAAACTTCCTCTTTAGGGACATGTGCCAGGTGTGCTAGTAAAAAACACAATATTTACTTTCTGGAACATGCCAACAAGTCACAAGTAACAATATATTGAGGATTTCGTAAACCGATAAATCAATGGCTTAAAAAACAATGCAACTTACATAGCCATTGCCCTCCTTATCTCTCAGGAAAGGGTATTTCACAACTAGTGCCTTGGCAACTTGAATATACTCTGTATTAGTTGAATACCTAGCACAAAAGCAGAAAAAAAAACAAAATTAATCTTTTGGTTGTCTAATGGTCTACATAAATTGTACATTGATTTCAAGTAGTACAGTTGAAGTAGCAGAGGTGGTAATAATTGTTATACTTACAGGGTGTATTCTGCCATCATTTCATACAACGTTCTAATTATTTTGTTGCGTATTTTTGGAATTGTGTGACACAGTTCCTTGGTGTCAAGCCTCGCCTGGACATCTTTGGGAAAGGTTGGAATGACAGTCACAAGGGGTAGTCTCCTGTGAGATGCTTCACCACTGCAACACAATATCAATACATCAGTTACCAATTGACCATTTGCAAAAGACCAGCCCCCTTTAGATACTGTTGCTATGTCCGACAAGCCACGCCTCTCATGCCACATCATGTTCTCACGCAGTGAAAAATACATTGGAGCAGAGAGGACACTGACAACACACTGACAGACAAGCTTACTTTCGGAAACAGTCTCAACTTTTAAATTTGGTTATTTAAAAAATAAATGGGGGGGGGGGGGGGTGTTGGGGATTGCACAGTACCAGAAAAAAAAAAAAAAACATTTCTGGACTTACAGTTTTTTTTTATTCGCTTTGGTACTATTTTCACAAGTAAGGTGTACATTTTCAAAACTCTTAGTGCTAATATCACAACAGATCATCAAAAGTGCACTTTTTTCAAACATTTCATCATGTTTTCAACTGTGTTAGTACAATTCACACAATCACAAAGTATCCTTTACACAACACAAAATAAGTGTTTCATCTACATTATTGTTTCATTCACAGTAACTGCCTTTCATAAAGCTCTTACTATCAAACTTTTGATTTGCATCTCTTTTTGTTCAGTTTAATATTGTCTATTATTTAATCCAACTGATCTTAATGTTTAATCAATTAATCATTTGGTAAACCTATAGATTTTCAATTCAGCAATATACAGTATATGGATTTTGAGAACTACAGAAATAAAATGTGTGTTTCTATGAATATTTACAAGTAAATTACATGTAACCACACATGATGAATACTCGTTATAGCTAATTGATTTCACATAGTGGTAACCACAATTGGCCACTATATACAGTAATGTGTGCACTAAATGTTATGTTTCGTTCTTATTTACGTAGTTACATTTCATTATAGAAAGTACACCTATGTTACAATTTTATCTGAAAAATAAAAACTATAATTTGCCTAAATGATTGTAGAGGATGTCTTCATTGATCCTTCACTTGATTAGGCCTACATACCATATATGATGGATATTTGGAAATTATAGATTATGTACGTAAATGTTGGGTACCGTAAGTGTATTGCCTAATGTTACAGTAAAACTGTGTAATCTGTCTTTTATAGTACTGTAGCATATTCATTTCAGCACTTCTAAGGCTGATTTGAAACATGTATCTTGCATTGTTTGCTGTTGGATGAACTGATTGTTAAAAGTACTAAACTGAAAGAAGATCATATTGTTGTGTTTCAGTGATTAAACCAAATGTTCTCATTACATATTACAATAATCTTGTGTTTGAAATAATGATTATGTGGACTGAAAACATGTGCAACTGACTGAAAGCATTACATCAGGTTTTGAAAGAATGACTAGCTGCGTTACAAGTGTGATCAGTTTGGATTTTTGTACTAAGAGTTTTGAAAATGTACACCTTACTTGTGAAAATAGTACCAAAGCGAATAAAAAAACTGTAATAAGATAAATACATAAAATTAATAGAAATACAAAAATAAACAAATAATCTGGCACCATAGGGTCATCATGTCCGCCAAGCCATGTTTTATCAGCCTTCAAAAATCTGTATGGTTATTACATATACATATTCATATTTCATATAATATTCATATTCCCATTATATATATATATATATATATATATATATTATTATTATTATTATTAACTGTTGGCAAACTAAAATTGTTTGTAGAATTTGTCAAATTCTTATTTTTACCTGGGTGCGCTTTCCCATACTGTTTCCTTGTGTAAGCAGTTGGAACATTTATTAAACATGTAGAATACTTTCCAGAGCATTACATATAGTATTATAAATTCAGACGTTTGTGATATATAAAAAAATAAAACATAAGATTATCTTTTTTAAATTAGATTGAACACGGAGCAGTTTTTTCCTGTGAGTGAGACTGGAAAACGAATCGGTTACCTAACGTAACCTCGGTTCTCTCTAGATGAGGGAACGAGTATTGCGTAAGCTAGCTTACGCTATGGGAAAGATTCATCTTTGCTGAGAAGTTGAAGCCAAAAAATTATTCCATAATTTTGTAATCATTGTCAACGCAGTCTCTTCTGAGGCAGACCATGAGCGGGCTAGCTAGCGGCTCATTGGTTCGCTCAGAGAGAATGCACGAACCTATGGGAGAGCGGCGCTGAGTCCGCGGCCAATGAGCGGACGGCGCTCGCTCACTGCGTCACAGCCCGCCAAAAGGGGCGTGGCTACAGTGTATAAAGGTCGCTCTCCCAGCTCGTTCGTTGATTCTGTAGCATGAAGCGAAACGCTAGTGGCGCAAGCACGGCCGGGAACGCAATACTTGTTCCCTCATCTAGAGAGAACCGAGGTTACGTTAGGTAACCGATTCGTTCTCTTACGAGAGGTTCTCTCGTATTGCGTAACACCTGGTCAACGCCGTGCGCGCTAAGTAACCACTAAGCATCCCAGGGGGAAAACACCGGGGGAATCTATAAGTGGATGAAGATAATACGGCGGCCAGCATAGCGGCCGTTATCATCTAGTGCAAAAACGCCCAAAGGCGGCCGGCAAAGCGGGCCGTGATGTGTAGGCTAATGCATAAGGACATAGGGGAACACAAGGGGTGAGCCGGTTGTGATGGAACTCCCGATAGTGCGGCTTCTATAGGAGGGCTGTGAGTACTAGACCGCCAGAATTTTAGCCTGTAAGGCTGGAACTTCTAAGTTATAAAATCTGACAAAAGTGGAGGGGGAGGCCCATCCCGCAGCCACACAAATGTCGTGAATGGAAATCCCGCAGGACCATGCCCACGATGAGGCCATGCCTCTGGTGGAATGAGCCCTGATGCCCAGAGGGCAAGGCAGGTCTTTAGCGGCATAAGCAGAGGCAATCGCGTCTACTATCCACCTGGATAGGGTCTGTTTCGAGGCGGCTAGTCCCTTGGTGCGGCCACCGAACGACACAAACAGCTGCTCCGAGCGTCTGAACGCGGCAACGCGTGTAGTGTACACTCTGATAGCCCGAACCGGGCAGAGGCGGTCAGCGTCACGTTCGCTATCGGATGCAGGCAGCGCTGATAGAGAGATCACTTGCGCCCTGAAAGGGGTACCAATCGCTTTTGGAACATAACCGTGTCTAGGCTTTAGAATGACTATGGAGTCATTCGGTCCAAACTCTAGGCACGCGGCGCTCGAAGACAGCGCGTGAATGTCCCCCACACGTTTTACTGAGGCGAGAGCCGTCAGAAGAACGGTTTTTAACGAGAGGTATTTTAACTCCACGGACTCAAGTGGTTCAAACGGTGGGGCTTTCAGAGCTTCTAGAACTATAGAAAGATCCCAGACCGGCACCGTAGGGGGGCGAGGGGGGTTCATCCTTCTGGCTCCCCTGAGGAAGCGGATGATTAGCTCGTCTTTGCCCAGAGACTGGGCGCGCCGGGGTTCAACGAACGCCGCGACGGCTGCCACGTAAACCTTAAGAGTGGATGGGGACCTGCCCTTATCCAGCATCTCCTGAAGGAACACTAGCAAAGACGAAACCTCGCACGTCCGTGGGTCCAAATTCTTGTCGGTGCACCATTTGGAGAACACAGACCATTTTGCAGCATAGAGCTTTCTGGTAGAATCCGCTCTGGCGTGTTTGATCGTGTTCAAAACCCCTTCTGGCAATTCGACGTGAAGACTAAAATTTCATCTTTTAATATTATTTCATTATTAAATATTATGTATCTTTATTAGTTTTCATAATCACTGTATTATCCTATGGAGTTTCAAGTTTGAATGCATGAAAAGAACATATGTCAGGGGAAAGCTATATATTGCTCAGAGAGGTATGTGTGCCATGTAACATGTTCACTCAGCATAAATGTTTCCACTGATGCAAGTGTACCACAGATGTACATAACAAGGAAAGTAGCGCACGTATGACATATACGTTCTAAGTTGGGAAGCTCAGAGCAACATGTTTGTTACCTTACAAGGAAGCTGTAAGACTGTGTGATGTATAAAACTCAATGTCACATTGTACCACCCTTAGAGAAACATGTAGGCATGACCGGGTGAGAGGGTAGAGGAACATGGAGAAATGCATAGACCAGGCATGAACACAACATCATGAAGTTTCTCTCCTGACATATATATAATATATAATAAAACTTTCTTGGCAAGATAACTGGTGTCCGGTCCCGTAAATTGAATAGTAACGGGGAAACACAAGAGGCTTTAATTCCAAGTCTACAGACGCGTAGTCGTTGGTCACCCATGCATGAAGCGCCCAGCGCTGTGGATGGGGATGCCAGATCGAGCCGCGGGCTTGAGTGAGGAGATCTGCTCTGATTGGAATGGGCCACGGGGCTGTCTGTGACAGCCGCGTTAGCTCCGGGAACCAAATCTGATTCTCCCAGCGCGGGGCTATGAGGAGCACCGAGTGGCGTGAGTCCCTGATTCTCTGAATAACCTGCGGTAGCAGAGAAATCGGGGGAAAAGCATAGAGCGGGCGGCGGGGCCAATCCTGGGCTAGCGCGTCCTCGCTCTTTGAAAAGAATATTGGGCAGTGAGCGTTCTCTTCTGACGCGAAAAGATCTATCTCCGCTCTGCCGAATAGGCGCCACAGCGTATGGACTGTTTGAGAGTGCAGGGACCATTCTCCGGGGGAGACCAGGTTCCTGGACAGCCTGTCTGGACCGTCGTTCAGATGGCCCGGTACGTGCGTCGCTCTGAGCGAGAGCAGGTGACTCTGGGACCACAATAGGATGCGGCGTGTCAGATGAAAGAGATTCTTGGATCTGACGCCGCCCTGACGGTTGATGTATGATACCACGGCCATATTGTCGGAGCGAATCAGGACGTGGTGACCGTGTATGCGCGGGAGGAAACGCAGCAGCGCGTTCTCGACCGCGATCATTTCCAGACAGTTTATGTGTAGGGAACTCTCGTGGCTCGACCACTGGCCGGCGGCCGGTGAGCCCTCGCAAATCGCTCCCCAACCCGAGTTGGATGCGTCTGTCGAGATAACTTTCCGGCGAGAAAAGGTTCCCATGGTAACGCCCCTCTGAAACCACTCGCTTACTGACCATGGCTGCAGTGCAGTGATACATGTCTGAGTAATCTTGATCATCTGGCGGCCCGTCGTCCACTCGTGGTGGGATACGCGGCTCTTTAACCAGAGTTGAAGGGGGCGCATGTGCAGAAGACCCAGCTGTAGCACAGCGGAGGCTGAAGCCATATGACCCAGCATCCTCTGAAGCGATTTCAGGGATGAATGGGTACCCATCTGAAACGAGGCGGCTAGGCGCTGAACACGGCGCGCGCGCTGTGTGGATAAGTGAGCCGTCATAGTGATAGAATTCAAATCTATTCCAAGGAACGAAATAGTTTGACTGGGCTGGAGAGAGCTCTTTGTCCAGTTGACAGAGAGTCCCAGCGCTTCCAGATGGTTGAGGAGAACTGTGCGGTGCGACAGAAGCTCCGTCTGGGAATCTGCTAGAATCAGCCAGTCGTCCAGATAATTCAGTATGCGCAGCCCCTGACTTCGCAGGGGGGCGAGCGCTGTATCCATGCACTTCGTGAACGTACGGGGTGCTAAGGATAGGCCGAACGGGAGAACGGCATACTGGTAAACTTGGCCCTCGAAGGCGAAACGTAGGAATGGCCTGTGATGAGGGTTTATCTGGATCTGAAAATAGGCGTCTTTCAGGTCTAGAGAGATGAACCAGTCCCCCTGGCGGACGTGCGCGAGGAGTTTCCTGACTGTGAGCATTTTGAACGGTCTCTTCATGAGCGCTTTGTTCAAAGCCCTGAGATCTAAGATCGGCCTGAGGCCGCCGTCTTTCTTGGGAACCAGAAAATAACGGCCGTAAAACCCCGACTCGGTCATAGATGGCGGGACTCTCTCTATAGTGCCCTTCTGCAGTAGCTTGGCTATTTCTAAGCGAAGCGTGTTCATAGCAGCCGGGCTGACAGTGGATTCGAGCCACACGCGCGAGCGTGGCGGGCGGCGACGAAACTGTAATCGATACCCATTCTTTATTATGCTTAAAACCCACGGGGAGATGCCGGGGATGGCTTCCCACGCTTCGTAGCATGCGGCTAGTGGTTGAATGGCGATTTCGCCCTGATTGCTGCACATAGCGGGCTGGACACTGGGTGTGGGCACGCTTATAATGTGGATGGCAACGGGACTCAGAGAGGAGTTTATGGGCCGTGTGACAGAGCGGGCAGAGGGGGGACACGCGCACGGGCTCGTGGGCGTGCTTATGTTCTCTGCTACTGGAGCGGATAGTGCACGCTCCGTGAGAATGGGCTCTGTGAGAGACCCTGGGCATTAAGTGCTTGTGTGTGTACGTGAGCACATGCTTGTGGGCACATTTTTTACACTTGAGGCTTTTATGCTCTTTTTGTGAACTCTCTGGGTAGCCGTGAAAACGGCTTTTAGTCGCTCGCAAGCGGGCAGGGAAACCGGCTTGTTTGTGGCGGTAAACACTACTGCAGTCAGCGGTGAGACGGGGACTAACAGTGGGCGAAGCTTTGACGGCGGTCCGGCCGCAGCGGGAGAAAGCCGTCTTTTTCTCAGCTGTGCTAGGCAGACTTCTGTTGATCGGGCTTCAGCGCGATCTTGGGTCGAGGCCCCCGGGGAGGAGGCTGTCTGCGGCGGCTGTCTGAGCGAGAGCGAGGGCGGCCGCCCTGTCTACGCTGGGGCTGCTGAGCTTGCTGAGGCGGGCGCTGCTGTGGGGTTCTGGCAGGCGGCTCGTGAGAGCGGCCCGTCGAAGAGCTCGAGCGGCGGGGCAGGAACAAGTTCATGGCCTGAGTCGCTTTTTGTACCTCGGAGAAGCGGTCAACGATGCCCGTGACGGCAGATCCGAAGAGCCCGGTAGGAGAAATAGGCGCGTTGAGGAACACGGCGCGTTCTGACTCTCCCATGTCGGTAAGCGTGAGCCATAAGTGTCTCTCGGCGACACAGAGGGCGGCCATGCATCTCCCCAGAGCTTGTGCGGCGGCTTTAGTGGCGCGAAGGGAAAGATCCGTAGCGCTTCTCAGATCCGAAAGGACGGGCGGTTGCCTCCCGCTGCTCACCATTTCGCACAAGATGTCGCTCTGGAGCACCTGGAGGACAGACATCGAATGCAGCGCTGAAGCGGCCTGACCGGCGGCGGAATAGGCGCGGGCATGGAAGTTAGAGGTCGCTCTGCACGCTTTAGAGGGAAGCGTATGAGAAGACCGCCATCTAGCAGAGGGCGGGCAGAGATGAGCGGCGACCGAGTCCTCGACGGGCGGCATCATGGCAGTATAACCCTTCTTGGCGGCTCCGTCCACTGAGCGCAGCGAAGGGGACACATCAGAGCGATTACGAGCCGAAAGAGGAGCGTTCCAGGATTTCGTGAGCTCGCTGTGAAGCTCAGGCAGGAATGGTGCAGCCCGGCTGCAGGCGGGGGCCGGGCGCCGGTGCAGGAACTTCCCATCCATGCGGTTCGGTGGTTGCTCAGGGGGAGGAGACCACTCGAGACCCAGGCGGCTAACGGCCTGTGAAAGGAGGCGCGTTAGTTCCTCTTCGATGCCGGCGCGGGTCCCCGCAGACTCTCTCGTCGATGAGCCGATCGACGACCAATCCTCGCTGTCCGAAGCGTGCGGCGAACAAGAGTCCTTCTCATCCCCGGTGTCATCGGAGGCGACAGAGCGGCCACTCGGCGGCAACTGTAAGTCCGGCAGGGGCGGAGAGGGAGAGCGGTCGGTGGGCGGCGGCGGCGGCCCACATGGATCCGCAGGGGGCTCCGGCGGCCTCTGGGAGCGGCGTTTCTTTTTCCGCGGCGAAGTGAGAGGCGGCGCTGGAGCGGTTTTGACCGCCTGTAGTCGAGCCCGCAGGGTTGACAGCGGCAGGTCCTCGCAGTGGTCGCATCCTCCGTTGGCGAGGGCGAGCTCTGCGTGTTCCACTCCGAGACAGAGAGCGATGGGGTGGCGGTCTCCTTCATCGAGTGGAGAGCGGCATGAGCCGCAGGAAATACGAGGCATCTTTAAAAAGACGCTCTGCTCTTTTAGGAATATGGAATAGTAAAGGATACGCGTCGGATGGCGCTAGCTTGCTGGGCGGCTGAAGGTGGCAGACGGCCGGCTTCCTCAGACTCCGGAGCTCGCTAGAAGGTGCCTTCTCGACGACGGCGGATTCTTCCCAGGACAGCGGATGCGTGTTGCTCGCTGAATGAAAAAGAATCAACGAACGAGCTGGGAGAGCGACCTTTATACACTGTAGCCACGCCCCTTTTGGCGGGCTGTGACGCAGTGAGCGAGCGCCGTCCGCTCATTGGCCGCGGACTCAGCGCCGCTCTCCCATAGGTTCGTGCATTCTCTCTGAGCGAACCAATGAGCCGCTAGCTAGCCCGCTCATGGTCTGCCTCAGAAGAGACTGCGTTGACAATGATTACAAAATTATGGAATAATTTTTTGGCTTCAACTTCTCAGCAAAGATGAATCTTTCCCGTAGCGTAAGCTAGCTTACGCAATACGAGAGAACCTCTCGTAAGAGAACCCGTAGGGGATTAGAGCGGAGTGATAACAGAACTCTTAGAGTGCAGAGAGGAACGGGCTTTTGCTGCAGTCCTGGCTTTGCGTCCATGCCGTTAGGAGCTAAGCTCTAGATTAGTGTATTTTTTAACTAATTTGCGGAAAAACTAATCGATCACGAGTGGCTCATCAGGTAGATCTATAGATAAACTCATCTTTCAGGGATTTGACCGGCCGGATTCACACTTCAGCGTGAGAAATCGGGGGTGTGGTGTGAGAGCGTGAGAATTGGCTCAATTTTGCGTGAAACTCACGCTCAATGCGTGAGAGTTGGCAACCCTGCGATCATGTGTTTGACTAGAAATCTACAGCATTAGACGCTATGCTGCTGCTGCATCTGAATAAAGATTCTAGAGCGTTTTTTTTTTTTTTTTTTTTTTTTTTTTTTTTGCCCGATTCAGATCAACTCCAAAAAGGAGGACAAATGAGCTTGAGGCTGCGCCGGACGCCGGACACGGAGCTTAAAATCCGGACGTATGGCCACCCTAGCTTCATCTAGCTAATGTTCTGCCCACAGCAATGGCGCCAAATCGGCAATTTGCCCGTATGTTTTGACGTCATGTAGGAACTATATTGAAACGGTGTTTGTGATGCGCCGTTCACACAGACTTAAGTTATTTCTTTGCGTCAAAAAGACGCCATCTTTATAAACCTCGACCAAGTGCATAATTGCGGGTGTACTCACACTAGGCAGTAGGCATGGTTGCCATGAACCGGGCCCAATTTTTCTTATAGCAGCTGTCTGAAAAACAGCAAATATTAATATAAAAACAAATTTAGTTTAGCGATATAGGGATGACACAATCTAAAACACATGGCAAAAGAGCATAGACCAGACTGAAACCAGAAGTTGACTACCGGCATCGTCGTCATGGCGGCGCCCATTGTTTAGAGCAGAAACAGGTGGATACCTTGTGTTCTCATTCTCTCACCGCGAAGTCTTGTTTTACTGTTGGTTGCAATTCTGAGCATTATCCTCCTGAGTTTGATTCCTGTGTTTGACCTGTGGATTGTTTATCGTTGCTGACCCTTCTCTGCCTGCCCTGACCCTGGACTGTTTCACTGGACTCTGATTCTCTGCCTGCCTCGACCCTTCGCTTGTATCTGGTTTGTCTCTGCCTTGCCTCCATTGCCGTGTTTGCTGTTGTTGACCCCTGCCTGTTTTGACTACTTTAAAGGAGCAATGTGTGATTTTTAGCGGCATCTAGTGGTGAGACTTGCGAATTGCAAACGGCAAGTCACTCGCGGCCTCTCCCTCCAATTGCAAACTCTATTTTGAAGCTACGGTGGCCAACGTAGGATAAAGTCAAAGAGAATAAACTATGTCGTCGTCTGAGTCTGCAGAGAGTAGCAAGACAAGCAATGAGGTTAGGGTTATATTTATTAAATTCTATTTTCTTTATTTTACAGTAAATCAACATGTTTTTGCGATTGTTATTTGATCATCATTGTGTTGGTGTTTTAATTCACAGACTTTACCATAGTTTCTATGCTATTTAGTTAGAACAAGGTAAGAGCTAAGGGTAAGAGCATCAAATCAGCTACGTAAGGGGAAATAGTTAACGTTATGATTTCCGAGGCATCACTCGGACAGCATTGTTTATACACGTTTTCAGAGTCAGGAACAACCTGAATACGCACCAGAGGTAACTGGAAGAGGGAGAGGGAGAGGGAGAGGGAGAGGAAGAGGAAGAGGACGGAGAGGCAGAGGTGTTGTAGGTGCAGTCAGGGAAGGGAGAGGCAGAGGAGGACCTACCCGCCGGATCGATGGCTCAGAGGATGAAGAAAGAGTGTTAGCCCTCCAAAGGAACCGGAGAGCTGTTACTGAGGTTTGTATTTATAAAGTTATTGTAACGTTATTATATTCTGACCTGTCTGCACTTTATAAAATCCAAGCACACAATGATAACGTTATTTACATAGTAGCTCTGTGCACATGTACCCCTGTTACTGTAACGTTAGTTAATAGTTTCATGATTTCATAGTTTAACCTGTCATTTACTGAGCAACAATGATTATATGAAGCAATATTACACAAGTTTAGCTAATACTGGCCAGACTTTAAACCCCATATGGTACCATATTCTCAACATATGTAATATTTAAAATATGTACATCATTTATCAGAATCAGAAATTGTGTATTGATAACCTATAGGATATTCTGGGTCAAATTTGCTAAGCTTGCATGTCAAGATACTAAGAAAAAGAAATCACTATATAAAGTAGGTAACCAGAAAATATAATACAATAAACAAATTCTAAAATATAATAGTTAATTTTGAGTGGATACTATATTAAAAACAACATTATTGAGACAGTAACCAGAGTATATAAATTGAGAATATTGCATATTGATTATTTTTCCCTGTGTCCCTTTTCTTCAGAGACTTCTACAGGAGATGACCCTAGAAGAACACCGAGAGCTCTCCACCCTTCTGCTTGAGAGACAGCCAGGCCTGGTCTTTGATGCCTTGATAATGCATCAGCGCAGACACGGTGCTCCACCTTCTGCTGGAGTCCCAGAAGTACCTTGGTGTACTTGTGGTAACTGTCGGGAAATGCCTACAGACCAGGAGAGGAAATGCTGTGGCCAGGATCAAGCTAACTGTGTGAGCCTAATGCCTCACTTCTCCCAGTACTGCCTTGAAGAAGGCTTTATTCGCATTCACAGACAGTACCGGGAGGACATTACGGCATTAGGCAACATCAGGGAGCCTGGGGATGACAACCGAGAGTACCGTTATGGAGCCTATAGACACTTTATCTATTGGCAACATGGAGCTTTAGGCCAGGGAAACCGACTTGTCATTCCCAGCTGTTGTGTACGGAGGATCAGGGACAAGTTCCCTGATCCTCAAGGACACTACACTGGTTTTATTCCTGGACTATGAATTTCCTTCCAGGCCCTCTGGCATGTTCATACAGTTTCCACAAGTACTCCCAAATCTGCCTCAGCATCATCAAGGCATCAAACCAATGTACATATTTACCGTTTGATTTATTATTTTTCTATATATATTTATTACTATTGTTCCCATTTTTATGTCATTTTAATTTATGTTTTACAGTTATATATATTGTTATAGTTGTTCATCTGTAGTTCTATGTTATTGAAAAAATAAAAGTTAAGAAATAGAAAAGCATGGTGTTTTATTTTCCATTATATACATTTGAACATGTTTTTTTTTAAAAGTATGACAATTTCAAAATTTGCCTTCAAATTATCAAAATCAATTTTATTTTTACATATTTTCAAAACATTATACATCTGTAGCCTTAATTCTCATTATTGATCAAAATTGAACACTTTAATTTGAGCTACCACTGAGAATAATATGCGCTGTTAACACTGTTTTTAACTCGATAAAATGAAACTAGTTGAAATCAATGATTTTGACGTTGAATTGAAATTATTTCCTTCGTGATCCTGCTGACAAGGACACATGCAAGGTGATCTCCTATGGGGATCCTTCCATATCGGATGCTGGTTGGAGTAATGGTCCTGTTGAATACAGTGCAATCACACAATTACAGACTATATTTTAAACCAAATATCATTCATTGACACGTAATAGGGTACAACATAGTAGTCAAATATTTTATTACTTACCTAGACCTCTTCTGACTTGTCTCTGCAACAATTCAGATGTGGCTTGTGCAGGTACAGGGGGCACCAAACCAAGCTGTCTTGGGTCATCTGGTCGAAGGCTCCTCCTTCTAGGCATCCCCACTCCGCTTGTGATTCTGTTATTTACAATCCTTCCTTGCAGCTCGGAAATGTATCTGTATGTTTTTTCTGTTTTCATGGCATATACACTGTATCTTCTAGCGTTCTTCTTATACAGTTTTTTGAAACTGAAAATACACAAATTATAACCATAAACCATCAAATTGTTAGTAGATCAATAGACAACCAAGAGTGTAAAGACAATCCATTGCTTAAATTATTTTTTCAAATATTGTACTTTCAATATGACTTTAATATTATTGTAAAACATACATTTCTTTCCCATCCAATGTTTTCAGTGTTGGTCGGTTCAGGTGGTAATTGTAGTCCAAAGCAGCAAGCAGAATTCTTGCCTCATAAACTGGAGGGCTGAATGCATAGCGCTTGCTAGCATACATCAGGATGTGGTTATTGAATGACTCTAGGTCTGCAGTCGATCTAATAGAACAAACAAATGTATAGTTCTGTGTAAATGAACAGTAAAACACAAACATTAATAAAATACATTGTTCAAAAAAAAAAATATAGCCACACTACCTGAATTTCAGATATTTGTGGACATCTTTCTGCCACCTCTTATTTAGGACTATATCCACTAAAGCTTTGTGGGACTGTGAGTCTCTCTGGATCCACGCCTTTTCCCGTATTTGCTCTGATTCAAGGTGACCGTGTTGACAGCTTCCCATAGTCCATGTGTGAATGTTGCAGACATGGTGAAGGATGCCTACCCATAATGCCTTCAAAACATAAAAACGCAATTGTAAGATGTCTTTAATATAGCAATTAATGAGAATACTCAATGATAATTAAAATAAAGTGTGCTTACAAGAAATTTCTCACGTGTGTCGGCAGTCTTGCAACACCACCAAAAATGGTTGACTATGTCCTTCAGCCAGTTCAAGAGGATGGACTGTCCTTTTATCTTTGCTGCCTTGAAAAGAAAAAAATATAACCGTTTAATACAGGAATTCAAATATAGTCTTTATGTATAGTTAGTACACTTACTGCTGCTATTTTTTTCGCTATGTTCTTTGCACCATGCCACATGTCCAGACTGTGATGAATCCCTAGGGCCTTGTATTTGCCTTTCTCTGGATCTATGAAGTGGTAAATAATGTTATTTTATTGTATTATTAAAATTAATAATATACTTATGCATTCATAAAATATATCACTAGAATACTTACTCATAAGGGCACCAATCTGGGCATGGGCATCCGTGCAGATCTCCACAAGTTTTATCTCTGATGTAAGCTTGTCCACAGTCTGGATGAAACCCTCCTTCTCCATGACGACTGAGTTCCATGATGTTTGCCGCTTGTCTATGGTGGCAACATGTATGATCTCCTTGGTATCATTCTCCATGGCGGTGTAGCTGCAGTATTGTGCACAGTGTCCAGGAGAGTCATTTCTGCCATCCGCTGAAACATAAATATAGTACAATGAAAAAATTAATTAATTGCTTCCATAATGTCATTGCTTAGTGTATTCAATAGCTATGTTACATTATACAGTATCAACTACACACCAAGGACAACAACATCTTTTCCTTTAAGCCGACAAAGAGTCTCTTTCCTTCTCTCTTCCCAGAAGTCCTTTATTGAATTGACGCAGTAAGTGTCCTGAATGGAGAAGAAGGTGTTCCTGTTCACCATCCCCATGTTCATGAATTTGAACAAGAGGGCAACTTTTGCAAAATTGTTGCCAGACAACAAAATGTTGGTGGATAAGAGAAAATCTCCAGCTTGCATTCCAAATTTCATCACAGGCTGGGAATTCCACCTCCACAATCTGTGTCCATTAGGACAGTTCTAAGAATCACACAGAAGAAACATTTTGTTTGGTAATGTACGGTACTGGCTTCGCTTGTTGATTAAACTTTCATTTTATACTATTTGAAATTTGTTGTATTCTGAGATTTTTTGGATTTACCCATTCGATAGAAACTGATGTGCCCCTGGTGGTGATGTTGATCTCAAAGGGTGCAACAGAGTTGCACGGCACACCAGTCCTCAGAAGTCCAGTGCATTTATCCACAGGCAGAACCAGAAATGTAGCCAGTTGTCTTAAGCAGTTCTCATAGACTATGGAGGCTCTGACACCTATAATGTCATCTTCACAAAGGACATTCGGAGGTTCTGGGAAAACAGGGTCGTTATCACAAGTAAAAGGCACATCAAGAGGGTCTTCATGTGCAGGCATATCATGAACAGTCTCATCGATTCCAATAACAGGAAGTCCATCGATAGAGTGTGGTTTCTTCAGTGCTCCACCCATTCTGTTGAGGCACAAAAATCTGTAGTAAACAGACAACACAAAACAATTGCAAATAGAGAATGACAAATAACACACCGTATCGAAATTGGTGGAAGATACTCTTCATCCGAGCTGAAACCATTCTGCCCATCATCTCTTTCAAAGGAGTACGGGGAAGCTTCATCTGCCCAATCAATTCTGTACATAATGACAATTTTCAGTTAAAAAAAAATACTTAAATAATTTACATGAAAAATTATCAATTTAAGTATAAAGTAATACTTACACACTATTCATTGGGTCATTGAAAACACTTGGCTCCAAATTCTCCTCCAAAATGCTCATGTCATGTAAGCTGGAAAAAAATATATATATGTTAAGAACATTTGGAGAAAAGCAATACATGACTAAAATATTAAAATGTTATGATGTGTACATGTTACCTTTGTTCAAGGCCCTGAATTTCAGTGGCTTCAACAATGACATCAAGATGCTCATCTCTGTAAAGAATTAACAAAGAAAGTTGTGTATATCCCACATATGCACATTCAACACTAGATATAGACCAAATATAAATTCAAATTACACAATAATCATAATGATCTCTTTTATAATTAAAGATAATAGGAAAAAATCGATAGGACATAATGCATATTTCACCTGTCTGTTCCACTGGAAGCACCTATACTTGACAATGCTGTAGCTGGGACTTGAAAAGGTTTTGACTTCAAGGGAGTTGATGTTGTAGGACCTGTCTCATACCTGGAGAAACAACAGCAGCATCAATAAATGAAGTGCTACTTGACACTGTCGTATACGACTGTAATACATTACTGTATTGTAATTCACAATGTGTAGCATCTTTTTATGGTTTGCTCATCGGGCCTTATAAACTGAACATCCCCAAAAATATGACGTCTGGTGCAAGTATGATCACCGACAGACAACATAGCAAACGTAAGCCAATTGTGTGTAACATTATGATTGTTTCTATACAACAGTACATTATAAAAACACATCCTAGATAATGTTTACAAATCCATAATCAGGTAAGGATCAAGGTCCTTAATATGTAGAATAATTATACTGATCAGCTAACTTAATTGTCTCACGAACGTAACCAGCAAATTTCTTCTCACATAGCAAACACATAGCTAATACAGCTAACTTTAGGGAGAAGCACAAAGTTACATGAAACAAACTAACTAACGTTACATATTTTACTATACTGTCTGAAACACGGTGTCAATGACTATGCTCACATTATCAAACAACAGTTTTAATTTTGATCGTTAAAGTTTGAATATCTTACCTGTCTAGCAGAAAACAGGCAACCTCGGCGTCGCTACGAAAGCCCTTTTCCCTCATAAGATCCTTCCATCTAGGAAAGGCCACACCGATGTTGACCCGCGATTTTTGTCTACGATTCTGCCTTATTTTTCTAGCTTCATCATGCTTTCTCTTCTTTGAAGTAGATTTACCCGGCGATATCGGATCTTTACCTGAACAGTAAGTGTGGTCCATCGTTATTCCGGAAATTCTGCAGCGTCTTTTTCTGCTGCTTCTGATTCCGGTTATATACGAAACGCGCTCTGTAACGATGTTTGTCCGCTGTCGGCTACAGTAGAAATATGACGTCACAACATGGCTGCCTTCATAGAAGGGGATTCCCACCCCTATGTAGATTTAAAAGACTCATTCTAAGGTAATACAAACTTTACGGTTCATTAAGTAAGGTCTTTATACACTACTAAACACATAGTTATGGATTTTATATTGCATTTCTGTCAATAGATCCACAGAATTCTTACACATTGCACCTTTAACTTTCTCAGGATCCATGCGCATTCCCTCAACCGAGATGATGTGTCCTAGGAAAGGAACAGGCTGTGCATGAAAAACGCATTTCTCTGCTTTGACAAAAAGCCCATTCTCTAGCAACCTCTGAAGCACTTGTTGGACGTGTTGCACGTGTTCCTTAACCTGGCCCTGGCCAGATGAATTTCGCTCCGCCTAGCTCCACTCATCCATCTGGAACCGATCCATTGAAATGGCGTTTCAGAAGGCTGGGCCTTATCAAAAATCCTTGCATATGATTGGATAAGCCACTTGTCTGTCATCTTTATCGACGTGCTATTTCAACCACTCACACCGAAGCCAACCCGTGACGCTGATGAGAGCGACGCAACTGAAATATTAGGAAATATTAAATGAAACAATATTAAGTGGATTGGACAACACGGATGAAATAGCCGCATCAATGTTAACGCTTGCTTCCTCAATGCGAGCCGCCATTGTTGTCTGAATCAAAACAGTCTCACGGTCGCTTCTCCACTACGTCACAAACTCCCGCCCTGCGTCCTGATTGGCTAAGCCATAAAGTTGGTTGGAGAAATCACTCTCAATGGAAGAGGTTCCAGATGGATGTGAGCAGGGCCTGAAATTAACACCCGACCACCTGCCAAATGCGGGTGAATTTTGCTATTGGCGGGTAACAGTGTCAATCTACCTGCCACATTGGCAGGTAGCCAATGAGAATTGAGTGATTCATTAGGATTTTTACATTTCAACTAAGTCCGCTATTGCGTTTGACTTTAGCTAAAATGTGGCGGCACATTACTGGGGTAAAGAGGCCAGCTGAAACAAAACAGCCAACAAAAAGATGAGGATGAGAAAAAAAAAAAGTAAAGAAGACATTTTAATACAAAGTGAACAATCGGCGGCAATGGCAAGGTTCGTGAGCGGCTGATTTATGACAGCGACTGTTGTTTCGTAACGTTCATGCGATCAGAAAGAAGATGAGGCTCTTTTTCTGACTACGTGTGCGAGTTGGGTGAGATGGGATGAGATAATGTAACGCGTCGCTGTTGTAGGTTAAAGTACAATGACAGTTGCACAGATGTGTGTGCGTGTGCATGTTGGGAGTTGGGAACCAGTGAGAAAATGTCCGGTACCCGGTAATTTTATCAGGAATAACAGTCTCTATTTAGTTCATATTTAACCGTTCCTGAACGCTGTAACAAAAAGCTGTTAAGAGTAAGACCTACGTGACTAAATCCGCCATCAACACAGCCGCGTGTGATTTGTTTACGAGCTGCGGTAGGTCTATCTGTTGAGTATATACTACAGTATATTATAGCCTATACTATACTGTATATGTTGTGTGTGTGTGTCTGTCAAAATCAAGGAATAAAAAGATTTTTTTTTAAAATGTATGTTATTAGAGTTATTATTACTTGACAGCACTTAAATGTCTTACAAGTTAAAGAACAATATTGTGAAATTCCTGGGGGGGTTTTTTTACGTTTATGAGGCAAAAAAAAAAAAAGGCTGGTAAAAAGTCTCTTTGGCAGGTGAATTTTTAAATCCACCTGCCACAGTGGCCGGTGGCCGAAAAAATTAACTTCAGGCCCTAGATGTGAGTAAAGCTAGGCGGAGCTAAGCGGAACGACATTCATCTGGCTAGGGCCAGGTTACGTGTTCCTGGCGAGACGATAAAAAAAATCAATATATCATCCAGTTAGACATATATGAACTGATCGACCATGTCTCACAAAACGTCATTGACAAGTGCTTGGAAGACCACTGGGGAGTTGGAAAGGCCGAACAGCATGACCAAATATTTAAAGTTCCCCCTAGGGGTGTTAAAAGCGGTCTACCACTCACCCCCCTCCCTGATGCGGACCAAATGATAAGCATTCCGTAAATCCAATTTCATGAAGATAGATGCTCCTTGTAACCTCTCGAAAGCTGAAGACATCAACGGCAAAGATAAGTATTCTTTACCATGATGCTGTTCAACCCCCGGTAATCAAGACAAGGTCGCACAAGAAGCTCGCCCCCGCTGGAGAAGAGGAAGGGCGGATGAACCCCGTTGCTAGAGAATAAGAAATGTATTTATCCATGACCTCTCTCTCTGGGACAGAGAGTGAATATAATTTGCCTTTAAGCGGAGACGTACCTGGCAGTAACTCTATAGCACAGTCAAAGGGATGATGCAGAGGAAGAGAATCAGCCCAAGACTTACTGAACACCTCCTTCAGAATCAGATCCCAGTACCTCGTGGACACGTTAGAAAAATCCACTGTCTGCTCCTGAAACAAAGGAACAGAAACAGACGGACAGGCAGACACAAGACAGGACTTATGACAAAAACTGCTCCACGCTGCCACCGATTTGAGCTACCAGTCTGTTTTGGGGTTGTTACGAGTGAGCCATGGGTGACCAAGAACGATGGGTGCAAGCGGAGTGTCCAGAATGTAAAAGCAGATGGTTTTAGTATGATTGCCAGACGTGATGAGGATGATGTCTTCAGTGATCAGTGAAATGGTGGGGAGTCTTGACCATTGAGGGCGTGTACATCTGGTGTGGAAGGGGTTTGAGGGGAACTTGAAATCTTTGTGCAAATGAGTGATCCTCTCAGCTGCCAGGGTTTGAAATTCGATCGGAAAGTCAGATACGGACCTCTCTCCTTCCTTGCCGTAATTCCGCCAGCACCCTAGCAGCCTTTCTCCCCGTGACGGCCCGGTCAAAGACCCGCCGCATCTCTTTGGAGAGCCTTTGGAACGAGGAAGAGCATTCGTCTTGGCACACGGTAGACGGCAAGGAAAAGAAACTTTTCTGACATGGAGCCGAAATGACCTACCACAATGCATTATTTTACAGCACGTTCATTCACATGAATAATTGCATGACAATTTGTAATATTCTTCTTCTTATTATGATTTGTGTTAATGACGCTTATTGTTATTTTGAAGAAGGATGTCGTTATTATTATTATCATTTAACCCTCTGGTGCTCTTCAGTCATTTCTGACCGAAAAATTTTCTGTTTTGAAATTTTAAAAATCACAGCTTCATCGGAATATTACAAAACTTGGTGACTTTTATGGCATTGTTTATGTGAAGCAAAAAAAAAAATTGAGGTCATGATCCGAGCATGCTAAGTGATCGTAAAAAAATAGTCACACTCTAGTGCTCTTCGGTCAAAAATGACCAACCATAGGAAATGAATGGGAAATTGACGAAAACACAAAAAATGTGAGAATTTTTGTGTACAATCTACAAATCGGCCACGATGCAGAAAAAAAGTGCTCAGAATTGAAGGAGTGACACTCTAAAATATCAAGAGTGCAAAACAGACATACCCACCCCTACACACACACACACACACACACACACAAACACACTTTTATACACAAAAACACCAATAAATTGTGATTAAAGAAATCTGTTTTGAATATTTAAAAATCACAGCTTCTTCAGACATGGCATTGGCATTGGGTATGTGAACACACAAAAAAATTGAGGTCATGAGTTGAGCAATTTAAGTGGTCGTAAAAAAATGAGTCACACTTTTGCTCTTCTGTCAAAAATGACCGACCCATAGGAAATGAATGGGTAATTGACAAAAAAAAAATTCTCAGAATTTTTGTATGTACAATCTACAAATCGGCCACAATTCTAAAGAAAAAAGTACACCGCAGGAAAGGGGTGACACTCTACAACATCTTGAGTGCAAAACAGACACACCCACCAACACACACACACACATACAAACACACTTTTATACACATACACACCAATAAATTTTGATTACAAAAAGTATGTTTTGAATTTTTAAAAATCACAGCTTCATCGCAATGTTACGAAACTTCGTGACTTCTATGGCATTATGTATGTGAACGCACAAAAAAATTGAGGTCATGATCTGAGCATGCTAAGTGGTCATAAAAAAATAGTCACACTTGTGGTCTTTGGTCAAAAATAACCCCCATAGGAAATGAATGGGAAATTTGTGAATTTTTGTTTTGCCAATTTTTTTTTTAATAAGAAACAGTTTTTGAGATTGTTTCAACTATTCAAATCCACCACCAACAACAACAACAACAACAACAACAACAAAAAAAGTGTTCATGAACAGCTGGGGAATTCACATGCCTCTCCGCAGAGAGCAGTACATGCCATCTAGTGGTTACACCATGATTCTACGCTTTTTCTCTATACTGTAACCAGATGGTGCTAATTTTCTTCAAAAAATATTTTTTTTTTCTGAAGGCCTAGACTCTATATTAAACTAAAATACTGCATTAATATTTTTTTGAAAAAAAAAAATATATGGCAAAAATAAACCATAAATATTGCATAAATATTAATAAATTCAATTAAATTGTCTCAAAATACTAAATTAAAAAGAATAAATATTATAGAACAAAAATAAATTGCATTGGTTTAACTGGGATGGAGAAAGTTTCATTTTTAGGTGTCCGGTCACTTTTGACCGGGAAGATAACAAGTGTGAATCCGAAACGAAGAGCACCTGAGGGTTAAAAGAAGAAGAATGTATTATTTATTATTTTGTCAGTCTGAATTATTTTTTGGTCATTGAAAGCCTTTCATTACCGAACCCAGTCCGTGCACACCTGCCGGGGATAATCCTGAAACGTCAGGGTAAAGCACACATGCTCGCAACTGAAGGAATATATGCTTACAAATCAAATGCTTTAGTAAAGTCACAGAAATTAAACATTGAAATCCACGTTGCACAAAAATAAACACTGAAGTTTATAATTACTATGTTTGTTTGTTTTTACAGTAGGTCATAATATATCATATCTTTTAGTTTGTCAGTGCGTTTTGTGGTGTTAGAAATTTTTCTGCACATTTCCGGACTAACTTAAAACGTGCGTACACCACCTCCTGAGCTGGTGTAGGATTCGAGCGTGCCGTACGCCAACGTCCATATTGATAAATCTCAAAGTTTTGGGTGTAGTACGCAAGGTACGCTGGACATTTGGTGTACGCACTTTTGATAAATGAGGTTTATCATTTGTGTTTTGCACTTTGGAGTTGTGATGATGATGTCACCTGTTAAGCATGAGAGTTCTGCCAGTCCTGTTTTGAAAGTTAAATTAATCAGTTGGGCTGATTGGATTATCATCAAGATGTGAATGAGACTGTTACTGCGGAAATGGGCTGACTCCTGTACTTCATGCTGAGGGGGAAGACGAATGGAATACAGTATAAAATGTTTGAGCTGAGATTATAATTGGGTTCATTCTGACGCTGTTGAACACAAGGTGCCTTAAGTACCTTGCCACTGCTATGCTGTAATAAACTTCATTTTTGAGATCTTCGACGTCCACTTCATCTTTTCTTACATGTGCTATAAAAATACATTTTACTTACTTACAGATGAATCCAAAGATCCATTAACTGGCAAGTCATGCGCAGCTGTAATCATCCCAAAATACAACAGTAACATCCAAAAAAACAACTTCAGATCATCTCTGTCTTCTCAGTTGAAATAATGGCCATTCTTTTAGCATTGCAATGGGTTAGAGGAAGTTAAACCGCATAGTATTCTGATCAGATTCCATGTCCTCCCTATCAAGTATTCAGAGTGGACATTTATATAAGCAAGATCTTTTAGATTAAATAAATCAATTAATTGTTAGATTAACTCAACTACAAAAATTAACAGTTTCCAGCGCATGTGGGAAATTAATGTGGATACATTAGCAAAAGAAGCCCTGAAGGCAGAGAATATAAATAAATATACAAGATTCATTTAGCAAATTAGAAATTAAACTTATCATTAAAGATACTGTAAATAAAATGGATCAGGAAGAGAAATGAAGACATTTATAAAGCATCCAGAAAGAAGTGATTGTTAAGACAGGAGGACACTATGCTTACAAGGTTGATAATAGGGCACACAAGTTTAATAAACTTCTTGAAGTTAATAGGAAAACACTGGACTGGATTATGCATTCATTGTGGAGAAGTGGGAAATGTAAAACATATACTCTTGATGAGTAGAAAGTACTCTGAAAAAAGAAAAGAATAGAGAAGGCAACAGAAAATGGCACATAATCTATAATTAAGGATGTTATGATCTTCATGAAAGAAACTCAGGATTCAGGTTTTATTATTTTTATTTTATTTTATTTTATTTAGTTTAGTAACATATAAATTACATCCCAATGAGTTCACACCTCAATCCAGAAGATGGCGGTAATGCACTTTGTTTGAAAACTGCCAAAAACCACAGATGAAGAAGAAGATCCTCATTGGGAAGTTTTGTGTTGTTCTGGTGAACATCCCTGATTCCTGATATTTTGTCTTCCCGTGCATTACTCTTGAACTCTTTATTCTCTAAGTGATTCTTTGCTGTCTGTCCCGAACTGTTTGCTTTTGGACTGATTTATGTAAGTTTGCTTTCTGCCTTAAACTATGCCTGTTTTCGGATTACGAGTTGTTTTCTCTGCTGTTGTGTTTGCTTAAAGCCGTTTTAAAAAAAGAAAAATTCTCCACATATCATTTTGGTGGATTAAGTCTGTGGAAATTTCGTTTAAATATGTTTAGCTGTCGTTTTGATGTTGATGTATGTTTTAGCTCTGTAGCTACTGTGTGAAGTCGCTGGGTGTTCATAGTGAATATCGCTCTAATGTTATTGGTAGACTGCACGTCTGGCCATATCTATACAAAATACCATCAGAAGTGATATACAACTATAGAATTTTAATTTGACTTTGAATAAATTAGTTTTTGGGCTTAAAAAGAAACTGTATGCTGTAGGGAGAGTTTTTTTAAAAAAATATTACCGCAGCAGTGTTCAGTGGATTAACTGAACATTTACTAGATTGTTCATTTACTAGATTAAAGGTGAAGACCCAACTTTATGTATGTTTTGTAAAATTCCTTTATCTGTCAAACATTTTTTATTACATTGTCCTGGATTTAACGCAAACAGAAGGCTCTTTTATGAAGTTACTTCTTTGAAGGACATATTTAATGAGATTATGCCTGAAAAGGTTCTGGATTTTTTATCATATGTTAATTTAAAAAAAATATATTGTATAATATGACTTCTTGTTTATATTTGTTTTGTTTTTGTTGTATTTATATGATGTTTGTATTTTTGTAAATGAATTTTTGCCATGAAAATAGCTCTGACTGCTGACATGGCATGAAATAAAATAATCTGAATCATTTACTAGATTAACGATCGATCAATCAACAAATTAAGCTCACTCATACGGTCATAAATTATTAAAATGTCATTCTAATTTGACAAATATATGGAATTCCAAAGCTGACTTAATTAAAAATAAATAAATACATAAATAAATATATGGAGAAATGTAAAAAAGCAAAAATACATAAATTAATATACAAAGAAATGTAAAAAAAAAAAAGTACAAATAAATTAGTATTTTTACTTTTATTTCCTTATTTATGTATAATTGTAGTTTTTTCACACATTTATTTATTTATACATTTATGCATTTATTTATTTCCACTTTTATTTATTTCCTCATTCATTTATGTATTTATGCTTTTATGTCTAAATTTATTTATTTATACATTTATTTATTTCCACATTTATTTATTCCAACATTTCTTTCTCCGTATGCTAATGTGGGGGCCGTGTTTTAACTCAGACATCAGCAATCGAGCTCAGAGTGGCAGTGCTGATGCTTTAAAGCCACAGTGACACCTTGTGTTGTGTGACCAAACAAAATTGGGCAGACTATAGGTTAACACCTATTTTTTACAGTCTATGGTTAACACTCATAGCATACATGAACAGAAACTGCAGAAAATGTGTGAAAAAATACAGTCATACATAAATAGGGAAATAAAAGTAAAAATACCAATTTATTTGTACTTTTTTACATTTCTTTGTATATTTATTCATGTAATTATTTATGTATTTTGCTGTTTTACATTTGTCCGTATATTTATTTATGTATTTATTTATTTTTAATTAAGTCAGCTTTGGCATTCCATACAAATAATCTTTTTTTTTGTCCCTAATAGTCAATGTAATGCAGGGGAATTGTAAAATGAACTGCAGAAGTTCTAAACGTGCATCATAAAATTACAACACTTGAAATATAACTTTAAAATGTATGAATTAAACTCACTGAGACTGTCGACAGTTTATTTCCATGCATCATTTTATCCATGCATGTGGTTACACAGTCAAATCATATAAAACAGTGAAATCGTCCTCGAACCAGTGTTGCCAACTTAGTGACTTTGTCGCTATTTTTAGTGACTTTTCAGACCCCTTTAGCGACATTTTTTCAAAAAAGCGACTAGCGACAATTTTAGCGACTTTTAGACAAACCTCAGTAACCTCCAAATGTTGCCAGTACTGTCCTGCGAGCGCGAGCTCTTGCTTTCTCCCTGTCGTCACTCTCTCTCGCTGCGTCTCCCCTGTTCAGTGAATGGCTGAGAGGAGCTGACGGCCGCTGACAGGCGTGAATGAGCTGTGTTTTTCCACGGACTTATCACTTATCTGCTTTTCTTTTGTTTTATATTTAAAGAATTTAGTTTGATCATTTTATTTCTTTTCTTGTGCTTGTAACCGTAACACTCACTATCAGAGCGTAGTTCATCCGGTTCTCTCTCAATTCAGATAATGTTCCACATAGGCCTACAAAAAATTTAATCATTCACTATATTATAGCTACTCGTTCTATTGTCTGACAACAAAAAAGATAGGAAATGAAAACAGCTTTATTTGACTTTCAGCTATATGAATAGAGCATTAATTTAGTGAGCCTGGGTGGTCGTGGAGGCAAAAACTCGGGCCTGGGAGGAGTTCGGTGAGGCCATGGAGAAGGACTATCGGCTGGCCTCGAAGAGATTCTGGCAAACTGTCCGGCGCCTCAGGAGGGGGAAACAGTCCCCTACCAATGCTGTTTACAGTAGGGGTGGGCGGCTGTTGACCTCGACTGGGGATGTCGTCGGACGGTGGAAGGAATACTTCGAGGATCTCCTCAATCCCGCCGCCATGTCTTCCATTGAGGAAGCAGAGGCTGAGGGCTCAGGGGTGGACTCGTACATCACCCAAGCTGAGGTTGACCCTAGTCAAGAAACTCCTCGGTGGCAAGGCACCGGGTGTGGATGAGATCCGCCCCGAATACCTCAAGTCTCTGGATGTTGTGATGGCTGTCTTGGTTGACACACCTCTGCAGCATCGCGTGGCGTTCGGGGACAGTGCCTCTGGGATGGCAGACCGGAGTGGTGGTTCCTCTTTTTAAGGGAGGGTGTGTTCCAGCTATAGGGGGATCACACTTCTCAGCCTCCCTGGGGAAAGTCTATGCCAGGGTACTGGAGAGGAAAATACGGCCGATAGTGGAACCTCGGATTCAGGAGGAACAGTGCGGTTTTCGTCCGGGCCGTGGAACACTGGACCAGCTCTATTCCCTCTACAGGGTGCTGGAGGGTTCATGGGAGTTTGCCCAACCAGTCCACATGTGTTTTGTGGATTTGGTGAAGGCATTCGACTGTGTCCCCCGAGGCGGCCTGTGGAGGGTGCTCCGGGAATATGGGGTCCGGGGTCCTTTGCTAAGGGCTGTCCGGTCCCTGTATGACCGAAGCAGGAGCTTGGTTCGCATTGCCGGTAGTAAGTCAGACTTCTTCCCGGTGCATGTTGGACTCCGACAGGGCTGCCCTTTGTCGCTGGTTCTGTTCATAATTTTTATGGACAGAATTTCTAGGCGCAGCCAGGGGCCGGAGGGTGTCAGGTTTGGGGACCACACGATTTCGTCTCTGCTCTTCGCGGATGATGTTGTCGTGTTGGCCCCTTCACACCAGGACCTTCAGCATGCACTGGGACGGTTTGCAGCCGAGTGTGAAGCGGCTGGGATGAAAATCAGCACCTCCAAATCCGAGGCCATGGTCCTCTGCTGGAAAAGGGTGGCTTGCCCACTTCAGGTTGGTGGAGAGATCCTTCCTCAAGTGGAGGAGTTTAAGTATCTTGGGGTTTTGTTCACGAGTGAAGGAAGGATGGAACGGGAGATTGACAGACGGATCGGTGCAGCTTCAGCAGTAATGCGGTCAATGTACCGGTCTGTTGTGGTGAAGAAGGAGCTGAGCCGTAAGGCAAAGCTCTCGATTTATTTATTTATTTATTTATTTGGATCCCCATTAGCTTCCACAATGTGGTTGCTAGTCTTCCTGGGGCACATAAGCCAGCCAGTCGATTTACCGGTCAATCTACGTTCCTACTCTCACCTATGGTCATGAGCTTTGGGTCATGACCGAAAGGACAAGATCCCGGATACAGGCGGCCGAAATGAGCTTTCTCCGCAGGGTGGCTGGGCGATCCCTTAGAGATAGGGTGAGAAGCTCAGTCACTCGGGAGGAGCTCGGAGTAGAGCCGCTGCTCCTCCACATCGAGAGGGGTCAGCTGAGGTGGCTCGGACATCTGTTCCGGATGCCTCCTGGACGCCTTCCTGGGGAGGTGTTCCGGGCACGTCCCACTGGGCGGAGGCCACGGGGAAGACCTAGGACACGCTGGAGAGACCATGTCTCCCGGCTGCCCTGGGAACGCCTCGGTATCCCCCTCAGAAGAGCTGGAGGAAGTGTCTTGGGAGAGGGAAGTCTGGGCATCTCTGCTTAGACTGCTGCCCCCGTGACCCGGCCCCAGATGAGCGGAAGAAGATGGTAGATGGCTATATGAATAGAGCATTAATTTAGTGAGAAAACGCACTAGGCTGACAGGACGCAAGTACGACGTGATGACGTAATGAATATGCTAATTAGCGTTTGACGTAATTTAGCGACTTTTAGGGAAGGCCTTAGCTACTTTCCTGAGAAAATAGTTGGCAACAGTGCCTCGAACTGTCTTGCCTGCACTCGAGACAGTGATGCATGAGCTCCACTGAAAGTCTTCTTTCCTATTGGTTGTCGCTCGCAAAAATCGCTTCTCATTTGCATAAAGTTGAAATTTCTCAACTTTTGTCGATTGTCTCTTGTCGTTTGACACACCCACATTCTGTCGCCAACGGTCACTGTCGCTTGTGTCACCGGAAGTCGCCAGCACTCCATTGAAATGAATGGAATCATGTTGCTGTGACACTGACAGTGTGAACGTGGCCGTGATGTTTTTTGAAAATGCAGAAGGTTATCTGTGATCGGGTTAGTGTAGAGGGGTAGAATACACAGTTTGTACAGTAAAAAAATTTTATGTCAATGGCAAGTCCCCATAAAACATGAAAAAATAACATTGCTTGATCTGTTGAAATGAGAGGCCTGTTTGATCAAGTTGAAACCTTGTCATCCCTGTCTCATCAGCTGGACTGAAAGAAGCAAAACAGCGCTGTCAATGTCTAAGAACCAGATTTTATAAATGTTATTAGCCTGCATGCAAGGAGCCTATCTAATAAGGAGAGCTAAGTTATTATTAGAATACAGCTGGATTTTCGAGGTTAGCACACTGCATCTGGTAGTTAATATCAATGCATGCGCGTTTGTTACTCTGAAAGCGATCTAAATGTTTATTGTAGTAATGTTAGATGTCTAGTGGACACAACGTGTAACAACAACCACAGGCTATAGTGGCATTGCGATCCATAAGAATGTGTAATGTCGTGAATATTTATAATAGGATAAATTTGGGCATTTAATATTCAAATATTATTAGAATATTACGTAAATATATGAAATGGAATTCGAATAGTATTATAGAGGAAGATTGACAGCCCTGCTCTGAGGCCTCGAACCCGGTTCTCCGGCATGAGAGTCAGGCGTTCTAAAGACTGCAGACTCTAGCGTCTGTCGCCAGAGCACCTATTGAGATCAGAGGAGTGAGGTTTACTCAGACAGCAACTACTAGCTGGCCTCCGTTACATTGACAGTATTGATTAGGGGTGTCATGATTCGCCAAATCCTCGATTCGGTTACATTTTTGATAAGGTGGTCAGGGTTCGATTCTCAATTTTTACTTGTTTTTTTTTTTTTTTTTTTAAAGCACAAGTTTCTGATGCTCCTAAAAAGCTGACATCAGTTCATTGCGATCTCACACATCTCTGTTATTATCAATGAAGCTGACTGCGCAATGAATCTTTCACAACACTTTTTGTTTGTTTGTTTGTTATAATTAGAGGATTTGCCAGCATTCAGAATTCAGCAAAAAGTAAGTTTTGAGCGGTGAGGGAAGTCTATCGTAAATGCTTCTGATTGGCCATTGCTTTCAAGAAATCAACATGTATGTGATTTGGTTAAATCGCTCAATGTTGCAAACATGTTATAAATAGAAACTCGGGCCAGTAAATCGTTTCTATTTTGTTTTAGTTGTTCTTGTTGCTTTTCTGCAACAGATAAAAGCAATTTTATTAGTTTTATTCATAGATATTTCTAGTTTGCAGAAATAAATATTATACCAATCATAAGAGCTGTGAAAATAAGCAATTAATATTAGGCATGACGAAAACTAAAAATTTTCTTGACCGACCACTGAGCCTCATTAGCCGGTTAAAACTGGTTAACCGATTGGTTTAAAATATGCGCACACACAGCCCCAGCACCGTCCTTCCACTCATGTCACTTTTTGAAATCCCAATACAGCACGAAACACGAGTCCAGGGGGTCGCACACATTGCCGTGGCTCATTTAAGAAAATGACCGCTCCGAAGAGACGCCGCTTTAGTTTGAGGTAACGTTAACGTTAGTGCTAACAATAATAAAGAAAGATAATGATGATCATCACCACCTTATCTGTTACCACTGAAATGTAGATGTAATGTATTTCCAAATCTAAGCCCAGCAACTTACATCTGTGTCATTCCTTTAGGTGAAATGGTCCCGCACACAATTTTCTTTGCATGCTTAATTCATCCTGTCGTCTGCCCTCGCTCTAACCTCAAGTGTTTTAGCCTGAAACCTTTACTTTTCGCAAATCTTATGAGCGCATGAACCCAAACGCTGTGACCTCGCGCCAATTTTTTTTTTTTAACCGAGTACCGACAACTTTGATCGGTTAGCGTTGATACGGTCAACCATCGGTCAAATGGTCATTGGTTAACATCCCTAATTAATATAGGAATATAAATGCACTTAGATCATAATCTTGTACAGCAGTTCTCATTCACATTTTGACTATTAACATGAGAATGACCAGACTAACCTTTGGTACATCAAAAATATGATATTTGATAAACAGTTCTCACTTGTTTTCTGTTATTAAATCAGGATTCACTTGAAAATTCACATTCATCCTCCAGAACTCATTCTAATAACATAATGTTTTAATGATTCAGACCCGTTGGAAGTGAAAGAGCAAAGACAAGAACTGAAGTTAAAGGTGATGATGCTGTAGTTTGTTTCAGCCTGTTGATACCAATAAAACAATTTAATGTACCAATTTACAGAAGATCTCAGACATCACCATAATGAATGAGCTGAAAACAGGGAACTGTAAAGAGGTTTTTCAGCTGCTCAGTTTAACATGATGTCCGTGTACTTTTTAAATGCAGATTGGATAAAAACACATTGATCACAGTTCACACCTGCAGTGAAGCCCCTCCCACAATTCACCAATAAATACTGGGAATATTCCCATCATCCTACAAGAGAAGGACAAACTCCAGGAGTAGCAGCTGAAATCTGTGTGACTGTTAAAGATGGAGTTTATTAAAGAGGAGATTGAAGACATGAGTGATTCAGAGCCATCCGGAATAAAACATGAAGATACTGAGGAACAAATAGGTTGGTGTCCATTCTTGATTCTTCATTGTTGATGCTTTGGTAGATGTGAATTATTAAGCAGTATATGGATGATAAAGGATAGAGAAACGATCATAACCTTTAACAGTTGTCAAACAAATTTAGCTACCTACATGGTTCATGTAGGTTGTCTACAAACCGGAAGGTTTGCTCTGGCAGCTGCCGACGAGCTGGATGGCGCCTTGCATGGCTGACACCGCCGTCAGTGTATGAATGTGAATGTGAGGCAATCTGTAAAGCACTTTGGTGGTCATTAGGTCTATGAAAGTGCTATATGCAGTCCATTTACCATTTTAACAAGTGAATGACAGAATAAGAAGTGAAAGATCTGGGGCCTCATTTATAAACGTTGCGTACGCACAAAAGAAGGCGTACGCTGCTCTCTACGCAATAGTTGGTATTTATAAAAAGCAAACTTGACGGTAAAATGTGCCCTTCACGCAAGCTCTGACCCAGGCGTACGCACAAAAACGGGTGAAATGAGAAATGGCGACACCGTCGGCAGTTGGAAAAAACACGTGAAGGTTTGTGAAACTGTAGACGGTTGTGTAAAATAAATGGCAATACTGCCTCTCATAAATAACACGAAGACTTCACAAAGCAAGTCTTACAATTAACAGAATAAACGAACACCCGTTTGATCGATCTGCAACAGAAATGCAAATTAACACATCTTTCCAAAAATATAGTGAAATATGTTCTGCAATAATATCGACATGTTATACAATTCATCCTCATAAGATGGTAAACAAAACGAAATAATGTACAAAACTGATATTCTCGCCAATATGTCCGTCTAACGGAGCAGATATAGCAATTAGATAGTCAGTCAGAGATAGATAATTAGGGAGATATATAGATAGATCCATAAATAGATAGATGTATTATTTGTCCACTGAGGAAAGCTGTTTTCATAGTAAAATGTCTTCAGCTACAGAATCATGGTATTCGTGCATATGCCTTTAGTTTGTTTATTTTGATAAAATAGCGTATGACGTAGGTATGTCTCAACCATTCAGAAAGCTGCAAGAAATTACATTTGCGCTGAACTATTTCCCATTTCCAAATAGATCATAACCGGCATCCATACCTTGTCAGATGCAGAATTAAATGGATGTAAATAAAATGCCCCATCACAATGCGTATAATGACGCACAATGGCTGATATTGCGCTCTTGGAAGATGTGGCGATTAGATGGAAGGATTCGGAGTGAACGCATCATCTTCACAACAAAAGGTGTGGAAAAAATATGTTATTTATTCAAGAATTCCCTCATTGTGCAGTTTATTTCAGTTAGGACAGTCTTGATTTCGCCCAACTCCTTGGCCACCTTGAATTAATGACTAGACGCTTTTTTGCCTCGACTTTGTCCGACCATTTCTTTTTTATTTTAGGCTTCAGCATTTACGGCGTCTGCAACCTTTTGCCACTCAAGTGCCTTTGTGCTCTCCAAACAACATTTTTCTCCTCTTTTCCAACTCTCCAACGATAACTTTTACTTCACATTGAGTGAAGTTACGTTTTTTTTGTTTAACATGATTTCGCAATCGTTGAATATTAACTTGTGGGCGTTTCACGGACTATTTATGGGCAACTATGGGCATGACATGAAGCCGCAAAAGCTGCGCTACATTTAGAACTGATTGTGATTTATTAAGGGAAAAATGCGTAGGATGTGCGTGCACACGGTTTTATAAATCCTAATATTTCTGTGCGTACGCACGTCCTATGTTTCATCCGTACGCCACTTCTGACGCAAATCCTACGCAAAGTTTTATAAATGAGGCCCCTGATCTCTCTTGTTTTTTGCTATTAAATAAGGGTTCACTTGAACTGATTCTAACTGTATTTCTGTGTATTTTAGACCAGGTGAGAGTGAAAGAGCAAAGACAAGAACTGAATGAAGTGGAGGAGGAACATCGTAACTTTACAATTCAAAGAACAAAAGCCAAAAAGACGCACACCTGCACTCAGTGTGGAAAGAGTTTCACACGGAATGGAAACCTTGTCACACACATGAGAATTCACACTGGAGAGAAACCGTATACATGCACTCAGTGTGGAAAGAGTTTCAGAGATACATCAGGTCTCAGTGTTCATATGCGTGTTCACACTGGAGAAAAGCCGTTTAACTGTGATCAGTGTGGAAAAGATTTTATTTCATCATCAGGACTAAAACGTCATCTAGTAGTTCATTCAGGTGAGAAGCTTTATGTGTGTTCTCTCTGTGGAATGAGTTTTTCATGGCTGAACAGTTTTAAACACCACCAGAAAAGACACAATGGAGTGAGAGATTATGTGTGCTTTGACTGTGGGAAGAGTTTCACCAAATCAAGTCATCTGAAACTGCATCAACGAGTTCATACTGGAGAAAAACCTTACAAGTGCTCATATTGTGACAAGAGTTTCACTCAGTCTGGAAACCTGAAATTACATGAGCGAGTTCACACTGGACAGAAGCCGTACGACTGTACTCAGTGTGGGAAGAGTTTCACAAAGAAAGGAGACCTTGACAATCACATGAGAATTCACACTGGACAGGAACCGTATACATGCACTCAGTGTGGAAAGAGTTTTTCATGGCTCAGCAGTTTTAAACGGCACCAGAAAACACACAATGGAGTGAGAGATAATGTGTGCTGTTACTGTTGGAAGAGCTTTATTACACCTGCTGATCTGAAACGGCACCAAAGAATTCATACTGGAGAAAAACCTTACAAGTGCTCATATTGTGACAAGAGTTTCACTCGGTCTGGAAAACTGAAATTACACAATCGAGTTCACACTGGAGAGAAGCCGTACGACTGTACTCAGTGTGGGAAGAGTTTCACCCAATCAAGTAATTTAGTGACTCATATTAGAAAGCATTGTTCTGTGTCACAGTGAGCAAATATTTGTTAGATTCACATAAAGTAAATGTGTGTAAGCAATAAGGTACTGTTTTACTTTAATATTGTGTGTCAACCGTTTTATAATAGCAATAAGGTACTCGAGGCAAGTGCTGTATCTTGAATAAGTAAGGGCTGAAGGGGTTGCAGGCACTCCGCTTCACGTCATGCCTAACATTGCCCTTCAGCCGTTACTTATTCACGAAACAGCACTTGGCTCGAGTACCTTATTGCTATTATAAAACGGTTGACACACAATATTAAAGTAAAAAAAAAAAAAAGTTAAATCAATAAAAACATTCCTTCCGTTAGAAAAATATAGTCCCTCAAGCTCAAATAAAAACAACAAACATTCTCAAACTTTGTCTCATTCTTTTAATTTTTTTACAACACAAAATTTGTGAAATTTCCTCA
Source organism: Pimephales promelas (assembly GCF_016745375.1). The sequence goes on from NW_024121566.1 coordinate 177,128, forward strand.
CACAAATAAGCATAGCTTATCTCTCAGCACAATAACAAATAAATCTAGTTATTAATTTAGTTGCTTAAATGCTGCCTAACAAGCAGGGGTGTAAAGTAACGAATTACAAATACTCACGTACTGTAATTAAGTAGTTTTTTTCAGAAATTGAAAATTTTACTTTAAAGGCTAAAATGTTTAAAGTAAATTTCAATTTACTAGGTGGCATGACGATGGATAAGTGGTTTGAGGAACAATTTGGAGAGACTTCTACAAATACGAACCGTCATGCTGAAGTGCTGAAATCAAATCTAACATTTCCAGATAGCAAACTGACATTGAATCAACGTGGAAAATGACATCGAAACAACATTGATCTGGCATTGTTTTGCTCATCGCGTTGAACCAACGTCAGACGCGTCATTCTTCAAAACTAACGGAAAATAACTTGAAATCAACGTTGTTTCAATGTTAGGAAAGCAAACCAATTGCAAACTAATTACCAATTTTCATTTAGCTTTGAAGAATGCCACGTCTGACGTTGGTTCAACGTTAATTCGATGAGCAAAACAATGCCAGATCAATGTTGTTTCGATGTCATGAGAGACGTCGTTTCCACGTTGATTCAATGTCAGTTTGCTGTCTGGGTTGATGCATTCGAGAAGACTCGTAATAAAAAAATACCGTGTAGTAGTGATGCGCGGGTCGACTCGTAACCCGCGGACCCCGCGGGTCGGGTTTGAGCGGGTAAAGAAATTATCACTTTATTTGCGGGGCGGGTTGGGGCGGGTCATTAAGTTTTTTTTTTTTTTTTTTTTTATCCATGTATGTTGCTTGCAATTTCCAGCCTGTATAAAATATTTGGGAATGTCTATTTTCATATTTTATAAGGTTACAATACGATTGCCGTAGCAACGTAACTTGCGTGAGGTTCCCAAACCTTTGGTGTCACGTGACGAAAGCGCCGCGTCAAGCAGCTCCTGCCGACAGACGCGACTGCCTCGACAACAACAACAACGGAGAAATATAAGTGAAGATGGAGGACGAGGTGCGGGAGAAATTGAGGTCGGAAATATACATGATTAAAAGAAAAAAAGGTCAGGCTGCTAAATCTAATGTTTGGGAGCGGTTCTCAGAAGTAGTTGCAGCAGGAGACAACAGTAGTCTCGGCTACCTGAAGTGCAACTCGTGTGAAAAATATACAAACAGTAGCGCCACAAACGGGCACTTCCAGCATGTCAAGACATATTTGTGGGGGTCTAAGAAATAAAAAAATGGTTTAGCCTATTAGATGAATACAAATGCTGCTTTGTAAAAGTTGAAAATGTTTATGACCTGATTTATGGTTAATATTCACAAACGTCTGTTGTTGCCAGTTAACAGGGCAATGTTTCCAAGCACTTTCAGGCTGAAATAAAGGCTGTTTTCATTTACATTACAATGACTAGTAGCTACTATGTCTATTTAATGGTCGCGGGTGCGGTGCGGGGCGGGTTGTAAAAATAGAGAGAGTGGTGCGGTGCGGGCTGGGGCGGGCCAAATAATTTCATAAAAGCGGGACCCGCGGGTTGGAAAAAAAGCCGACCCACGCATCACTACCGTGTAGCAAACCCAATGGGCAGTGAAATGCTTCGGCGACTGGTATAGTGACAGGTGTGTTGCGATTAAGCACATCGGACAGTTTTATTGTGCTGAAATCTTTAGTAGAAATCGGTGTGTGATGCTCCGTTTTATCACGACCCTCTCTTCTCATTGTCTTTACGACTCCAACGAAAACATTATTGGATGAGATGAATTCACTGTCTCTCATCAGACACCAGGACAAACTCAAAGGTGGATCATTCAGGAATCTGTTCAGACCCGCACGTAACGCTATATAGCTACTGATCCCATATTTTTCTCCTTTGTAGCTTCTGACAGTTCCGTAGAAGTCACGGAGAAGTGCGTTGAGTTCCGTCTTGGTGATTTGTTTAAAATCTATGCTGCAACCCTTTTCACTACACCAGTCACCGAAGCATTTCACTGCCCATTGGGTTTGCTGCACGGTATTTTTTTCATTACGAGTCTTCTCGAATGTGTCAATGTTACATTTCAGCACTTCAGCATGACGGTTCATATTTCTAGAAGTCTCTCCAAATTGTTCCTCAAACCACTTATCCATCATGCCACCTAGTAAATAGAAATTTACTTTAAACATTTTAGCCTTTTTAATTCTTAAGTTTTTTTCTATGTTTATGTTGATATGTGTGGTTGCTAAGGGTGTTGCTAAGGGCGCAGTGATAAATAGAACTGTTGGGTGAAGTGGTCATAGCCAGGTTTTATCATGAATAAAGCACAGCTCTTGACCAATCAGAATCAAGGATTGGAACTAACCGTTTTATAAAGTTAGTTAATTAATAAACTAGTGTTGCTATGAAATGCCACAAGATTTGTGTTTTATATGTTGGAGAACAAGAAAATGATTGAAAAATTATTTTAATTGAACACTTACTCGAAGAAAATAAATAATGAAAATAGACTGTAAAGAAATGCAGAAAAACAACAACAATCAAGTATATGTTCATAAGTCAAAAAAATAATTTTGCAATTGTAAAACTATCATCAAAGTCAAATTATCGGCCAAAATTTCTTTTTCTTTCTTTTTTTTTTGGTCTAAAGTAAAAACGCAGAAAAATATGGAAGCTTGTTTCCGCCACTGAATGAAAAAATAAATAATAATAATTGTGACTTTTTATCTCACAATTGTGAGATATAAAGTCAGAATTGTGAGAAATAAAGTCATAATTGTGTGATATAAAGTCAGAATTGCGAGATATGAAATCAGAACTGCGTATTGTAAAGTCGCAATTGCGTGTTACTGTGCGTTCACACTGGACGCGAATAGCATGTCAAATTCGCATCTACCGCGTCTAGTTTGACGCTTGACCACTTTCTTGACGCGCAGAATCGAAACCCGGCCATCTTTTTTATGTTGATCGAGCATTCATCGAGAGAGTCACCGCTCTGGAGAGCAGAACAGTGCCGTGGGGATCATCGTCGCCGTATTTGTGTCCATCGGACCTTTCAGAGGCGAACTGTTTGGCGAGTTTCACCATTTGCTCTCTCCAGGAGCTGCGCTGGATGACGGCCGCTGTCAGCGGTACTTCCGCTTGTCCCACGCCCAGTTTGATGACCCGTTGTCCCGCATCGGAGCGAGGATCACCCTCGCCCTCATCCATCTAATCTGTCATTTGTTTTGATGATAAATAGAGCCAGCCTCCAAAAGTTATTAACCTGTCCTGTGATTTTTTTTTTCTCTCTCACATCCAGACACGAACGTATGCACATATGTTGGTTGTCTTTACATCATAATAATATTTAAAATAATCTAGATATGGAATAAAAAACATTCAATACAAAATGAAAATGTCTCGTATATTGAAATAAAGTTTTGAGTGATAAAATATTTGCTTTGTTGTGCCTTAGAACCACACGCATTTAGTCGTATTACAAAATAATTTATTGAAGCATCCAAATACTTCACCACGTGAGCAAGCAGCAGGCTCCTGATTGGTTAACGCAGTGCAAATTTGACGCCAAAGTTCAGATTTTCAACTCGGCGGCAGGTGCGAATTTGCGTCAAACGCGTGAATGCACAAATAGCACTAAATAAATCATTCACGCTTAAGGCCAATTTATACTTCTGCGTCGAGGGTACGCCGTAGTGTACGGCGTTGGCTACGCACGTAGGCGACGCCGTTGTGAGCATTTATACTTCTGCGTTCAGGTCTTGGTTGCTCTGCAGTACTGCTCCGAAACGCTAGTTGGCGGCGGAGAGTTTTAATGTTCCACTGTGTTTAGATTCCTCGCGGCTAGGTTACTACGAGTGAAAGAGAGCTGATCATGTTGGAATTGGAGCTTATTAAGGTGGAAAAACAGTTCACTTTAGTGAAATTACTAAAACTGAAAGGCAGAAATGAGAGAAGACTTCGGAGGAGATGAAACTTGTGGAAATCATAGACAGTGGTGGAAATGCGTGAGAAGGTACGTGCGGAAATGCGTAGGAGGAAATGCGATGCTACCAAGCCGACCAATCACCGATCTTGCGGTCCGCGTCGTCGCGACGTGTAGTTACATTTTTGAGGAGGTGCGCGTCAGGCGACGGCGAAGGGTACGCGGTATGGGACGCGTCTGTGCGTATGCTACGCCGTACCTACTGCGCGCACCCTACGCAGAAGTATAAATTGGCCTTTAATGCACCAGACGCTCAATCCGCGCCATTCGCGTGATCGAGGCGTATTCATGTCTACCGCACCATGCTATACGCCTCCATTCGTGCCGCAGGAATTTTGTACGCGTGTAATGCGTCTTTGCATTGACTATACATTGAAATCATTCGCGTCTGACGTGCTATTCACGTCCAGTGTGAACGCCCCATTATAAAGTCAGAATTGCGTGTTATAAAGTCGCAATTGCGTGTTAAAGTCAGAATTGCGAGATCTAAAGTCAGAATTGCACGATATAAAGTTTGCAATTCTGATAAAAAAAGACAGAATTGTGATCAATTCTATTATCTCACAATTCTGACTTTTTTTCTCACAATTGCGAGTTTACATCTTGGAATTCTGACTTTATAACAAATAATTGCGAGTTTTTATCTCGAAATTCTGAGTTCTTTTCTCACAAATGAGAGATAGAAACTTGCAACTGCGAGTTATCAGGCCAATTCTAAGGGGAAAAAAAGACTAACACCGTGTCCTAACTACACGTGACGCCGCGACACGCGATAAAAGGTATCTTTTCCATGTTAATCAGAGTTTTTGTCCTAACCAGACGCGACGGCGACACGCAAAGTTTCTAATTTAGAAACGGTTCCTATTTCTGCGACCTTGCGGCTGACAGAATAAAGAAATTACACTGGTTATGAGTACACATTATTTATTTTTAGTTAAAATAGGTCACTGTGCCACAAGCGATAACGGATAATTTACCTCAGAATTTGAAAGCATGTAATATAGCGTTCAAAATGAATTCTATGCAAACATACAACTGTCCTTCATAACAAAATTAGTCAATGAGTATATTTTGTTAATGTTTAGATTTTTAATAATGTTATTTCTTGATTTGATTATGTCCTGACCCATTTCCAAAGCGAGTGCGGGCCAACAGTGTGCTTTCACAGAGAGAATCTGCTCACACGCTGTTCTGAATGTGTGGCGTCTCACAGTCGCGTCGCGTCTAGTGTGGACAGACACACTTGCTGTCGCTGGAATTTTATCGCGTCGCGTGTAGTTAGGACACGGTGTAACTTTTTTTCCCCTCAGAATAGTTTACATCTCACAATTCTGGCTTTATATCATGCATTTCTGACTTTATATCACATAATTCTGACTTTACAACATGCAATTCTGACTTTATATCTTGCAATTCTGATTTTATAACACGCAATTGCGACTTTATATCACGCAAATCTGAGAAATAAAGTCAGAATTGCAAGATGTAAACTCACAATTGTGAGAAAAAAGTCAGAATTGTGAGATGAAAAGTCGCAATTACCTTTTTTGTTTTTCATTCTTTGGCGGAAACAAGCTTCCATAGAAAAATTATGCCCCACTATGTGTATTGTATGTGAAGTAATTTTAAAAAACAAAAACCTTTTAAGCGTTTTCAGTTAAAGATCCCCTATCATGGATTTTTGAAAATGACTGTTCATATGGTGTGGAATATCTCTAAGGGAATGAAAACATCCTGCAAAGAATTATATCTGAAAGTGCACCGTATATAAAGTTATTGTCTTTCAAAAGTGAGAGTCGACTCTTGAGTCTATGAAATGAATTGTTTTTGAAACGAGTCATTAGGTGGTTCGTCGTGACGTAGAGACATATTGGCCGCGCCCAGTTACTGCGCGCGCAGACGGAAGTGTAAACTTGAAGTCTACACATTCAAATACTTCATCATAACATCATGTCGAGAAGACGCTGTGTTCTACAGTGCAAAGATAGTTCAGCCACTTTGTTTTCATTTACCAGGGACGAGCATGTGAAGAATCGGTGGTTAGAGTTCATATTTGCAACGATACCACAACAGTATAACTAGCCCGATTGTGTTCTCATCATTTTATTAATAGTTCAAAAACATAAATGAATTCAAATGTGGATTCGCAAGCGGTTGTTCCTGAAGGAGGACTCAGTAACTTACTTACCCAGTGTTTATGGATCAGCTTCCTCCTCCGAATCACAACCTGTAAGTATTATTAATAATTGTTGCTTCTATGGGTTTCGAACGGTTTTGTAGCATCAGGGCACGAAGAGGGAATGTGTGTGTGTGTGTAAGTTACGCTCAGCGCAGCTTCTAGGTCTCCAATGTCAATTTTTTTTTTAAATATGTGAAATGTTTGTCGCTGTTATTGGAGTTGTCATAAAGAATAGACCGTCTTGTAGTCCTGCAGTGCTTTATCAATATGTTTATGCGTTATGCTAATAAACAATAACTGACTGGGTCTGTCATCTGACCAATCACCGCCGATTAGCGTCACGCAAAGGAGTGGTTTGGAAAAATAAGTCGTTGAACGAATCATTTGGGAGTCGGTGAACAAATCAGTTAAAAATAAATGCATATTATAAGACAAATAAAGTGTTTTTTATCCTTGCATGCATGTTAAACTGTTTTTGGGAACTCCTAAAACAAAAATAGGAACATTTCAAATGCTATGATAGGGGCTCTTTAATTGGACACTTATTTACACTGTGTTGTTGTTGTGTGTGTGTGTGTGTGTGTGTGTGTGTTGTTTGTCTCTAGGGCTGCACGATATTGGGAAAAAAATTAAATTGCGTAATTTTTATGCGATTATGAAAACAGTTTCACCAGGTGATTTGAATAGCTCAATTTGGAAAGAATGAATCATTCTAGAATGGCAGGGGTGATTTTGTAATGAAGCAAATCTGTATAGAAAGTAATAAACAAATTAGAAGCATAGATATATATATATGTGTGTGTGTGTGTGTGTGTGTGTGTGTAAAGAATCTGGCTTAACGCTTATAGCTCAATTTGAATTTTGGGGAAAAATATTCCCAATTATTGATTATTGATCACAATTATTGATCTTGATCAAAAAATTATTGAATATAGCTTGAACCGAGTCCTTACATAAATAAATCACCCAACAAGGGGTTTTACCCCAGACAGCAAACTGACATTGAATCAACGTGGAAACGACATCTCTCATGACATTGAAACAACGTTGATTTGCTCATCGAATTAACGTTGAACCAACGTCAGACGCGGCATTCTTCAAAGCTAAATGAAATCGAAAATTGGTTTGCTTTCATAACGTTGAAACAACGCGTTGATTTCAGGTTGATTTTCCGTTAGTTTTGAAAGAATGACGCATCTGACGTTGGTTCAACGTTAATTCGATGAGCAAAACAATGTCAGATCAACGTTGTTTCGATGTCATATTTCCACGTTGATTCAATGTCAGTTTGCTATCTGGGACACCACACACGTGTGCTTCGGGCATATATAAACAATTAAACACAACAAATTATGATTAACTCGGAATATATCCCGCACAAAAAGATGGGTGTTTGATCTTTAAAATGCTAAAGGGATTGACATAGCTTCCTTAGTCAGCTCGTCCAGCGTGCTGTTCTGCAGGAAGCTACAGTATCAATCACTTGGTCTGTTTTAGCTTAAATTTACTGACATTGTTTGTGCACTTACAAATATCAGATTGTAGCGCTAGGATCTCATATTAAAGAGGCTTTGTTATGTGATTAATACAAACAATGGCAAATAATGTATAAAATGAGGTTTAATAAAAAGAACACAACTAAGTTACACTACAATCACACAAGATATATCTAAAACAAATGAGAATAAAACCATAAGAAAGGTAAAAATGGGAAAACGGAAACACAAGGAAAAATACAATTGCTAGCACAATTTAAACTTCAGAGACACCCACAGGATTCAAACTTGAGTCTAAAATTTAGTGAAACACTTGCATTTCAGACCTGGTTGGTGTTGTTAAAATCGTGTGTGCAGTCCGAGAAATGGGAGGTGCAGTTTGCTTTGTTCCTTCCACGTTGGATCGTTTCGCGGGAACTCAAACGCGTCCTGAACAGTTCTATTGTGCGTGAAGGTCGCCTTATCGTCGGAAGACTGGAAGACGGAGGACACTCGTTTCAGAACTTTAACGGGCTATTAGCAAAAGTAAAACAAAAGTAAAATAAAACAAGAACGGACGACGAGAGAGTAGAGAAGAAGCTTCAGGAGGTTACAAGAGGACAAGAAGACCGGAGGGAAAAGGAGGACAAGAGAATGCTTTGCTTCTGTCTCTGGGCTTTAAAGGTTAAACCGGACATGCCCCGAAGAGCCGTCCCAGATAGCAAACTGACATTGAATCAACGTGGAAATATGACATCGAAACAACGTTGATCTGACATAGTTTTGCTCATCGAATTAACGTTAAACCAACGTCAGATGCGTCATTCTTTCAAAACTAACGGAAAATCAACTTGAAATCAACGCGTTGTTTCAACGTTATGAAAGCAAACCAATTTTCGATTTTCCTTTAGCTTTGAAGAATGCCGCGTCTGACGTTGGTTCAACGTTAATTCGATGAGCAAAATCAACGTTGTTTCAATGTCATGAGAGACGTCGTTTCCACGTTGATTCAATGTCAGTTTGCTGTCTGGGGTGACAGCCAATGGCTGTCGTCCAACTCAAAGAGCGCGTACGCCCACTTCATCAACAGGTCACGTTGTTAATTTGCGTCTTTAGGACAAAGAAGAAATTATACTTATACAGTATATTATATAAATTTGAAACAGGCTGTACATAGCGTTATACATTTCATGATATTGATTTCATGATATTGAGCTTAAAAGACAGATCAAACCGAGATGATTATAAAAACACTAAATACATCATAAAATATCCGTAGCATTGTTGAGTTACGTCTTGATGCCTAATTACCAGAGGTGGGAGTAAGTCACTAAATGCAAGTCTCAAATCAAATCCAAGTCTTAACATTGCAAGTCAAAGTCAAGTCTAGTCATTCTGTTGTAAGGGTCAAGTCAAGTCAAGTCATACTCTTTGGCCCCGTTTACACGATGGGAAAACGCAGATATTCACATAACGTAGACATTTACACGAAAATGTCGTTTTTATCACAGAAAACGATTATTTCTAAAAACTCCGGGCAAAGTGGAGATTTCTGAAAACGCCGGTTATGTGTTGTCGTGTGAACTGGGAGAAACGGCGTTTTAGGTTCTCTCTTGTCGATTCTGAGGATTCTGATTGGCTTGCATGGCTTTATTCTTAACCCCTACACTGCCGCCAATAGGTTTGGCATAGTTATGATGGCGCTCAACGGCGTATTTATGCGGGTGTGTGAACAATGTTATTTTTGAAAACGGAGAGGGGGAAAATTTTCGTTTTGCTAAATACCTGACTTTGTGTAAACGTAGCCTTAGTTAAGTCAAGTCAAGTCGAAACTCATCAATTCATACCAAGTCGCACACAGGCTAGTTTTGCACATTTTTAAACTCTAGAACTTTATTTAGACACAGAGGGATGATGGGTTACAAAAATAAAAAAGATTGCATTCTAAATTAGTACTGTATGCCAAAGTTTGTAGGTGTGTTCTCACTCTGAATATCCAGGTGATTTGATCCCTTCACACAAAATATTATATGGAAATTAAGAAAACAAATCTAATCATTAGTGTTGTCACGATACCAAAATTATTGCTTCGATACCGATACCAAGTCAAGAATCGCGATTTCGATACTTTGAAAAGGAAAGTATTTCTGAAAAGGAAAGTATTTCTTACAGGGCGTTTCACATGCACCTCCTTTGTGTAGGTCTGTGCTCTTTAAATGCTGTAATAACCTAATATAAATAAATATGAAAGTTTGGGTGAAAGTTGTAGAGCTAATACAAAAATAAATAAAACATCTCCAGTTTAATAGCAGATAATTAATTCATTTCGCTATTAAATAAGAAATCTAGCATTAAAATCTGTTGTTTTTTTTTAATCAAGCGGAGCGCTCTTTTTTTGCTACTATCAGTTGTATGGTCTTTTGCGGCTCGCGCACCGTCTTCATTTTGGTTTGCATCACCGTTGCAGAGACTATTGTGTACAGGCCACCGGATGGTGTTGCGAAGAACTTGCAAAGTATAACTATCTGACCGCTCCTCGCGGCCTCGAAGCACTACTGGCCCACCGGGAAAAGTCCTGAATCTCTGTATTGCCACTCCGCTACTGACCGGGGGCCACAGTATCATCATTTAAATGGTTTAAACCCGGCTATTTTTTAAAACGTGGGTCGTTGTGACTGACGTTCTCAACTTTCTATATTACTTTCTCCCGCCCGCAACATTTGTTTCGTCCTGCTCCTGCCCACAAAAAGCCTCCTGTACCTCCAAATACTTTCAAGTTACCCTGCGTGTCGCCACCATACACAACAGCATAAGTGCTGCTGATAAATTATTTGTTATTAAGGCATTAAAGGGGGGGTTGACTGCCATTTCACTTTTTTCATTTTAAATAGTGTGTAATGTTGCTGTTGGTGCATGAACAGTATCTGCAAAGTTGCAGCGCTGAAAGTTCAATGTAAGCAGAGATATCATCTTTTAAAAATCAGGAAGTATAATTGCCTACAAAAATGACTGGATTGGGACTACAGCTGGGTTATATACGTCACTAACCCACACATTTGCATCAACCCCTCCCTCCGGAATATGCAGAAAAGGACATGCGCATATTTCTGTGGCTCGTCGAGTGTGTTGTGTTCATCCAGCTGTCAGGTCTTCTGTGTTCAAGCTTCCCACGGACGCTGTACTTCGTCAGCAATGGATACAATTTATGTTTGATTATGTTCCTGAAAATGACGATCGTAATTTAGCTCTCGGTGCTGCGCATTTTACGGAAGACAGCTTCCAGAATCTCCACGAGTTCAACACCGGATTCAACAAGAAACTGTTACTAAAACATGAAGCAGTTCCAACTTTAAAACCAGAGGCAGCAGTTGTTGGGCCACAATCTGTAAGTAGGCTAAGACTTAACCATTTTAAATGTATTTGCATGTATAATTCCAGATGTAATGTTTTAGTTTTATCAGATGCTAGCGCTGGCTTTATAGCCACTAGGCTACTAGTTATGCTATTTTGTGTCTACAAACGTGAATAAAGTTAAAAAAAATATATAGGCAAATTACCATTCAGACGTAAGAGCCGTGTGTGGTGAGGTTCTGCTTGCCTCTCTTCATCGCCGCTTTCTGGGTCTGATTCTGCCTCATACTGATACTGCAGTATCGACACCATTATGTGCATTTGACATGAACGACACATGCAACTCTCGCCTGTAAACGTAATGGGAGTGAAATTTCCAGACAACGTGCAATCACAACACACCGGCCCAAACTAACCAATCTGAGCCCATTGCCTGTTTCTGAGGGAGTGGTTTCATAGTCAACCGGTCGTTCAAATGACAGAGGCGAAAGCGGCTTACGATAAAGATGAAATTTATGAAAAATAAGACTTTTAAAAAAGAAGAACCACGAATACATGTTATATTGCGGCCTTTGAAGTCAGTTTTCTATTCAAACATATGCATTCTCCTAGAATGAATTCTCCTTTTCTGTTTGGTCTTGTCCTGCCCTGGTTGCACCGGATTGTTTGGGAATTTACAGAAGCGCAGATAGCCTTCCTTTTTATTTTGAAATGTAAATATGTGTGTGTGTGTGTGTGTGTGAGAGAGAGAGAGAGAGAGAGAGAGAGAGAGAGAGAATGTGGGAGAGAATAGTGTGTAAGAAACCGAGTAATTGTGTGTGTGTGTGTAACCCTATATTATAGGATCAAAACATCCCCTATAAAGATGGCAATATCTGAAATCCTTGTTGGGATTTTTTATTTATTTATTTTTGAAAATGGCTGATAAATCAGATTAGGTGATGTTTTTTGAAAATGCAGAAAGTTATCTGTGATAGGTTTCGTGTAGGGGATAGAAAATAACATTGCTTGGTCTGTGGAAATGTCAGGCCTGTTTGATCCCTTTGATTCCCTTGTCACCCCACTCTCATCAGCTGGACTGAAAGAAGTTTCACTTAGGACGATGAAAACATGTCTCAGAGCAATGGACACAAGTGACACTTGACAGTGTTGCTGTGTGTCATGTCCAACAGGAGAAACTTGATGTAACCCATCCACCCGGATCCCACTCGACCTGCTCTGAGGCCTCGAACCCGGTTCTCCGGCATGAGAGTCAGGCGTTCTTAAGACTGCAGCCTCTAGCGTCTGTCGCCAGAGCACCTATTGAGATCAGAGGAGTGAGGTTTACTCGCACAGCAACTAATAGCTGGCCTCCGTTACATTGACAGTATTGATTAGGGGTGTCACGATTCTCCAAATCCTCGATTCGGTTACATTTTTGATTCGGAGGTCATGGTTCGATTCTCAATTTTTACTTGTGTTTTTTTAAAATACAACTTTCTGATGCTCCTAAAAAGCTGACATCAGTTCATTGCGATCTCACACATCTCTGTTATTATCAAAGAAGCTGACTGCGCAATGAATCTTTCACAACACTTTGTCTGTTATAATTCGAGGATTTGCCAGCATTCAGAATTCAGCTCTGAACAAAAAGGCTGTTTTGAGCAGTGAGGGAAGTCTATCGTAAATGCTTCTGATTGGCCATTGCGTTCAAGAAATCAACATGTATGTCTGGGATTGGCTAAATCGCTCAATGTTGCAAACATGTTATAAAGAAACTCTGGCCTGTAAATCGTTTCTATTTTGTTTTAGTTGTTCTTGTTGCTTTTCTGCAACAGATAAAAACAATTGTATTAGTTTTTATGTTTTAATCATATATATTTCTAGTTTGCTGAAATAAATATTATACCAATCATAAGAGCTGTGAAAAATAAGCAATTAATATAGGAAAATAAATGCACTTAGATCATAATCTTGTACAGTAGTTGCACTTGTTTTCTGTTATTAAATCAGGATTCACTTGAAAATTCACATTCATCCTCCAGAACTCATTCTATCAATTTAACGTTTTATTGTTTCCGACCCGATGGAAGTGAAATAGCAAAGACAAGAACTGAAGTTAAAGGTGATGATGCTGTAGTTTGTTTCAGCCTGTTGACACCAATAAAACAATTTAATGCACCAATTTACAGAAGATCTCAGACATCACCATAATGAATGAGCTGAAAACAGGGAACTGTAAAGAGGTTTTTCAGCAGCTCAGTTTAACATGATGGCCCTGTACTTTTTAAATGCAGATTGGATAAAAACACATTGATCACAGTTCACACCTGCAGTGAAGCCCCTCCCACAACAATTCACCAATAAATACTGGGAATATTCCCATCATCCTACAAGAGAAGGACAAACTCAAGGAGTAGCAGCTGAAATCTGTGTGACCGTTAAAGATGGAGTTTATTAAAGAGGAGATTGAAGACGTGACTGATCCAGAACCATCCAGAATAAAACATGAAGATACTGAGGAACAAATAGGTTGGTGTCCATTCTTGATTCTTCATTGTTGATGCTTTGATAGATGTGAATTATTAAGCATGTGGATAATATAAATCAGAATTATCATAACCTTGTATATAGCAGTTGCCAAACATATTTTTACTATATTAACAATGAATGACAGAACAAAAGGTGAAATATCTTTGTTGTTTTCTGATATTAAATAAGGGTTCACTTGAACTGATTCTAACTGTTTCTGTGTATTTTAGACCAGGTGAGAGTGAAAGAGCAAAGACAAGAACTGAATGAAGTGGAGGAGGAACATCGTAACTTTACAATTCAAAGAACAAAAGCCAAAAAGACGCACACCTGCACTCAGTGTGGAAAGAGTTTTTCATGGCTGAACAGTTTTAAACGGCACCAGAAAACACACAATGGAGTGAGAGATTATGTGCTTTGACTGTGGGAAGAGTTTTACTACATCTGAGCATCTGAAACTGCACCAAAGAATTCATACTGGAGAAAAACCTTACAAGTGCTCATATTGTGACAAGAGTTTCACTCAGTCTGGAACCCTGAAATCACATGAGCGAGTTCACACTGGAGAGGAGCCGTACGACTGTACTCAGTGTGAGAAGAGTTTCTCACAGAAAGGAGACCTTAAGACACACATGAGAATTCACACTGGAGAGAAACCGTATACATGCACTCAGTGTGGAAAGAGTTTTTCAAGGCTAAACAATTTTAAACTGCACCAGAAAACACACAATGAAGTGAGAGATTATGTGTGCTTTGACTGTTGGAAGAGATTTACTACACCTGCTGATCTGAAACTTCACCAAAGAATTCATACTGGAGAAAAACCTTACAAGTGCTCATATTGTGACAAGAGTTTCACTCGGTCTGGAAACCTGAAAATACACGAGCGAGTTCACACTGGAGAGAAGCCGTACGACTGTACTCAGTGTGGGAAGAGATTCACCCAATCAAGTAATCTAGCGACTCATATTAGAAAGTATTGTTCTGTGTCACAGTGAGCAAATATTTTGTTAGATTCACATAAAGTAAATGTGTAGTTAGTTAACTAATAAACTAGTGTTGCTGTGAAATGCTGCAAGATTTGTGATTTATATGTTAGAGAATATTATTGAAAATTATTTTGATTGAACGCTTACAGAAAGTACTCAAAGAAATACCGAAATGAAAAGAGACTGGAAACAAATGCAGAAAAACAAAAATCAGGTATATTTTTTTTTATAAATCAGAAAGAATTCCCTGGACTTGATTCATTTTTTAATTGTAACATTTACAAATTTGTTAACTATATCATTAAACCAAAAACATCGGCCAACATTTTTTTTGTTCTAAAAAATGATGCCCTACGATATGTATTGTATGTAATTACAATTAATTATAGTTATTTTACAAGTAATTAAAAAACAACCTTTTTAGAGTTTTCACTTTTAATAAGTTTCAGACTCTTATTAAAAGTGATTAAAAGTTTTGTTTACACTGTGTTCTCTTTGCCAAAAAAGTATGCAACATGTTTTGGAGAGAAACATTTATTTCAAAATGGGATTTAAACCCCACCCCACACACTGTCAATTGTTTTATTTCAAAGAAAGGTTAAATTTTTTGAATGAAAGATCAAAAGGATAAACGATGCAGATTTATTTTTTTATAGCCATTGAACATGTTTACCAGGGGTGCCATTACTTCTCAATTAATACAACTTTTTTTGTTGTTGTCTTAAACAATTGTTGTACATACTTAAAAAATCAAAAATTTATGCTGCTTTTTACAGCAGGACACAGAGCCAGAATATATCCGCGCCAAGGGTATGAACATTGGGATTGTTATTATCTATGTAAGATTGTTGTTTTTCTCCACTTTGGCTTAATTTAGTTAACCCTTGGCCTGGGTATCAATTCAGGGGGCTTTCACACTGGCAGTTTAGTTCGGAACGGGGCACGGTTCGCATGAAAAATCGCTAATGTGAACACTGTCATGGGACCCAGGTACGCACTGGGCAACCGAACCTGAGACTACATGGAGGTGGTGGTCTGAGTTCGGTTGCTTCCGTTCTGAAACGTGTCGCGGTTCAACTGTGCATAATAGCAGCAAATTAATAAAAAAACACAATATTCACGTTCTGCTTTCTATCATGCTCTGTGCACGTTTGCAATGGCGTAAGATGCACGCAAACGCACCAGGGTTCGAAAGAATCAAGTTTAGTGTGAAACCAGACCAACACTGCGGGGGCCGCCGGGAACAAACTGGAGCAAACGAGCCCAGTGTAAAAGCCCCCTTAGATGTCCTGATTCTGATTCACAAGATCTCAATGCTTGCAGTTTATTTATTTGTTAAAGCCTGTTATTACATATACAGATTTATGTACAATAACCACAAATAAAATGACCATTTTACTGACCGGGTGTAATTTTGTGAATAAAATGTTTCTACAGATCCAATAATTAAAAGAAACTGTGAGGTTCAGGTAAAGCAAAGGTATAGTGAAATAAACTTTAATTCTGTGACTGTAACGTTGCTGGACAAAGCAGGCGAAGGCCGCACAGCTTATATTGGTCAACTGCTCTCATCCAATCACCAGCTAAACTTGAAACTCTGCCTGGCGCTCGCGTCTCCAACCCAACCGCACCCGCCCCCCTCAGCTGACAGACTGTCTATGGTAGCTAGCTAGTAGCGTCAGATCAGCAATGGATAAAGCAATGGATAAAAATATAAACGACAACAGCAAGCGGCCCCTGCTTGCCTCTACTGTAAAGTTTGGACGAAAGGGAAAGTCTGTTGAGGAAAGATCAGAGATTAAAAAAAAATGTGAAGAACGCCGGACTCTAAGTAGGATAAATATAGCGTCCTTCATTGACGGTTGGAGAAAGCTTCAGGGAGATCTGGGACTGAAAACGACGCTGACACGGATGACTTTTTGTTGAGCAGGTAAACATTCATTTATTCTTTTATGGTGTGACGTGTTACATGGCTTTTTATCAGTTTGACTACTTGCTCATGCTGCCGGTTGGCATTGGAATGTTAGCCGTTTAGCATCGCCGATCACGGGTCAAAGTAATTATATTTCTTGTTCGAGGTTTCTGTTCGAGCCGATTGGAATTTGAACAAGATGCACTGCGTGCTGCAATAACAATTACTGAAAACCTTAGCAATACTAGTAGTATTATAATGGTGGTGGGGAGTTTAGAACATTTGATGTGTTGCTAATCTTGCGTTGACGTGAACTCAAACGTGACATACGTCAGGGATCAGGTAGCACAGAGGGGAGGGGTGTGTGTGTGGAGGGGCGGGATGAGTTTTTTAAAACTTCCCTACCGTCTCGACCGATTTTTAACATCGTATACCATAGCTTTAAAGATGGAGTTTATTAAAGAGGAGATTGAAGAAGTGAGTGATCCAGAACCATCCAGAATAAAACATGAAGATACTGAGGAACAAATAGGTTGTTGTCCATCCTTGATTCTTCATTGTTGATGCTTTTGTAGCATATGGATGATGGAGATATGCATCCAAATTTATCATAACCTTTATAGTAGTTGTCAAAAATATTTTTCCTATATTAACAAGTGAATGACAGAACAAAAGCTGAAAGATCTGATCTCTGTTGCTTTCTGCTATTAAATAAGGGTTCACTTGAACTGATTACTGATTCTAACTTTTGACTTCTCTGTGCATGCTCTTTGAGGTGGACCCCCATACCTGCATTATATGACTGACAGACAAGAACGGTTTGACCGAAAAATATCAAAATTGAAAATACTGTGGAAACACAGACACCTACATCTTGGATGCCCTTGAGGTAAGGTAAAACATACCAAAAATTAATTTCAAAGTGAAATATCCCTTTAACTAATAATCTAGTGTTATTGTGAAATGCAGACTGATCTCATGAAGTAGCGTGTGTATGACACGCCAATTCATATTTCCATTTTTGGCGTGCTATCAAGACGCATAATCGCCTTTCAGCGTGTTTATGAACGCCGTTGATTTAACGTTATATAAATATATGACTTACCTCAACCCCGTCCCTAAACCTAACCGTCACTGGGGTTAATGGCATTTATGACTGTTCCCTCACCATCCTAGGTAAAAAAAAGATATGACTTACCTCAACTCGAAAGTGGCGTATATGTTTACGCAAAATTCATGATGTCATGTTGTGAAATGCTACAAGATTTGTGATTTATATGTTGGAGAACAAGAATATTATTGAAAAGCATTTTAATTGAACCCTTACTCAAAGAAATACTTAAATGAAAAGAGACTGGAAACAAATGCAGAAAAACAGCAACAATCAGTTATTTTTTAATATATGAAACAATTCCCTGAATTTGATCAGCTTTTTTACATTTCTTATTAATGTTTTTAGTTACATAGCGCCTGTTATTACATATACAGATGTATGTACAATATCAAAAAATAAAACTTCCATTTCACTGACAATGTGTGATTTTGTGAGTAAAAGTTTTCTACAGATTCAATAATTAAAAATTAAAAATATACTTTTGGCCATGTTTGACATATTTGGATTTAATTTGGAAACTTATTCAACTTTGCAAAATTCCCATTGTTAAACAGTTGCTACATATTGAATTATTACAAAACCTTCAAAGCTATAACCTTTTTACACAGCATGGTCTGAAACACGTTGAAGTAATAAATTCCTCCATAGATCTATCACAAAATTCTCTACTCCATGAACTTGTCACGGGGTGACAAATTAGATTTTTTTCCCTGCCCAGGCGGAACTAATGTTTGCCGGGATTTGCCTCCCGCCGGACCCATAACAACGGGACACCGGGCTAGTTCCGGGGTAGAGCAAACAATCCCCGCAAACGGGGTAATCAGCCAGATCGCTAACAGCTGCACATGGGGAAAACAAGCCTTGCGATTGGGACACTTCGGGACGAGAGGAGTATAAAAGGAGAACGTATAGATCAAACAGTGTGTTGCTTTTGGGAACAGTGTTCCGGTGGGAAGAGTGAGCCATGGTGAAGAGGAGGCCACAGATGAGCGCAGGGCTGTGAGTTGGGAGAAAGGGGTAAACATGGGGCTGAAGATCGTTTGTGAGAGATAGTGAGCAGTCCAAATCCATTTCCATCCCCCTCTCTTGTGTCTGTGGGACACCTTGATTTGGGCAACGGCCATACATATGTGTATTTCCCACTGAGTGCTGAATTGCTGGGATGAAGTGATGTGATGCACTGCTTGCTGTGTGAAGTGTGAACCTAAACCCGCTGGATGTCCATGTCTCACCTGAGTTTTCTATCACATTCTGACTGCATGAGAAGAGGCTAACACTGTTGTACTCCACAGACCATTGAGTGTATTTATCTGGCAGCCCGCTGTGAAGAGACACATAGTGAATGTGTAACCGACTGCTTTGCAGTGAAGAGGACTACGTGCCTGTATACTCACACCTGACTGCTTTGCAGTGGAGACCTCCAGTCGTAACTTCTCTGTATGTCCATGGAGAAGAAGAGGATTATATGTTAAAATGAGGATTGTGTGTATGTATGCCAGAGGATTACGTACCTGTGTATTCACCTGTCTGCTTTGCAGTGAAGTTTCCCTTTCTGTAAGCTCTGTGTCTTTCGGCCCTGCAGTGAAGAGGATGACGTGCCTGTACTCACACCCGACTGCTTTGCAGTGGAGACCTCCAGCCGTAAATTCTCTCTGTCCAGGGAGAAGAAGAGGAATATGTGCTAAGACGAGGATTGTGTGTTTGTATGCCAGAGGATTACGTACCTGTATACTCACCTGTCTGCTTTGCAGTGAAGTTTCCCCGCTGTAAGCTCTGTCTGTCGGCCCTGCAGTGAAGAGGATGACATGCCTGTATACTCACATCCGACTGCTTTACAGAGGAGACCTCCAGCCGTAAGCTCTCTGTCTGTCCAGGGAGAAGAAGAGGATTATGTGCTAAGACAAGGATTATGTGTTTGTATGCCAGAGGATTATGTGTCTGTATATTCACCTGTCTGCTTCGCAGTGAAACCTCCAGCCGCTCTGTGTCTGTTGACCCCGCCAGTGAAGAGAAGTACGTACTTGCATACTCACCTGTCTTCTTGCATCAAGACCTCCAGCCCGAAGTTTTTCTGCAGCAAGTTCACGACCACCAGCCTGCAACGAAAGGGTGTAAATTCCCCCCTGGTTGACCCCCGGAGAAAGTGACACAAAGCAGCCCTAACCCTGCACTCTTTTAAAGAACATTTTATTCTTAATAAAAACTTGGTTTTAATTGACTCCCTCTCGTCTGTCCTCCTTGCTCCGTCAGGCTTCCCAAGGGTGGTGCGGGTCTCGAGGGGCGGGTGCAGGTCAGGTTGGCCAGCCCCGACCTGTGACAAACTCTTATGAAGCGCACAACCTAGATACAGTGGGGCCAAAAAGTATGTAGTCAGCCACTGATTGTACAAGTTCTCGTACTTAGGATAATGAGAGAGGTCTATAATTTTCATCACAGGTACAATTAAAGGGCATATTGCAGGTTAGAGGACCCAACGAGTCAATGCATAGAAAAACAATGTAGGAACTAGATTTTCTTTAAAATATACTTATAAATACGCTATAGAAGCTTCTGGAGTCGTTTTTGTGAGAATTTTACTTCCGTGTCTGAAAATGGGCGTGGCGGGCGTGACTCAATGAGCGGGAGAGCCGGCCGTCGATTCACAGGAAAACAATGGATCGCAATTACATTTTGGAACACTGAGGAAATACTCGTATGACTGATCAAGCCATAAAGTTATGAGCCTCCTATGCTAAAGAGAGCAGGGACAGGCCAGGATAATGTCAGACAGAACGGTCATTGAAAAATTGAGCTGTGATGTGAGGAGAACCAGTGGAGAACAGGACAGGTGTCTTTTGGTGAGAGACGTGCTTATAGATATACACGCTCGCTAACGATATACACTGTGCTCACAATACTGTACAGATTATTATGATCCTATAACAGGCCAGCAGACATTAGTATGTTTAGGGTAGATTTATATACTATTAAATGTATAAAAACTTTTCTTGAGTATATTTCTATAGTACTAAAAGCATACTCAGGTAAATTTTTAATACATATTTTTCACCTGGGTTATAACATAAACAGAAAATTAAAGATTTGAGTATTTAAACAACCAATTTTGTTTTTCAATTACAAGTTGCCTCTATTTAGGGCTTGACTAAGTTACCTATATCACACTATTTGATGCCATTGGTATAGTATACGACGATCAATATTCTTGCTTCGGCATCCCATGTTGAACTCCATCATATCGCCGGGATGATAATCATTTTATCTGAAGTGAACGCTACACACAACCGCGTTTTCTGAAGCCGATGCGGAAGAGAAATCCCGTCTCTTCACCTGCACAAACCGCACCAGGAACGAAAGATAGGCTATAGCACCGTCCCTTTTCTTGTAATGGAAACTTGTGGACTCGATCTTGAAGTCCTGACAGGCCGGAGTTTTGCAACTTCCACAAACACAAAAATTTACCATGACGATGATAAATTAAAATACAAAAAGTACCGAAAGCACACTGACTGACGACCGCTCTCACTGAATACCAGCCTACTCTTCACTGAGCCGAGGCTGATCTCCCTGATATGACGTCAAATGATGTGATGTTGAAAAAAAGCCGTTTTTACTAGCAGTCCAAGAAACGCATTTTTACATTTTTTTTAATGCAGCAGTCCTGCATTAACTTTTCATATGATATTTTCATACAAGGTTATAAATAAATTTCGATATTTTTTTTACCTGCAATATGCTCTTTAAAGTATGAGAGACAAAATGAGAAAAAAAAATCCAGGAAATCACATTGTAGGATTTTTAAAGAATTTATTTGTATGGTGGAATTTGGTCACCCACAAACCAGCAATATTTCTGGCTCTCACAGACCTGTAACTTCTTCTTTAAGAAGCTCTTCTGTCCTCCACTCGTTACCTGTATTATTGGCACCTGTTTGAAGCCGTTATCTGTATAAAAGACATCTGTCCACAGCCTCAAACAGTCACACTCCAAACTCAACCATGGCCAAGACCAAAGAGCTGTCAAAGGACACCAGGAAGAAAATTGTAGACCTGCACCAGGCTGGGAAGAGTGAATCTACAATAGGCAAGCAGCTTGGTGTGAAAAAATCATCTGTGGGAGAAATTGTAAGAAAATGGAAGACATACAAGACCACTGATAATCTCCCTTGATCTGGGGCTCCACGCAAGATCTCATCCTGTGGGGTCAAAATGACCATGAGAACGGTAAAAAAAATCCCAGAACTACACGGACGGACCTGATGAATGACCTGCAGAGAGCTGGGACCAAAGTAACAAAGGCTACCATAAGTAACACACTACACCGAGAGGGACTCAAATACTGCAGTGCCAGGCATGTCCCCCTGCTTTAGCCAGTACATGTCCAGGCCCGTCTGAAGTTTGCCAGAGAGTATATGGATGATCGAGAAGAGCATTAGGAGAATATCATGTGGTCAGATGAAACCAAAATAGAACTTTTTGGTAAAAACTCAACTCGTCGTGTTTGGAGGAAGAAGAATGCAGAGTTGCATCCCAAGAACAACATACCTACTGTGAAGCATGGGGGAGGAAACATCATGATTTGGGGCTGTTTTTCTGCAAAGGGGACAGGAAAACTGATCCGTGTTGAGGGAAGAATGAACGGGGGCCATGTATCGTGAGATTTTAAGCCAAAACCTCCTTCTATCAGTGAGAGCCTTGAAGATGAAACGTCGCTGGATCTTCCAAGATGACAATGATCCCAAACACACCACCCGGGCAACGAAGGAGTGGCTCCGTAAAAAGCATTTCAAGGTCCTGGAGTGGCCTAGCCAGTCTCCAGACCTCAACCCCATAGAAAATTTGTGGAGGGAGTTGAAAGTCCGTGTTGCCCAGTGACAGCCCCGAAACATCACGGCTCTAGAGAAGATCTGCATGGAGGAATGGGCCAAAATACCAGCTACAGTATGTGTAAGGATGATAAAATTGATGTAATACTGATACATTGAATGGGTTGATGCAAGTTAAAAGATACTTAATATTGTTCATAAAAAGGGGCAAGTTAAAAATCTTTAGTTTATATAAGTCATTGCATTGCTGCACTGTTTGGTTAAGAAATATTTAATTTAAAGAAACATTAATTTCTTTATAAAACAGGAGAAACAAAAACATATATGATCGGTAGATCAGTGATCCATTGCTTTGTGAGTAAAGGAGGCTAAAGAGCTTAATAGGATAAAAAAGACGATATGTGTTTAAAATGCTATCTTATTTAACTAATGTAATGCACTTTAATTTACAATATGCTGTGTTTACTTGTTTATATAAGTTTCACTTTCTTTTGCTGTAAATTTAAGTTCCGGTTTGTGATCGGAGGATCTGTTAACGATTGCTAATGCCTTGTTCAGCCTGTGTACGGAACGTGCGGTGTTGTGCCAAATTCTGACCCCGTGGCTGAAGACTACCCCCTTTCGCGTGCACGCAGACAGTACCGTCGTGTTTCCGGTAGATGGCAGTTAAAACACGCAAAGTTCGGTTAAATGCTTCACTGATCCCCACTCCAAATGTTCAAATTGAAGAAAATCTGTCGATTTTCCTGTAGATGGCAGTATAAATGAATTGTAATGAATTGCTTTTCAACCCTAATCGTAAAGGAAACTGGCACGTCCGTTGCAAATCTCTTTTGATAAATGCTTCGATGGCGTATTTGTTCCATTTTTTCTTCTTTTTTTTTTTCTTTTCTGCTTAGATGCAAACCAAGCTAGCCTATGTATTGGATCATATTGTCACTTGTTTATAATCTCAATGTGTATAATATTCCAATAAATTTATGAAATAAAATACACACACAAGGATTTTGTCTTGGTACTGAAGCTTCCAGTGCACATAATACAAATACAACAACAAACATGATAATAATAAAATATTAAAGTATAAAGACACGATAGGTTTAGTCATAATGAACTTTAACAGATTATGAACATATTTACAGTAATTTCTTATGGTAATTTCTTCTCTCTAAATACACAAATGCTTCCTAAAATGGGTCTGACACACCTACACCAGCAATACTGAGTGCAAAATGTGACATTTTACTCTATTAACATGGACAGATTTAATTATAAAGGGGGTATTATTTGGGCAGGCACATTTTTACCCACCTACCTGGATTATCGGCCTCATTCGACCTCAAGCGAGTGTCTACTACGGCTACTCACAAATCAGGTAACCAACTGGACCTTGTCTACACAATCTACTGCTGCACGGACAACACTTTGGTTAATTCACTGCAAATCTCAGATCACTTCATCACTTTTAACCTCAAACTGACTCCTGACACAATATGCACTCCTCCGCAGGTCACCTTTAGGTGTAAACTACACTCACTCTCTCCCTCTTCCTATACTCTATAGTTTCATCCTCACTTCCTCCACCCACTCAGTTTTCAGCACTGGACACTAACAGTGCTACTGACACTCTTTCCTCCACTCTAAAATCTTGTTTAGACAACTTTTGCCCCCTTTCATCCAGACCAGACTGCGCCACCCCCTCTGCCCCCTGGCTTTCCGATGTTCTCTGTGAACATCGCTCTAGATTTAGGGCCACAGAGAGGAAATGGGGCTAATCAAAAAATTATACCAACCTTAGTTTCTATCAATCTCTCCTCTCTTCTTTTTCTGCAAATATCTCCACTGCTAAAACAACATTTTACTCTAAACAGCTGATGACAACGGCAACATTCTTCATAAACAAAAAAACCATTGGTGGCCAATTCTCCTCACAATTGGGCTGTGATTATAGAGTGAGTTTCAACCAAACCAGAAAAGAAAATGGCTCTGAATTCACTTGGATGGACCTAGAACCAATGGAGTAAATGACATATGTTCTTCAGCTATCTTTCCGACCGACAAATGCCTTGATCGCGGTTCTCTGTTCCCTATTGAAAAAAATGAATGCGCTTTTGATATCTTTTATAATAGACGCGATGGCGGAATCTACACATGATGTTTCATTAACAAAGTTCAGGAAGAGCACTTAAAAATAATCAATCCAATCAACTTGTCATCAAACAACAATAACATGTCTAACGTTACCCTATCAGCATAAGAGGAAGCATATTCACTCTATCAACTCACCTAACACTTCTTGACAGTTCTTCAGCATCCCTCCACCACCCCGACTCCTCACTCTTGGCTTGTTCTTTCACAGCCAGGAATACGGGGGGAGTAGCTTACTCTGGGGTCAGGCTGAATACCAAGCCCAGAGCCCTCTCCTCGGACAGCACATCATATACACATTTGTATATTTGGACTTAATTGTAAGTGTGAACTCATGAAATCTCAATTCTCCAGTGGCAGTCATCTTTGTTGTAAATTATTTCAACCCAAGCGCTCTTTGGTGACGTGGATGATAACGTAACTGTTGATCATCTGTCCATCATCGTATAAAGCCCATCCTGGCAATCCGATTGGCTCGACCATCTCTGGCTCAAACATAATTACTCCTCAACGGATCAAGTACAGACCGAACTTACCGACTTCCTGACCAAAAAAATGTTGTGGGTGGGGTTCGTTCTGGCATCCAGGCTACTTTCTCCACTCTCAGAGGCAGAAATTTCCTAAATTATCCTTTCCAATCATCCTACTACCAGTCAGCTTGATCCTATCCCCCCTCACCTTCTCAGGCCATTTCTTCCTCAAATATTCATGTAATATTTGCAGCCCCTACACAAGTAAAGTGAATTTTCATTTGTTTACAACAAGTGTCCAGTGGTGATGGTACTTCACAATGCCAATGAGGTACTTGTACAATGTGGGATTAACCTAAAATTCAAAAAAGAGGACTGAAATATGTTCTGAATTTAATGTTTCCTATTTGGTACATAAATAAACCTAAGCAAACCAACCTTTAATTTGGATTTGTTTCCATTCCAAATGTTGGTCATTTCGAATGAGTCAACTTGGAATGCTTGATCTTTTGATTGTGTATTGAAACGCCTCACAAGAAGACGCATTAATAACCTTAAACAAAGAAGCAAAACAATGAGGGATTAGCAGTGGAAATTAAAGGGTTCAGAGTTTATTTAGAGTTATCTAATTCTATAGTAATAGTTATCTATTCACCGTTAAGGCAATTCTTTTTTAAAATAAACTCCTGATGTACTTACAAACATTCCAATGCCTTGTTTTATGAGTACATAACCTATTTGTACTAATGTAAAAGTTTGGTACCATTCTGGCCATAATTAGTGGGCTAATTTACGATATACATATATGGAGCCAAAAGCACCTGCACTAAGCCATACAGCTGATAACTTTAAATAAGCTCTAATTTTAATATTGTTCAATAAGGCAAGGGAAAAAGGGCTTCTGGGGGTGTTTGGCTCGATGTCATGGGCCAAATGACCCCATGTTGATTTTACTCCCCATGTTTGACATTTGATATCTACAATTTAAATCATAGAACATTTTTAAAGACTTAAACATCTTACCTCACTTTCAAGCTCATTATTTGGGGCCGTTTTATTAATGTCTTTGAAAAATATTTTATAATATATGGTCCAAGTCTGGAGAGCAACACTTTTCCTGCCCATGCCTCTTGAACAACTGCATTGATGTATGTCATAAGAAATTTAAAATGTGAGAAAAAAACATGATAAGTTAACTTTCATTGGTTACCTTTACTTTGTTCAGATGCTGACTTACTGCTGATGAGTTGGTGCTGTACAGCTGTTGCTGGGGTGTTAGGTGATGATGACACAGATATAGTGGGGGAGGCAGGTGATGCAGCCATTTTGGCGATAGTAGGTGAGCATGGCACAGATCCGGATGTGGAGGCAGGTGATGCAGCGACTTTGGAGATGGTAAGTGAGGGTGGCAAAGATGCAGCTACAATGACAGGTGATGGGCAGTTTTTTTGTGATGCAGTTGGTGTTGATCTTTCAGACACAATCTTGTGTGGAATGCGTGGCATCTCCTCAGTGTACAATCTCAAGTGATCAGTGTTGATTTTTGGATAAATGACCCCTCTCTCATCTATCAGATCAGCATTCTTGCCTTTAATGTTTTTAATTGTGTATGGACCCAAAAAATTTGGATCTAATTTTTCCGCTTTTTCTTTGCTAGCTCCGAACATTACACTTCCATACCTTGTTACCCACAGAGAATTGTATTTTCTTTGCTTTCTGTTCTTTCCTTGTCATTCTTTTTTGGACCTGAGCATTGTGGGTAAGGGCAGTTTGAAGAACTTCATCAAGTTTCAGGACATCCTCAGTCATTTGTTCAATTTCTATGACAGCTTCAACAGCGCTGTCAATCTGAAAAAAAGGAACATTTGCTT